>JAOQGH010000003.1:6954213-6964406 GCA_025769975.1 Gallinago jamesoni
TGTATTGCCTTCCCGCCCCTTTCCACGGGAAGGGGAAGAGGAAGGGAGCAAAAACCCCACCAAATCCCAAACAAAAATGCAATAACAACAGAAAAAACCACAGTATTCTCAGCATATAACCATCTCTTTTTACCTCCTATGGGGAGCAAGCTGACTCTAACAGACTCAGTCTCCAGCGTCTGCCTCTTTCTCAGCACAATTGTAAAGCTGGGATCAAGGAAGACACATCTATTTGTTCCTCTCTCTCTCTAAAATGAAAATGTCTCCTGCTATTTGGTCAGCTTTGAGTATCCCTCTGCTGGACAAGACCTTATTTCTCTAGACTAAAGCATAGTTTACGAGGTGAAAACCAGAAGAAAAAAGGATTAATGGCAAAATTTTATTTCACAAGTGACATGTTAAAAAAAAAAAAAGAGAAAATTTTTTGTCACAGTTAAGGAAGTAGAAGTTCTTTGAATAAAGCACAAAATGAAAAAGCAACTTCTCCTCCCCATCACCAAAAAGCAAAAGTTACTTCCAAGAAGAGTTGATAATGACCATTCATCTTTATACAAGGGAAAAAGGGATTAATATGAACACATGCAATAGCTGCTAGTTATGAGAGTGAATAATTTAGAACTCATTTATGAGGTATTGAGTTGCCCATTCCACAGCTAAACTACTGCACAAGTTGCAATTTCAAAACAATTTTTTACATAATGCTTAACAATTAATCAAAATTTATCCATTGCTTTTCATATGAACCATTTTTCCTTTCACATGATGATAATTGTTGGTCTTCATAAAAATACAAATGCAAGAGGGAGAAGTTCAATATCCCAGTGTCCTGCAGCATATTCATGTTACGCTACTCAGTGAATCAAAGAGCAAACAAGTATCTCTGGATGTTATCTTCTTCATATTTTTTACCCTATAGCAGGATAAACCCAGGTCATTTCTGAATTAGCCATTTTACTCACCCAAGATGATCAAAGAACCTACGAGCTGCAAGGCAGCCTGAGAGAAGTTTTGTCCTAACTTATTCATATTCATAACAGAAGATTATCGAGTTTCTGAGCCATTTGCATGCTTAACTAGCCTTGCTGTATTTCTTACTTAACCTGAAACTTTGTTTAAATTCCAGTTTGTTCTGCTTTAGGCCTTAAAAAAAGGAAGGCAAAAAAAACCCCAGGCAGTATTTTCTGTCTACAATGGTCATTTTTGTTTTTGAGAACATAAGGGGTTTCTTGTTTGTTTGGGATTTTTTTTGCTAAACAACCTCAATTTTCTAGCAATTCGGAACCTAAGAAGTGCTTGAGATAACAAATCAAGTGAGACTCCACTTTGACTAGATCAGTTCTGTATTAGCCAAGAAATGTATTTATAGAGTGGGAACATAGCATACTTCCCCTCACCCCAATAGCTGAGACCATAGATAATTAATTGATGATACACCCAATGCTTTGATACTTCAATAAATTGTACTA
Organism: Gallinago jamesoni; assembly: GCA_025769975.1. Classification (NCBI taxonomy): domain Eukaryota; kingdom Metazoa; phylum Chordata; class Aves; order Charadriiformes; family Scolopacidae; genus Gallinago; species Gallinago jamesoni. Next base: position 6,955,680 of record JAOQGH010000003.1, read on the forward strand.
CCAGCCACATATTCTGTTTTATCCTTTCTTGGACCATTTCCACTGTAATCCACTGCAATTTACCAAAGCAAATCCATAATCCTTTCAAAGAGGGGCACCATAACAAGACCAATGAAACCCAAATGCAAGAACCTTCTTTGCTTCCAAATCAGAAGTATCACTGTAGTTTCTTATAAGAAGTGAAGATAATTTTATATTAAGATTTTTATTTTAGCTTTAAAACCAGTGAGGTTTTTCCCCCTGCAAAACTAAGGGTTCAGTATTGAAAGGTCTTGATTTCGCTACATAATTTCTTCAGGAACTTACTATTAAGTCACCAGCTCACTAGCATCACCTCTTGGGGTCCCATTATTGACACATGCCTTTAAATGGAAAAGTCTGCACGTTTCAATGTCTGGCGACAATCTGGCTTGCCTAAATTTTAATTTCAGAATTCACATAGGCACATCAGCTGCACAATTCAGCTCCCCATTAAATAATATTAGCTTGGTGAAGAATTAGAAGATACAGGAGGCTACAGATAGGAAAAGGTTTCTGCGTACTTCACAAGAGATTTCAGCAGAAAGTCAATCTGTCTTCAGAGATTAGGGTGTAGAGCTGGGTATTCTGTTTACCAATGCCAAGCCTCTTGGCTTCATAAAATCTGCTGTTGTGATCGGATTAAAACATTTTTGCAAGAGATACAGAGGAATAAACTCTATCACAGATTGCAAAATAACCCTCACCCCAGCTCTGTCTACTGGGTGTCTACAGCCTAATCTCTTATTCAAACAAAGAGCCTTATATACAGTCTGTGTCCTGAGCACCTAAAGCTGGTTTGCGTTACTGGATCCACTATAATCCTTCTGTTTCTAAGGCATTCTGATGCATAAGATCACGCTCCTAGTTCAAAGACAAGGCATGTAGATTTAGAGACTTATAGATGTTCCTGTTACATGATTTACCTGGTTTGGGGTGAAGTATTTTCCCCCAACGTGTTTCCAAACACTTTTTACATGGGTACCTCCCCCAATACAGTATGTACCCCCCTCAAATGACAAACACATTAGCTACTTGGATTTTGTTACTCATTTCTTTGTTCATTGCTGTCAGGACCATGTGAAGAAATCACTGATGGGTCTCATGTCTCAGTGAACAGAGCAGAATGTTCATATGAGAAACACACACTTACATTAGGAGACTGCAGGAGGCCTCTTCTATGTATTACTCAATCTTTACCTGAAAGAAGAAAGCACAATTTAGAAGTCTTTAATACAGAGGGATACAAAATTATTCAATGGAGAAATTAATACATAAGTGCTTGTTGTGTGGGAAGAGGCGTACTCTCCATGAGAATCTTCTGAACTCCTCAGAATAGGACACTTCAGACTGGGGGGGACTCAATTTAGATTTGACTTTTAGTTTTTCGGCATGTAGTAACAAGAGTGGACATCGCTTTACAGTACACACTTCTGCACAAAACCATCAAAACAAAACATTCCAATAATCATTAACATTTAGAGTATCAATTATCAGCTACCTTCTAAACTACTGGTTGCCAAAATGACTATTGAGTAAACAGTATCATAATTGGAAAGCATTACCATCAATACCAGGTATTTTAGGATAACTGCTAAACACAAATTTTGCCATAAATTAAACGTTGACAAACAAAGTTTCTTTGGTGAGAAGCTTTAACATTATATCTTTTCATCAAGGTTTTCTTTTAAGCCTCAGCCCGAAGACGATGAATTTTGAGTTTTAATTAGGTCTGCTTTTCAGAACAGATCTATGCTTACAGAGAGCACACCTAGAGCTAATCAATGTTCTAAAAGGGTTACATGAAATGACATTAACTTCCCACTTCTATACAGTAAACCAGTGCATTGTCTGAAGAGAACAGAAAAGAAAAGCTATTTGTCATTTTTGTACACTGTTAGGAGCTCCTTGTTAGGACTCATTTTAGCTCCAAGGATAAGAAGAAAAATCCATACCATATAGCTCAGTGCAGAGGATGATTAGAGTGATTTTGTAGTGTGCAAGGAAGGGACAGTATGACCCTATGCATTTCACTCTCAATTACACTGGTGTATTATAGGAAAATGGAGATTAACCATTCCTGTCATGCACAAGATGTATGTAGCTGCCTCTTATTATTTGGTGAAGGTCATGAGTAAGGCCAAACCTATGACTGCATTCTAGCTAAGTAATTCAGCACTCCCTTTTCCAAATGTGATTTGATAATGAGTTATTAGGACATATGAGCCTGGAGTATGAAATAGACCAATGTTTAGCAGACAAGTACAAGAGAAAATTCACAATGTTATTGTAAATAGTGACATGAAGATTTCTCTAAGCGTAAGTACAAAGCCACAATGAACAGAATGAACCTAATGTAGCATTTTGTCGGTCTACAAAGCGTTTAACAACACTGGAAAGTGCTCTAAGTAGTAGTTCATTGATTCTATTAAATCCCTCTATCCAGGTGCACATTTTGTGGGACAAGCATTTCCTCATCAGTAACTTGTCTATTGTTTTGTTGGCAATAATATGATTTACTGTCATCCAATAAAACTCCTTCAGTTTCATAAAAGTAACTATAGTATCTATATAAGTATCTATAAAGATGATATAACTTGCTTCAGAAATGTAATTCTAGTGTTTGGGATCCCCTGTTGTTGAATCGGGAGAACAGAGAAATTCATACTTTGTTTTGTATTCTTCAAAGCACCTTTCTCAAATGTAAACAAAAAGTTAACAACAATATACCCAGCATCAGGTATTATGAAAGGTTAACAATACAGAAAAGCTTAAAGAAAGTATAAATTCTGGTTGGTAGGGACACAGTGTTTTATAATGTAAGGACTACATAAAGGTACACTTGACTGCTAATGACCACCCGTGGATCTTCACTCTAGTGCCAGTACCTGGATTAGAATTGGCAGACATCAGAGTTGATGCCCAGAGTTTGGTTTTGGGGACCTAACCAAAAATGCCCTGAAAAGGCCCCTTGGGACTACCTTAATATCAGCTACTGGGAAGACTCCCAGAGCAACATGCTCAGCTGACAAGTTTCAAGAGTTTCTGAGCACCATGGATCTGCACTTAAAAAAAGACCCCAAACATCCACCCAAGATTGGAGGTACTTTTATTACCTTCTCAAGGAAAAATAAGAACAAACTAACTAATAGATAATTGAATTTTAATAACTAACAACTCAGGGAAACCAAGTTTGGAGAGAAACAGCAATAACCAATCATTCCAGTAGCAATCCTTGAGGATCAATGAAGGTCAAAACACTAGGACAGACTCCCTGAGACTGAGAATTTTCTTCAGCAACCCATCTTTAACATTATCTTTAACAGCATTAACAGAGCAACTGATTGCTTGTTTTTGACTCTTACCTTTTGGTAATTTAAGAAGTTTACTGTATTAGTGGCTGAGGATCAAGCACGAATGTATCCTCCTGCCTTAAATATCTTATGAACACAGGACATTCAGTAGAGTCACCATGGCTCAACACTCAGGACCAGCATCGGGTCACATGTAGCTTTTAGTATCCACCACTGCCAAGAACGAGGGAAGGAAAATAAATGCTGAATCTCTTTTTCTCAACTAGAAGGCCATTTAATAAAGTCATTCAAACAGAAGGTGATCCATTTTACACGGTTCCAGGTCTCTGGAAAGATTGCTGTGCACATTCATTACTGTTTCTAGTCATAGCAAAGCCCACCTTCATTACAAAACCTACAGCCTTCAGCTGATAGAACACAGAAGGATGAAATGCACTGCCATCAGCATTCAGACCAACTTCAGTTGAGCTATGAAACAGCTATGGCTGCTTTTCCTGGTGTCCCAGGAACAAATAGTTTGCCTTTTTTTTTTCCCTCCTCTTTACTGTTTTGATTTAATCCTGCTCTTTTAAAAGCCGTTCTAAGTATAGAAGCCAAGCTGTTAAAAGAAATCTTAATAAAAAGACAGATCCTCCTCACCACATAAAAGGGAACACCAAAATATTTTGTCTTCCTTATTAATCCTATTAAAAACCTTCTATTCTTTATCCTGAAAAATATCCTCCCCATATTTTTCCAGCTAAGCAATTTGACAGCATAGAGACAACTTCAGAGGCCAACTTAGATGTGATAAATATACACAGAAATACATAGCTTATATAAACACTAGTTTTCAAGACAACACTTTGAAGACACTGACAGAGACAAACAGCCTATTCATCAACTAATTAAGAAGCTTTATACTTGACCATATTTCAGGTATGTTTTAGAAGTATACTAATATTTCAGTTATTTGACCTTCCTTGACATCATACACATTCATTCCTCAGCATATGTTTCAGAATCATTATTTAAGACTAAAGCAAATAAATGTATGAAAGATATTTACAAAGGTTACAGGCAGGATTTCAATCATTATTTTAAAACTTCATGAGATCTCAGTTTCATGAATTTGTATTCTGTGGCATGGCTTCAAGACCCACCATTCTGGTCTTTGCAACAAAGAACACAGGATTTAAAACCCAAAGGTACAGGCTCAGGAATCCAGCACAGCCTTTTAAACAGGGAGCGGCAAGAAACTTGATTATTTTGGTGGGGTTTTCATTATAACCTAAACCAATGAATTAGTTGTTATCATTAATTACCATCTCTCTTTGAGGATGAAGAGGGCTCAAAGAAAAAGTACCAAAAAATCAAAGCAGAAAGTATAAATTTTATATATCTATCAAGAAATTCTTTAGATAGATTTGGCATTTGAAATGTTGAAGAGAGAAGGAGACATTAATTTACCAGGGTGTATGGGGTTTTTTTTCCTAAATTTGTCATCTCAGCAAGTTGCTAAGACCATTGGAATAAAGACTGTACCTTCTCTAGAAAGGGTTTCATGTATATTTATAAGGTGTTACATAAGCATGTCCACATAATAGGAGAAAACTTATTCCATCATTTTTAAAAATGCAGAAACAAGAAGGAGTTGTTTGTTTGAAGTACTGAATATTTTTAAAAATTAACTTCTGTATTTTCATCCTTGGACATATCCATAACATGAAGATTTATACTCCTGCCAGTGATTTATAGAGAGATATATTCCATATCTGGGATATCGGAATTTCAATGCAGACAGATTTTTATTAATATTGACATTGGTGCATCCTATTTTATTAAGTCCCAGCAAGAATGAATCCAGCTCCACAACATGGAGAAACACATACAGAACTCTGAGACAAGAGTCTAAAGGCTAAAAGCTCTCTGGAAAGCATGTCATGCTACCTGTCACAGACGATTTTTTTTACTGATTTATGAAGTATTTCATAACAAATTCAACTCTTAACTTGTGACTAATTTAATACTACATCTCGCATCAAAAATCTCAACCAAAATTCTGCCAGTACCTACAACAACCTTCTCCCCACCCCAGTCAGACATTACCAAGTGTGAAAAGGGACAAAATGTTACTTATTAAACCCATCTAGGACTTTTATTCAGTCCATCAGCTACTATAAGCACAGTAAAGATGTCAGCTAGGAAGTTTAAATTTAGCCACAGAGATCTTTCAGTATTTCATTCCCGATAAAAGGCTGACGATTGTAGCTCGCTCTGAGAAAATCGAAATCCAAAGACTACTCAGAGAGGCAGTTTTACTGTTTGCTTTACTCATTCTGTTATTCACAGCGTTTGCTTTTTTATGAAGATGTGCAAAACTAGATTCTTCTAATGAAGCACTAGCAAGCAGACAATACTTGAAATTGCTTTTACTCTGTGAAGTCAAATGGGAGTATTTAACATTTTTCTGTAATTGCTAAACCAAAGGCTAATCATGGACACCTGTGACAGCTAATGGGTCTGTATTAGTTAAGCTCATCAGACAAGATTTAACCTTCATTCCTGTTCAGGTGATGTCCACAAGTCATTAAAGGAGAGAATTAGCTGCAGAGTACCCAAGCAATGCAGTGCAATTCAGTGATGAGAGCTGCTTGATAGCTTTAAAGAAAAAAAAAATCCTCTTCAGTTTCTTTTAAATTCATTTTGCCTGTGTGTGTTCTACCTACAAAAATTTAGCAGCAGATAAGGGTTTGGGCATTTATGACAACTGCCCAGCATGTGATTAACACCTTTCTTCTGTGCTTCCATATTCCCACCTATTTGTCTGTATCGATTGTTTCCAGTCTTCCACTTGGAGGCCTTAAGCTTGTGGATCAGAGGACTTTTTCCCTGTAGGTCTGTAAGGCAGCTCTCAAAGCTGGTCCTGGTTTGCAGCTTGATTACTCAGTGCTACAGTAATTTGATTAATGAAAATGTAACTTGTTAAACCTATGATATCTAAAAATGAAAATACATTGAGAAATTAAAATATTTATAAAGTTCTGGCACTGTGTGGGAGTAAGATGAGCTTAGACCAAGTTGAAACACAGAACAGTTTGAAAACTGTAATTCTTAATTTTTTAAAATCTTATTATCCACAAGCCTTAAAGGAGCAGCTGCTAATAAAAGTCACTTAAGAGCAGCTTCCACTAGAGCAGATTTTAGGATGGATACTTTAAAAGCCACTGTTTGGTGACATTAAATAAACAAGTATAATACTCAATCAAGTGAGAAAATCATAAAGAAATAAAGTAACAAGTAATTTTTGTAACATCAAAAGTTTGTAGTGAGCTGCTTGAGATTTTTTTAAACAGTGTTCTCACAAAGTTGAATTCCAGCCCATTAGTGACTGAGACTCACTGGGGTAACAAAGTGTGCTGAGGCTACAGAAGGATTAAAGTGCCAAGAGGATATATAAACACATCAAATGTCATTTACATTCTGTTGAATTTAGTGTCTGCCAAGTCTAGTGTACCACTTGAAATATTGTGTTTATCAGATATCTGGGGAAAATTTGGGAAAAATTGGAGATACAGAAATTTCAAAACCATTTGGAAGAACCTCATAATAGTTTATTGTCACACTTCAAGACAAGACTTTTTATAATACAAGGACTATATGGTCACTATCAAACCATCAAAAACCTCTGATTCTTGAAGATAATACAATTTTTTTTGGAACTGAGCACTCAGGGAATGTCAAAAGGATGAGAATATTAAAGCACAAAATTTGGAAGATGGTCTGTAACCAGAACCTTTAAACCTAAGATTTAGAGGCATCTGCAGGATAAAACCAAAATGTTTTCTGCTTCTGTTTCATGTGTTTTCTGCTTTAATAGTTTTCCCAGTATTACCTTTTTTCCCCAGCATTTTTTTTTTTTTTGAATCATTCATGGGAAGACAAAGATCTCTTGAAAATTGTTGAAGACAAATTTGGGAGTTCAACAGTGCATTGTTTGAAGTACTCTGCTAGTGTTGAAAGTGCATAAATACTGAATAAGAATGCAGCAAATTTGCAAAAATTGTAATCACAAATTAGAAGGAAAGTGAACTGTTCTGATCCTTGCCTTAATTACAGCACAGCTATTTGACATTTTCATCTAAAATTGTTGCATTTCAGAAGTTTCTGTAAAGAGAAGCCGACAACACAAAAAAAATCTGAATTTATAGTATTCATTTGTGAGATTGATGTAAAGCTTGGCCCGTGAAAACAATCAGCTTTCCTCGACCTATTCTCTCTCCATCTTTATACATCTTTTTTAGAAAAAGACAAAAAGCACCACCATCAAAAAAAAAAAAACAAAACTCCACACACTGTATCCCTGAGCGTATGCAGCCAATGCAAGAAACAGCTTCCCACTCACAGATTTGTAGGCTGAACTTTGAACCTGCAGCTCCCAGGAGACCTGCTGAGTATAGCTCCATAAGATAAATAAGTACCTGATATACCACAGCTAGCAGAAAGATACGTGAATTTTAAAACAAGACTAATGCTCAGAATTTTGGTCAAATAAGGCAAAAACTTCAATGAGTCACTTTCTCCTGGACTTTGAATAGTTTCCCATAAGTCCACAGCCATGTATTAAAAACACCTGAAAGTGTTTGCATTCACTGGAAAAGAAATCGAGACTAGAATCAGGTAAAGGGAACCAGGCTAAGTCCAACAAAATCTTTATGTTTCAACAAGTATTTCCCAAAGGCTACAACCGAAGTGTCCAGTTAATAATTTGAGTTGATAATCTCACAGAAATAGAGTTTATGTCAGCAATTGGTCTCACAGCCACTACTCTAACTCCATTCCTGGAACTACCTAGTGGATTTTGACTGGCATGCATTTTTTTTCCATCAATAAACCTTTCTTTAGCTAAGAGCACATCTTGGCTACATCAGAGATTTTCAACTGTATTTCAACACACTATAAAGCAGCAAACACACTTTTGGCCTGTATGTAAAATTTAAGACTGCACAGAAACCCCAAGGTTTCAAATATGCTGATCAGCCGGTTCCCACCCAGAGCAGGCTGTTGCTGCCCTAATGGTTTTCAATTCCATTTGGGACTAAGCCATAAAGCATTCAGGAAAGAAGCATCTAGAAACGTGCATTATATTTTTCACAATTATCTGGGGAAGTTTCCTCTCTGGTTAAAGAGAATAATTTCAAGCAAAGGTTAATTATGCACTAGCTTTCTAAGAGCCTATAAAGGACTGACAATAGGTTGTTGGCAGCATGAGGCAGCACTGATTGACTCCCTGCACGCTGGCATAAAACTTCAGATTGAGCTCTCTTATGCAGAGTTAGTTTAACTTTTTTTTTCCTTATTCCACTTATAATTGGCGGGGGGGGGGGGGGGGGGGGGGAAATGGGGGGCAAGAAAC
>JAOQGH010000003.1:6964506-6986485 GCA_025769975.1 Gallinago jamesoni
CCCCCCCCCCCCCCCCCCCCCCCCCCCCAAGAAGCAGAAAACCTAGTATTTCGCAATCTAAATCCATTAACTAAACCATACTTAGCAATGAAATGCAGATCTAGAATCAGTGGAAAAGTTTCTGTTAACTTCAAAACAACCCAGAGTTGTCCAAGAGGAATGAATTAAAGAATGTAAAGAATGACATCTGAGGTCCTCAAGGTTAGGTAGAAAATATGAACAAAGGGGTAAGTTCTTTTACCTGCAGCTTCCCTTCAGAACTGTTGTTACAACCTATGCACATTCACTCAAGGAGCCTGAGGCACTGACCTGCTGGCAGCCATTCACAGAATTTGCTTGAATCCTGGAAGCAACTTCACCCACCTTCACCAGTCAATACGAGTTATTGATAGCTGAATAAGCAGCCTAGATACCTCATAGCATTTTCTTCTTAAGTTTGTGAATTTTCAGTCTTTCAGAGTAAATATTAGTAAAGGTTATCAAAGGTCTGCTTGATTACTGGAAATAGACTAAAACTTTTCAAGGTATAAATTATTCTTTCTTATAAATACTCACAGCAACAGAAGACACTGACCAAAAAAAAAAGCTACCGACAAACTCAATACATCACAGGTATCTTCCAGGTACCATACGTTTTTGAATGGTATACACATATAAACCATAATGGTGCTACGGGCAGGTATAAATCACAGATAAAAATCATAGTTCAAAACAGCATCAATACCAGAATTGCTCCAGCAGAGCTCATGGAAACCTGTATGCAAAGGAGAAGTTCAGAACAGGGTAGAAGGATTAATGCCTGTAAATGCATTAAAAGTCTGTAACATTGGTTATGCAGTTATGAGCTAAATAAGAGATCCATGCTTTGAGTTTAGATTAACAATAAAGCAAACCCCATGCAAGATAAACATTACCAAAAAAGCAGCCAATGTAAAATTCACATTTGTCTTTTTGCCAGATGATAAAAATGATTCCCCACATGGAAATTAGATTCTTCAAAGCTACCACACTGAATCATTTAATTTGTCTAAGTACTCCTAATGCAGTTGCACACTGCAATGAGCATTTGAATTTTAGAATAAGCAGATGAAGGGCAAGGTATTTCTTCATACACACAGAAAGACTACTTAATGCCACACAGCTCATAGTAACAGACAGTAACCCAGTGCAATTTCATCCAGCCAGCAGAAGAGTGGATGTACCTTTTACCAATATTGTTTTTACTTAAATTGTATTCCTTTTGCATCCCTCCTCTATGCAAGTGTCTCATAGCAATGCACGGAACTAACCTAGTACAGGGTAACTACAATTTCTACTTTGACTTGCTCCTATTCAAATTTTCACCACCCTACCGTCATCCTATCTTTTAAAGGTCTGTTAACATAAATTTGTTTTGTTGTTCAGTCAGGGCAGGCCTTCCAACTGTAAAGCCTAAAGTTTGAACATAGAGTGTTTAGAGGAAAGTGAAGCAATCTTCAAGTCCCTTACTAGACTTAATAGATCTGAATAGTCTTAAAATATTTATTGCATATTTACTAAGCCTGAGCAATTTAGGCATGGCTGAAATAATTCCACCTGTACCTTGGGTTCCATTTTAAGTAATAATAATAGAACAGCAGAAGTCTAGGGAAAAGGTTTCTAACTTATATCAAAAAGCAATTAATAGTCTGAGTTCTTGTTACCAAAAATTAAAATAGCTCATTATTGCTACTAATCATAGATCATAGAAGCACTCATGTCTGACTTGGAGATACAATAATACTACAAAAAAAAGTAGTGTCATGTTCAGTCCTTCATCTAATTAAGAGTGAACACAGAGATCAGTTTAGTGAGAACTGACTACTCCATCTCTTTCTAGAGAAAGATCACCTATTAGATTTAAGTGGCCAGAAATATTTTACCAGCAAAAGGAAATAAATTGAAAATTCATCAGATAGATGAAAGGGTGATACGCAGAGAAGCAAAATTTCTAATATGAAGAGTTGAGTAGAATGTACTTAAAATCCATTTGACATCTTTCCCCAATCCCATCCCCACTATCATTGCTCTATTTCATGGGGTTTTGATGTATATTGGTCGTTCTCACGTTGCCACAAACACAATCTTATTAATTTCAAGCAAAGAACTCAGTCCTCGATGAATTACCTATCGCCTGGCAGGTCTGTAGGCATTTTTTGATCCTTTCATGGTAACGTACACTCACGTGTTCAGCAACTCCAACCCAGCCATTAAGCAGATGGGGAGCCACTGACAGCTTTCCCGTAGGCATTAGAAGCATGCATGGGGTTATTAGAAAAATTCAACTCCAGAATCCTGCAGAGCAGACTAGAACAGCTCTAATCCATGAAAAGGATGAGAAACGGCTAAAGAGAAATTAAACATCTGCACACTACCCAAGTGCAGTTTGTCCCAGTTGCAGTTACATACTAAATTTTTCAGAAGTGGCCAGATTGTTTGAATGACTGCTTCTTGTCTGTTTGAATGACCGCACAGGATAAGTTAGCAAGTCACCTCATTTCCAACAACTAAACACAGAACAGTTTCATGGAGCTGCCAATACTAGATGAGAAAAGATTTTTTTAAGAATTTGCAATGTATCTGAAGAGTCCAAATCCTCTACTACAGGGTTTCAAGTCTACTATCAGTAAGCTTCAGTCAGAGCAAACTGAAGTTATATTTGCTAGCACTATAAGACAAGCTGTCACTTTGTCAAATGATTTCTTACTAAACCTGACTGCAAGCATAAAGCACTAACATAATTTATTAGAACAATTAGAATGCATCCTTGTTTTCTTGTAATTAGATTATTCCTTGTACTGGTAATTACATCAGACAAGAAAAGACTAATAGCTTCAGATTTCTAAAATCATCTGTAGAGTACATGAGGAGAGAATGATCAATAATACTAATCTACTGGAACACAAATTCCCAGAAAGAGATATTTTATCATGAGTGATTCTTTAAGTAATCAACATTGTTTCTCAAAGTCCATGTTACTTTCACTTATATTTTAAAAAAAAAACCACACAAATAAAAGGGAATGGACACTGAAATAATAATAAAAAAAACACTGAATGATAACTGTACTTTGAGGCCTTCTAGGTGAAGGGTACATGACCATCCTCTCACACTGCCCGTAAACCAAGAATTAAGAGCTGCCATGACATTATCTTTGTAGAAGCAAAAGGAAGAAAAAACTGATGCAGAACACTTCTCCTTCCCCAAACTTCCAAAACCAGTAATGTTCCAAAACACTGATTACTTTTAACATCTAAAAACAGCTAATAGTGTATCTTTTAAATTATCTTCTCAGTGGGAATGCCATCAACTGTAACAGAAAACTGTTCACCCACACAATCTTTTCTTTACCATTCCCCGACTCTGAACTTTGTTAGTGCTCGGCATTGACTATGTCAAACAAAGTTGCCCTGAACTTTAAGAATCATTAAATATTTTACAGCTAGGAAAAAAAAAAAAAAACAGCAGGAAGGAAAGTGGGGAAGGAAGAAAAAACAAAGAATGAAAACCAGCAAAAATACGAAAAAAATACGAGAACATGAGTAAAGTTCCAAGAGCAGAGCACAAAAAAAAAAGATACCATCAGCTTTCTCCACATTAATGGAAATAACCCTACAGTTGAAGGACATTTCATAGAGCAAAAAGGCAGAGTAGCATCAACTCTTATTATATCACTGGTCCTTCCTTCTCCTACCAACATGAAGCATGTACACAAATTGTAATGTCAGTGTTAATAGCACACTATTGTCAGGATTGTTCTTGGGGAACCGATGCTGCATGAAATACTACATCTGTTACGTTCCATCCTTCAAGCCATCCCATTGGCTTCAAGAGACTAGGGGAATACTCCAAATCTTTAATAGTTTTTCACTATAAAGATTCTACTTTTTTTCTGAAATTCTGCTAAATCCTTGGGGACATTTTTATTTCACTTTCACATTTTACTTACTATTAGCTTTGGATGAGAGAAAGCTAAAGGCAGAAGAGTTTGTAGCACCTCTACATCAAAGAAATCTCTGGACATCACTGAAGTCTAGTCTTTAAAAAGCCATTAGCCCAGTAAATATCATAATAGCCAAAGAAAAATCACTCATGAGAAGAACCTAGGGTCTAATGAGGGTTAGAATAATCCTCTAATAAAATTCAGATCATATAAAATAAAATAAGAAAGGAGAAATAACATTGGACCAGGGAAAAGGAAGCAAGTGGCCAAAAAGTCTAACTAAGCAAACTAAAGGAATACCAAAATTAAAAGTGGGATTTACAAGGGGAAAAAGCTTACTGAACTTAGGTAAATTATGTAATTTTAAAAGTAACAATAAAGCTAGGGAAGAGACTGGAGAAAGAGTTTTCTTTTTCACAGAAAGTGTGGTCGGGCATTGGAATAGGCTGCCCAGGGAGGTGGTTGAGTCACCATCTCTGGACTTGTTTAAGAGTCATTTAGATGTGGTGTTGGGGGATATGGTGTAGGGGAGAACTTTGTAGGGTATGGTTGGACTTGATGATCCCAAGGGTCTTTTCCAACCAAAATGATTCTATGATTCTATGAAAGAAGTTAACAGATTGAATTACTAAGCATTTTAGTGAACATAAACTAGGGTTGATTTTATTACATCTCTGTATAGGATTCTAGAATCTATTGTAGCAGACAGCATGATACAACAGAAAGTTCTGTGACCCCGCTTGAAACTTCTTCTTTATCTAAACTGAAGATAAAGCCTGTAAACCATTTGTCCAATACACAGTATTTTCTTAGCTTTTTTTTTTTTTAATTGTCCATTTTAGGAAGAGCCTTTTTTCAGAAGATTAAAGACTTCTAGTTCATTTCCTCTAAAGAGTGTTTTGTTCCCTGATTAAAGGGAATTAAATCTACACTGAGTGACAGTATGTAGACAGACACCTTCCCCAGCAGAATCTTGGGTCAATATAATTCATTCCCATTCTTTATTCTTACGTATCTATTCGAGAATCTTCTACAGATTTTTGCAAATCTCAGACCTGTCACTACAGAGGTGTACTCTCCCAGTTGAGATAATCAAGTGGTCCAAAGGCAAGAGCTCTTTGAGCAACTTGAAACGTATTTAGCCCTTATAATAAAAAAAGCTAAGAAAAAAAGAAAGAAGAAGACTTTATTGAAATGCATAATTCATACCATACACTCCCTGTTTGGCCCTCCTTCCAGAGAGGACATCTCAAGCTAAACTCAAATAGATTTTTATCTTTTTTTTTTTTAAGTCTGAGCCAAAGCTTTAGTCTTCTATGGTTTCCCAACAGAGTGAAAAATCCATAGAGCTTAAGAGATGGACATACAATCTATCTAGGATAAGTCTGAATTCATCTGAAAGCTTCACCTTGCACTCAGCTGTTCACTTATACCTTTCAGGGTTAGAAACGAGACAATGTATGCAAGTGATAAATGAGGCACAAATATCTCAAGCTTCCCTTTCTCACAACACAAGGTTCTCAAGTTTGGATAATGGACCTTATAGGGGAAGGAGGCACAATATATAAGATACAGGCCTCCAGAAACACATAGTTATACACACATTTCCTTCACCACTCTGGGGTTGATCACTGGACCCACACAACTCGCTGGCCCAGAGTTTAAGATGCTCCCTTCCCTCCAGAGCCACATGAATATAGGACCTGATTACTAACCATAAAAGTGGAAAGGCAAGACCTAATCTATCCTTAAGTCTCAAAAGCTAACAATATTGTTATTTTTGTTCAAAGTAAGTAAGGAAACTTGAGAAGTAGTTCCTAAAGCAGTGTGTTACTTTAAATAAAAGTAAGATTATCATTTCTTGTTATCAAAAATAAATGTCCTCAGCAACCCTTATTATCATTTCAGTGAAGAAGATCCAGAGAAAACTATGCAGTATTTTTTTTCATTGCTCATTCTTGGAACAACTGCAGCTGTTAAATTCAAGTAGAAAATTCAACCTTTCGCATTCTTTACTTTCAAGGATAGCTCAGACAAGCAAAGACCTGACTTATCTATTGATAGCTCAGCCAGCTTTCCTAAATGGACTGCAAATAATTTTCTGAAAGCTTTGTAAAAGTCTAGGTGTTTTTCAATGCAGTAAAAAGACAACAATCTTGAATTTTTTCCATCAGACATTTCCACATCAGTGAAACTGTGCAGCAGTAGGCAAATAGGTGATGATATAGTACAGGTGATTGCACACCTCTTCAGTAATGAAGATACTGACAATAAGATTTTCTAAGGGTCATTCTAAGTCTAAAGTTCTATTATCTTCTTATTTTAGAGTTTGTTTGCAGTGTTTTTATGGTTTTTGAGGGGAATAGGGGGACAGGGCCAAAAAGGAAAAAATGGAGTTATATAGCTTTCAGAATGCAACAACAACAAAAAAATCATAACTTCATCCTATGCAATTAACAGAAACGTGGAATTAAAGATATAAATAAGCTGCAAAGAGTTACTTACTATTTAGAAAATAGACCTAAATCTAATCCTAATAGATTCTTCCCAGCCTACTAACAGGCAGGCAACCTACAGTGAGCCAATATGGTTAATTGCTGATGAAAAGTTCGCATTTTACAAATCCAATGGACTTGTAACTGAAGCAAACAACATTATTATACCCAGGAACTTACATTGGCAAAAAAGGACTTACAATGGTTCGCTCAACTGTAGGAAAGATCCAAGTCTTATACCACTCAACTGGCAGTACAAGAACAAAACTACAAAGTACATGAATCAATTGAATACACAAATATTGCACAAATAAGTGAGACCACAAAGACACAAAAATATACAAAGAAAGGAAAGAAATATGTTAAGCCAAACAAAAAACTAACTTAATAGTCCATAAAGAAAGACAGCATTGCTGCCAGACCTAAGTAGCACCATGAGCTTTTGGAGACCAGGTGTTGTTCTTGTCTCCATCTACCCAAAAAGTACAGGAATTTCCAGTTTTAGTACATGTTGCAGTAAAATGAAATTCACTTGACAAATAAGATTATTAAAAAAAAAAATTACGCAAGGAATTTGGAGATTCTTGCCACATCACCTATTTCCCATTGTTTTCATGCAAAGCTTCTCATTGAAAACTTACCCACAGGAGTAGAGAGGTGTACTTTGGAGACAAAAGTATGAAAAAAAAATTGTTGCACATGTTTTCATTAAGGACTGGCTTTAAGTATAAGTTTAGAAAGCCAGTATATTCCTGTAAGCCTGTTTATTAACAAAGCACAGATATGGATATGGTACCATTTGGTTTGTTCATTCATTATTTATAAATAGCTTTAAAACACTTACAATAAAAGCTACAACCAATAATCTCAGCAAAGCAGCTGTCATCAGCAGTCAGCAGGGAATCTGAGAAAACAGGCAGTAGCATCGAATCTTTTAAAACTCTCTTCTACCGACTTCCACAATTGTCTTAAATATAAATGATAGTCTCCTCAGTGACTGTTAAAATGCATGCTTTCTTTCTTTCCTTTTATTTTTTTATTCCTTTATTTAATGCCCCAAAAATAAATATATAGTTTTTCCAAAAACAGGGAGGAAAAGAGCCACCAAAAACTTCATGCTTTTCTTTAAGAGCATCCCTGGAGAGCTTTGCTTCCCGAACTGCCCCTTTCACATTTGGGCACTTTGAGCATCTGAAGCAGAAGTTAATAGCTAATTGTATTTCTGCCATACAAAACCATGCAGTCAAAGAGAAGAGCAGGATCCTTTACCTCACTGAGCAAGATAAGCTTAAGAACGAGTTTTCCTTTTAATAAATGCTTCAAACAGACAATTTTGCCACAACAAAACTAAAACAAACACTGAAAACAGAGACTTTCCAAATCCATCTTTCCAGTCAAGGCAACAGGTCTGATCTTGAAAGCCTTTATAAAGATAAATTATGTACATGGACAGTCACTGAAAACAGGATTTACCCTTCAGGATCCTCCACAAATACATTTTTCCCCCTCAACCCAGAAGTACCAGTTTCTCACTGGTTACCACATCCATCCTCTGTATAGACCACAGGTTCCTGGCTTGTTTCTCAATGAATGGAAGGGGTTGCAACTCCTCACACCCTTTCCTTCCACATCAGCTAAAGCCACCACTCTTCCCCACAACAGGCTGCAGCAGTGGCAGTCACCCTTCCAAGCTACACTGTCTTCACCTGGTTATTTCCACAGCCCGTTTCCCTCAGCAATATCACTCCAATGACTGGGGAGCGGATACATCTCACTAGCTTTGTTCAGGCAGTGCAGAACCAACCACGCTTATTCATTAGGACCTTACTCTGGGTCTTGCTTGTAAGACATTTGTTCCTTTGTAGCATGACCTGTCTCCCCAGCTGAGAAACAAGAAGTTTCCTGAGTTACAAACCAAAGATCAACACATAAACTACCAAAATATTTCAGCAGTCTATGTTGGCTGTGAGCAAGAGAATGAAAACAAGAACACTGAAAGCTCATTCGTAAGGCAGACATCCTGTAAAGGACTGAGCTTCACCAAAAGCACAGTGTATCAAAAGGGTGATTTAAAAACAAAAAGAAACCTGGTTGCTGGCAAAGCCATGGTGAGACACATTAAACATGGCTCATACTATTTAAAATACAGAAGGAAAATTTGTAATTTACTCAAGACTCCTAGCTAGTTTTAGATGAAAATGACCATCCTGTGGGTGGCAAGTCACCCATGATCTGGTATTACGCATTTTCCAACTTTTTAATGAACCTTTTTATTGCTGTTATTTGTAGTTTGAAAAATAATTTACAAAGAAAGAAGTGTTTGAAAGCATTGTATTTATAAAAAAAAAAAAAAAACACAAACAAAAAAACCCCAAAAAACAACAACAAAACCTCAAAGCCTGACTCTGAAATCCTTGAACTCCTTGCACATCCATCACATCTGTCATCCCAAAAATGAGTAAAAGCAGAGCTCATATGGTAAGCAAACATAAGATGGGAGAAGATGCCCATCCTCAGGGAAAGGGATAGGAGGCAGGTGGAACTAGAGTAAACTAGATCACTTCATTTTTATTTTTTTTCAGAAATTTCTAATGATGTTCTACAGGTTAAAGTAAGAGTTGCTCTTTAGTAACTGGATTCTATGCAAGATACTGGAAACAGTTCAAATTTTCTGAGTTTCTTTGTTTGGTTGGATGCTTTTTTTAAGAAACTTAACTATTATCATAAAAGACAGAAACCGCTACAGCACCGATTTACTCTTAGGCTAAAGATACTCTGCAAAAACATTGAATAAAGGGGAAATCCTACAATTCCTCTAAGCAACCTAATGAACCAGGAGAACAGATAGAAAAGAAGTGGTAGCTATTGTAAGCTACATGAACTGGCTCTCTGAAGCCAACAGGAGATCCGGAAACCAACTCAGAATCTCTCCTGGAGGAGGTCTGAAGGGCCTTCCTTAGGGAGGAGCTCCAGTCCATCCCAAAAGTCAAGGAAACCAAAACCACTCTCAGAAAAGCTGTAGCTCTTCAGACACAAGTACAGAAGCAGAAAGTCTAAAACTGGAACCTCATGATTTTGCTCTCTGTAAAAGTCACACAGTAATTTAATTTTTTTATGTTTATGTATTTGTTAAACTGTTCTTCTTGTTCAATATGCCTAATGTATCTTCTGTGGGAATAACACAGCAGGTAAAAGTGCTTGTAATGTAATGCTAGACACTTCTAATTCTTGCCAGTCTGGTTCTCCATTAATCTTCACCTACATCCTATGTATCAGCAACTGTAAACAAACTGAGATTTCACAGAAATCTGATAATCACACCTTTGAAGTGTTTTCATGTCATGAAAGCTTAAACCAATGTCTAATTAGCTTTTCTGAGAAGGAAAAATAATCTGTGAACCTGTGAAAGACTTACAGCGGTGTGGTTGGGAAGAAGAATGTTGATCTTTTTCTTAGTTCCTTTGTTGACCTCTACTAAGTAATTGGCATTTTGCACCAAGATCTACAAAAATAAAGTTCAGATACTAAAAAGAAACAATACATGACATCTTTAGGTGAAATGAATCGTACCTGAATCTTAGAATATTTCATGCATGAATTCACAGCAAGAACTTCGACACCTAGAACATTTTGTGGTATACACCATCATCAAATACACAAATGTCTAAGCCATATATCTGAATTTTTACACTCAGCAGTGTACTCAAATCATTCTCTAAAGCCAACCCTTCTAAGCTAAATCTTCAAATAAAGGAAAAGCAGCTTTCAAAATTTCTCATTCAAGTTGTAAGAAGGAAACTCTTGTTAATTAAGATGAGACAAAAAAGGGTTTACCCATTTGATATGGGAGTATCCACTCCCTTAAAATACTGACAGATGTTCAGTGAAATGTTACGACATCTATGCCATTTACTGTAGTCAGCTGTCAAGATCTTCAGCAAACCTCATTACCTCTTCTGGCAGTTCCGCTACTGTACTGAAAGCTTCTCTAAACAGCACATAACGTCTTGTTCTGCAGCACAGTCGGGTAATGTAAGGCCAACACTGCAGCCTTCATTTTCTGTTTCCCTCCTTTTATTAGCATTTGTCTCACTCCAAGTTGTTCAAAGAATTTTTATATCATGGTTTTAAGAGGATAGTTAAGCACCTATAAAAATGGGATTCGCACAAATAATTTTACAGGTCTACGGTTGGTATGCTTGAGCCAGCCTGAGAGTCACAGTTAAAGTGTCCTTGGAGATCACATAGTTGCTCTCCTTTTTTCTTGGAATACACCAGAAGGTCTTTGTACTCCTGCAGATCTTGAAGATCTCATCAAAGACAGGATTTTGACTTACAGAATCTTAGAACAAGTGAAAATTACCCTATGATATTTCATAACTTCCCATAAATTCCAGTAACTTTTCACATAATGCATAATGTATATTAGACATAAATGTAGTATTATAGGAATACAACATACAGGCTTGGCAGAGCCAAGCTAAAGAAGTACAAAATAACAGGTATTTCACTCAAGCTAGAATAATTTCAAAAACCTTCCCAAAAAAAATCTTCTTCCATCTATTCAGAAGTCAATGCATATGGAAGGAGAAAGCTTTAGATACCTTCTCTAAATTAATCCAATTAGATCAATGCTGAGTACTTTTATATATTAACCTTTATGGTCAAACTCTTTCAGCTACCCTCTTTTAGCTTCAATGTTTTTCTTTATTTATTGAAGCCATGAAAGAAGTATTTCAAGGCTAGAAGTCTAGCTTAAGAAAAAACACAGACAATTGATTTTAACCTCAGTTTTAGACAGAATTCACAGTTAATGTGCAAACAAGTCATATAATCTGTATATACATACAACAGGATCCGCACTGTCCCAACTACATCAGTCATGTGAAAAGTAAAGTGGAATCACTGATCAGACTTCTGAGACCACAGACAATTTTTATGAGAAAAAAAAACGTCTTTTTCACAAACAGCACGCTCAACAGGTAATGGATAGAATGAACTGCAGCAGCAAAGTTCTCAGTTGCATTTATTTCAAGGGTGCTACTACAGCAAACTTTCCCTTACACACACCCACCAACAGAATGGTAAAAAATTTAAGAATTTTCTAAATTGAAATATGTTAATTAGCGATGTGATATTAACTTGATCCTATCAATAAAAGCCATAGAATAGATGGAGACACTTTACCAACATAAATCAGTACTACATGATGGTAATTTCTAAGGACGAATAATTATGCGAGCATGAGAACTTTCAGTGGTGTAGCCACATTCAGAAGAATTAAAGACAACATTCTCCTAATATAAACATGCTGTCACAAGAAAAGCAGAAGTAGTAAAAATGTGCATTTCAATACAGTGGAAGTAATGCTCCCATTAACAAGGTTCTTCAGGTTTCCCAAGAGAGTTGTTTATTTGTAACACAAAACGCTTCCACTTTGTGTTCCATTATGTCATATGTCATTTGTCTTCTGAAAGAAATTTTTGTTGTCAATATCTATTTTATTGCTCAGTAAACTTTTATTACACATGCCATTATGCCTACATTCTGTTATTTCCCTGGTAGACTTACCACTTTTTATATTTTTCTAACGGTGATATGCACTTAAATGCACAAACAAAAGAATCCCATAAGTAGCCATCTCACTTAGGCAGCCTTTTCACCAACAATTAGCATTTCTCTTATTCAAGGATAAAAAAATTATTTGCAAAATAAATTATGTCTACGTTTGACTTACTATTTAGTTTCTTTGTGAAAGAACTCATAGGTTTGTTTGTTTGATTTGAAAGGATGATAAAAGTTCTTAGCCCAGGGCCTGGCAACGGAAGTCAGCCAAAACCTCTTAACCTAGAATCACTTACACACCTTCACCCAAAGCACTGAAATCAATTTATCAAATAGGATTTTAACATATCTTCAGTCATAGGCAGAGTCTAGAAGTTATTTCCATCCATTATTAAAAAACCAAACCTCCAAGCCAGCAATCTTATTTGATACATAAAACCACCGCATTAAAATTCAAAGGTGCATCTCTTAGGCCTTTAGAATACCACTGATCTCTAAGCTTCAGATAGCTTTTGTCCTGCACACATTTCACATTGTTTCAGATGGCAGAAACAGTTTGATTTTCTTTAAATATTACTCTGATTTTTCAAATCCCTATGATGACGGTTCAAGCTGATGCTGCAAATTTATAACTGAAAAGCAGTTCTGAAACCATCACACCAATGTCTTATGTGCCTTCTTTGGTCTAGGGGAATCTTGCTTTGTGAAGAAAAGCTGCAGTGGCCTAAACCCATCTCTCATACACGGGAACGATATCTTTACTGTTTGAAACATTGAAAGTTTCACAGAAATATTAGCCTAAAAGCATTTTTCATGTTCCTTCAAGAAGGCAAAGTGACTGCCAAAAATAAATAAATATCTATTGTAGAACAAGACAACCAGCATGAAAATGTTGTACAGACTAACATATTTATCAATGCTATTCTGAAGTCACCTGTCTCCCAAAAGCCTGAAGAGAATCATGTTAGAGTGGTTTGTTGATAAAAAATCCAAAGCTGATAATGTTTTAATGTTTTTAGTTCTTTTGAAGCACCATTTTGCCCTTCATTTTTCAAACACTACCACCTCCACCCCCCAAATGATAAAATGCATCAAATTCTTACTGATGGCCTCTTGAGGGGAGCCTGTTTTTAAAATAAATATATATGGAAGTCTACCTTTACGTAATATAAATAAAACTAGCCTAAGTAACATTGCCTTATTATTTATCTTCAAAACACCATAGGTCTATCACTCCTGCCAGTGACATTCCCATGTTAATATTATGTCAAAGGGAAAAGAATCTGTTTCAGAGAGACTCTGATGAAGGTGTCCTAAGGGGAAACTACAGAAGTCAAGAATAAGTAATTTTTATAGTTTTGAAGAATGTTTCAGACCAGTCCAGGCTTGTGAGCAATCCAATTTCAGGAGATTATTTGTGTTTATATGTTAAAGTTTGTCAAGGCTTTTGTCTTGCTTGATAAATACTTACTGTCTATAAACCAGATGCCTGTAAGAGCTGTATTTGCTTACATTCTATTCCTGCCTTCAAGCCTGTGTAAGTACAGGAGTCTTACACATATTTTTTTTCCTGATGAAAAGAAGTACTAGCATTCACCGTCCCCATCTTTGAACACAAAACAAGCCAAGTAGAAAGACTCACAAAGAGAACAGGAACTAGTCCTCCAAGGAAGTGCTTTAAAGTAGTAAAAAAAAAAAAAAAAAAAAAGAAGCACAAACATCTGGATGCCTTGTGTGGAGCATGGGAAGTAACATGAAGAAAAAATACGAAGAACTTGAAAGCTTGGTAAAGTATTCTGTGTCCTGTCATAAAATGGTTGCTATATAAAAGCAAAAACTATTGCCCTAAGGGAAACCTGCATTTTCTTTGCTGTTTTTTGTTTTCCGTCATGCTTTCCTGCTAGACTGACACCTTCCAGCAAGGCAGAGTGTTAATAGACTTCAATGTATGGAGTAGAGGCACACAACAACAACAACAACTGTATCCAGGCTGCCAGATGAAATGTGTACATTGGTTAAAATAAATTGGCAGAACTGATCTGTCCATATATTGTAAACTTCTACTTAGAGGGTAATAAAGCCTTATCACTAATTAAAAACATCTATTCCTATTAACCACTACCAGACCCTTCAGATCAAGAAAGATACTAAAAATCACAGAAAGCAGAGTCTTACAGTAAATCAAGACTCCTTATGCCTTAGACAACAGGCCACTCGAAATATTCCAAATTCAACTTAACATTACTGCAGGAAGTGGGGAGTGGGACACAGGAACAACAGATATGCTCCTGAGGATACATACAAAGAACACAGGAACAGGTACAACCACAGCAAAAGTTCATAACAAGAGTGGTTTGAGTAACAGCCCATTGAAATCAACAGAACAACCAATTTAGCCTAAATGTCAGATATTGAGAAATTGCTCAAAAGTTAAATGGTATTATTTCAGGTACAACTGCAAGTTTAGGAGGAAATGAGAACAAGAGCATGCCTTCTACTTCTTCGTTAACTTAAAAGCTTACCAAAACAGCACATGACCACAATGCTCATTCCAAGTGCTTAGACAAGCAACCCTAAACAGCAAGTCTGAAAACATGGTACCTACCAGTAGCAGAAGAGAGGTAAGAAGCCTCTCCCATGAGTACAGACAGGTCTAGAAAAGGTCATCAGTTCACAGCCCCAGATCACCTAAACCTTCCCATAACATTTCAGTGCAAACCACTGCAGCAACCTTTTTCCAGTTAAGGAAAGCCATCCTCTTTCCAGTTAAGGGAAACCTTCAAGTT
Source organism: Gallinago jamesoni (assembly GCA_025769975.1). Lineage (NCBI taxonomy): Eukaryota > Metazoa > Chordata > Aves > Charadriiformes > Scolopacidae > Gallinago > Gallinago jamesoni. The sequence goes on from JAOQGH010000003.1 coordinate 6,979,314, forward strand.
TCTTTCTCCCCTCTGCTGAACCTACCACATTCTTTCTGAACAGCAAAATGACAATATACATTCTATATTTGAGGATAACATACAGCATTTGGCATGTTCTTCTGAACAGCCTACTTTTCTCCAATGTTTTTCAAGAAAAAAAGCTCGGCCAAGTTTTTTAGTTGCTGGATCAACAGGTAACACGGGTGAAACAGGTGAAATTTCTAGTTGAGGTAAAAGCTGAAGGACAGAAAGGTATGACAGGGTTTTTAATCGGAATTTTAATTTTCATTATATCATACTGATGACAAATGCAATAATATTGCTATTTGTAGGGAACAAAGTGATTTCATTTAAAAAAAAAAAGTAATGTCTTTGATACTGAATGGATACAGCTAAAACAAACCATTAAGTTCACTTTGGAAAAACGAAGATTAAGTTTCTTCTGACAACTTTGGGCAGGTGTTTGCCACACCTCTGAGCTGTCTATAGCCAGTATATAGGAGCACTTTAGGAGCAAAGAAGCCAGAGGCACATTTGTAATAAATTACTTGCAAGCATCTGCTGTGCAATAATGCTACTTTCCCTGCTAGATATCACTGGAAATTAATTTTAGCAATTTTTAATGAAATGAGAATTAATTCATAGCAATGGTTTCTAGGTTTGCAAGTGTCTTGTTTCTCTGGTTCTTAGACAACTTGCCAAATGCCAAAGAAAATTCCCTGAAACCTGTTAGTCTCTGTGATCTATTATTATTAGATCTGCTAATATTCTTGTTTCAGTTAAATTAGGCAAAATTAATAATTCAATTAGTAAACCAGGTTGCACTCAATCACTTGGCTGCTATTTGGCTCAGACTGTGGAACCTATGGGAACATATTTATCTGTGCAAATTAGAAGACATCCTTTGTTATGTGTTTCTTTATGTAGTTACAGTATTGACAATAAGCAACTCTCCAAATTCCATGTTAAGAAGAAAGAATAAAAAGCAGTAGGCACAAGCTGTAACATGAAAACCAACAATAATGTAAAGAAAAATTCTTCCCGAAGAAAACAATTAAGTATTGCAACAGGTAGCCCAGAGGGGTTGTAGAATTTCTCATCCACAGAGATTTTCATAGTTTAAGTGGAAAAGGTCCTCAGCAACTGCTTTAGTTTTAGCTTTGAGCAGACAATTGGTCTAGAGACTTCCACTATCCTATGATTCCATTAAATAACAGCAGATGACAAAAGTAAAGAAGTAACATGAAAGATCTAGTTTGAAAGGACTAGACTATCTAGAGACAATCATTCAAAAATGCAAGGAGAGAACCTGAGCAATAGCAGAAAGCCCAAAATGCTTACTATGCAGAAGCGCAAGAACTAACAAAGCTGTAAATACAGCAAACCGAAAATTAATATAAATAATTTAAAAGTTCGAGTTTGACACAAGGAGAAAAGGAAAATCAGCAAAGGAACAAAGAGTAATGATATAATGAAAACAGGGGGTAAGGCAGCTTCACTGGCATCATGGAAAGAGCAAAGGAGGTTAAAGCTTTCATCTCACAGTGCAAGATTACGAACATCTCAGGTGCTTTGGCACAGTCACAGGAGAGACACAGAATTACTATCAGTCCATCTTTTCCTTAATAGCACTGGTACAAGTGCATTAACTGTGTGTTAAAGGAAAGTCAGTCAGTCACTGAAAAGAATACGCTTGAAATTATTTGATTATAATGATCAAAGTCTGATAGAAACACTTGAACATCAGTTTTGAAAAGAAAAAAATAATCTATATTTGGTCTAGCTCAGGCTTCCTTTGTGTCAGCACTTTAAATAAGACAGCAAAGGTGCTGACAATAGCTCTGTTAACATTACTGTGAAAGCTACTAAAACTGAATGAGCTTTTAAACACTGCTTATATTTAACTGATTTGCAAACCTACAAACAACACTCTACCCACCATATCCCACTTCTCAGTATATTTGGTCTGCGTAGAAATGGAAAAGCAAAGTCATTCTTTGTGTGAGAAAAGGAAAAACCCAGCAGCAATGCCCAATATTGCCAAGTTTCTAATTAAAAATTCTTCTCAGGTTTATTATCTCCATTTATTATCAATGCAATTAAACTGCAGCTATTAAGACCTCAAGCACTTTATCTTCTTCATATGAAGTTCCTTTAGTATGTTATGGTGAAATCTATGTTACTGCAATTGTTATAAAAGCAGGTAACTGATAAAAATATTATTCAAGGTGAAATTATTGTTAAAGTGTATACAGATCAGTCAGCATAAGAATTTTACAGAGAGAAAACAGTAATACCATCAAACCAAAAAATACCAAATTGTTTTAATAACAGTTGTGTTCAATCAATTCTCGCAGCCTTCTGGACAGAATTTATTTCTTTTCCACTTAGCTTTACTTGTGCTCACTGTAGTAAAAATTACAGCTCCCACTACTTCTGCTGAATGATGGACATAGTCCAGCAGGCCAGAGCAGAGTCTCATGAGCCTAGATTCAGCTCAAAGCATGAGAAACAACCAGTACAAGTGGAATGTATAGCATCCTCAGCATAACATCTCTGTACATGTATCAACAGCCAAAGTACCTACCACTGTGAATAAATCCCAGCAATGCCACCCACTTCCACAGCTTCTACTGTGACTTCTCCCCCAGGATACGCTCATGATGTATTCTTCCCTTCACAGTCAGCAACATTGGACTATACTCACAATAAAAGCCTTTTCCTAACCATATACGCTTTACTACCCCTAAAGGAAAGAACAGTGTCATGGCCATCGCTAAACAGGCACTTGCAAATTTCACAATTCACTCAGAAGAAACTGGCACTTTAGGTGGTATTAAGCTGCAAGTTAAAAGTTTTGCTTTTCCTTAGGAAACAAAAAGCACAGAGAAGCACTATTTAGCAGTAAAGTGTAAATCTAATCCTCTGGTGTAAGAAAATCATCTCTGATTGCACTACATAGTTCATACAACATGTCAAGTACCTGCTTTATTATACCTGAAGGTATGCTAGTGTTGCTTTTCTTATACAGAGAAAAATTTACAAGTTGTTGTTTAATGTTACCTTTTGGTATTGCCTTGTAAAGGGCTGAGAAATTTACAGTGTTTCTGCACACCAACACTGCATTTCTGAAACAGAAGGTGAAACAACTTTAAGTTTACCTGTATAGTGCATGATTTTGTCCAATTCTTTAGGGCTATTATTTTCCTTTCTAGAACACTTCATTGTGTTTTTCTTTCTTCTGAATATTTAATCTGACATTTTATGATTTCTGTCAATATAAGCTTAAGTACTAGAAACACTGATATTTCTGTTCAGTTTAGTTAATCAAAACTCAGACAAGAAGCATATAAAAATTAAAAATAAAAGAAAAGCAGTATTACAAAATGCTGTAAAGTTATGGATCCTAAAAACCCTGAAGAATAATAATTGAGTAAAATGAGCACAGCAACCAAATGAGATACTTTCTCTAAGCCAAAGGATAGATTTGTTAATTTTAAAACGCTATGTCATTGTAGTATCTCAGTAAAACACAGGCAGCTCAAATGTCATAAACTAAAAAGTATAAAACTCCACTGTCTTTCAATACCAAAGAAAGGAAGTCAGAGTAACAACCAAACCCCAGTTACAGATGAACTTTTAACCAAGAAATAAGGCACACTTTTAGCTGATTTTCCTCTTTGAAGAAATTCCTAAGCAATACATGCTTATTATCTCAGAGCGCAATCTGCAAGTTAAGAAAATCCCACCTGGCAGCCACAGTATTTTCTCTTAACCACAAGCAGATTGTAATTGACAATGCAAGAGATTAAAGGCCATTTTATAATTTTTCAGTGCCACTCTGTCCTTACAATGCTGTAATTATGACTGGTCAAGTAGATCTTTAATTTTCACACCTCTTCCAAATACTGATTATCTGTGTTGTGCAGACATCTGTAAATACATACATCAAAGCTGCCGACTTTCACAGAATATTAACCAGGGCCTGTTGTTTTTACGTTCGTTTTAGAGTTGAAACCCAATGCTTTAGGTCTATAAACAAGTCCACTTAGTCATTTTCTTACAAGTTATTCATGTAGAAACTGTAATGTTCTGTTCTCCCCAGAAGCTTATAATACATCAAATGGATAATAACATTTGAAAAGATTAAGCATGAAACTCAGGAAACACTGACAAAATTCAAAGTACACCTGAGTCATCACTAGAGAAATTCCATTATTTCTTAACGAGTACATAGGAATGCATGGGGGAAAAGGGAGGAAAATGTTAAATAAAAAATAAATTAAAAAAAATTAAAAATGCAAGTTTCAGATAATAGATGCATTTAAACACTGTGCAAGCATATAGCCCCCTCCACTGAGCACTGGCCTGTAGAAGGTACTTTTTATTTTAAAAAAAAATAAATCATTCCATGAAAATACTTTTGCGTGATAGAAAAAAAAAAATTACTTTCAGAAATAAAATGAGTTTACTACATGTAAACAACAATACTTAGAATAAATACAGACTAAGATAAATGGAATAACATGTCTATTAGCTGACAGAATTGAAGAAACACTAATAAGCACCAAACTAGGTGTTTAAGCCTTTAAATTATACAAACTGACCTCAGACATGAACAGTATGCCAAAGTATTAAACACAGACAACACTAGAATTAGCCTCATGTACTCCCAATAGAGCATAAATCTCCACTAAAGTCTCCTAAAACATGCAAAACATGTAAATGAAGCGCTGACTGAAAATCTTCCCCAGCTGGTGAAACAGCATACAACACTCTGGTCTTCTGCACCAGCTTGTCCTCTCCTGAAGCTACAAAGTCTTGTCCAAGAATTAGAATATTCAAGAGCTAGAACATATCTTTTTTAGAGGTTGAAAGACTACCCAAGCAGCATGGGAATTTCATCACTGGAGGTTTTTGAGAAAAAGTTCAATAATAGAGGCAATGGTCATAAATTGGGAGATTCAGCTGGTCATTAAGCATGGCAAATCAACATCCTTAGAAATTTAACTAAACAAACCCATGGTTGACTTGATCTGTTGTTGGTAGTAATCACGATTTAAGCAGATGTTTGGACCAGATGACATATGGAAGTCCCTTCCAAATAACAGGCTGTCCATACAAGCCGTGAATCTCACAGTACTGGAGATTTTTAACATCCAATGGACAAGGCTCTAAGGAATTCTGATTGAAAGTCAGACATCTCTACTTGAGCAGAAATTGGACTAAGACCCACAGATAACAGGAAGCTCATTGTTCATACTCTTTGATATGCCACCAGTTTGTTCCTGGCTATGCTTACGAATACGGCAATTCAACACCTGTTCACCACACAAGGTCTACAATGCCCAGTTTGACAAGAAAGATGAGATTTAGCACACAGAGCATGAACTTTCTGCCTGAAGTTACACAGCTCCTCAGTGTCAGAGCTCAGAAAGAAAAGATACTCCAATGCTCTAAAGCCTCTTTATCATACAGTATACCAATATAAAAGCAGCAAATATAATATTTAACTATTAGTTTGCTATTTTCTTAGTTAATAATGTAGAAAAAGATCACAGTCACTTTTAAAATTTTAATGATTGCTTTGTAAACTCAGAAATTGGAAAAAGAAAATTTACTGTTATTTATATCAGAGGAGACCCAGATTTTCAGTACAGTTCTGAACTTCTTTACTTCAGAAATCATTCTTTAAGCGAGAAGGGTTACAACAATTACTTACACTCCACTACTTTGCCAATTAGCTCAACAGAGTTGAATTGGTGCCAGCATCTGAAGAGAAAATGTTCTCAGTGATCAACACCTCTGACACAGCATCTCATCATGCCAGGATACAGAGCAATAATTGTAATTTAATAATGCTGTCTGCTGTGCCCAGCCAGCAGCTGCAAGCAGAGAGAACAAGCAAGAGTCTCAATACAAGCAAAAGGCAATGCTGCAATAACTAATAAAATATCCTTTCCCTTCTGTTTCTGGTACCATAGGCAGGGTTAATACAAAGTCCCAGGGATGAGAAAGATAATTCAAAACAGTGAAATACTTCAACAATCTGGTTATAAAATTTTGAAAGAGCAAGACAATTAAAAAAGCTACACACAAAAGAGTCATCCTTTCTGCCTACGTGGCTTCTCTAGATAAATCAATTTAATACTCATGACTAAACACATACACCTTACTTCACCAAGTAAACAAGAAACTGAATGAACTTCTTTTAGCATAGAAACAGAATTACCCAGAAATGTTCAATACCCAAATAAACATTACTCAAACAACTGAGTTTAGAACTCATTTCATTCAAACCATGAAAGATTGGAAAAAAATTGGTTTAAGAGAAAATTTGTGCCTTACATTTCACTTTCCAATTGCCAGTGCTGCAAATGCAGTGTACACTCTTTGTCTTTTTAACAAATTTTGTGTTCTTTTAAAATATGAAAAAAGGCTAAAGGTCCCATTAAAATGAATCTCATTGTCTTCAGTACAGAACATCAACATCACACTAATTTACCAAGCTCTATAATTTCTGAACTTTCTGTATCTCTAAATAATGACAAACATTAAATCTGATCAATTAAATGCAGCATAACAGGAGATGGTTTTCTAAAATTGTTACTGAGTTTTTTGTATATGTAATTGTTTTATATGAGCCACTGTATTTTGAAGAAACTACCTCTTTTCCAATCTTGTTAACTATTATGCGTTCTGACACCCATTTAATTGGCAGGGTTCAGCCACTTAGTCTAAATAACTCCATTTGCTATGTATTAATCATTTAAATAGTTTTTGCTGTCTCCTATCTGAGCTGTTTTTCCCATTTATACCTGACAGAAAAAAAATCATGACAGAATACAAGGCCACTTTTGAAACTAGACAAAATTTCATTGGAAAGGGTTCATTAAAATTGCAAAATATGCATTTCATCCTCCCTTTGAGTCAGAATCTACATTATTGAACACACTTAAAAACAGTAAATCCAATTTAAATAAAACTTAAAAAAAAATAAACAAGTGTTGAAGTCCTTATAAGGTACCTGACAATATTTACAAAATACAGAGGGTAAGGTATACCTTATTTGACTGTCAAACAGACTCATTCATTAGATTTAAAATTTTGGTGTAGCAACACGCAATTTTTCTACATATTAACTTATTCAGGGGAAAATATTGTATGCAAATATTTCATTAATCCAGAGC
>JAOQGH010000003.1:6986683-7054680 GCA_025769975.1 Gallinago jamesoni
CCCCCCCCCCCCCCCCCCCCCCCCCCCCCCCAAATAACCCTTTGCTCTATTATTTACATTCCTATAGAACAGTGTTCTTCTATACCAGCTTCTTATAATCACTTACAGGCTTATTTTTACCCATGAGATTAAGCCCTAACAGCTATACACAGAAGGACAAGGGAAATTCCAGTATAGGGAATTAGACGGCTTGAGCAAAGAAAGTACTGTTGACAAGAGATTTATCAGGTTGAGGAAAAGCTAATAAAATTTTTGAAATATAAGTTATTGAATATATTTATTAGCATTGGTGATGTGCTGATGATGTTTCCTAACATTAGAGTAAGTCAACACTCAACACAAAAGCTGATCAATATACTTATAAACAGACAATCAGGTAATTTTCAGGTCTGGAAAAAGCAAATAAGCTAAAAATGTATAGCAAAACATGTGAAGTTGAACGCTTAGGAGCCCATAACAAAGTAGCTTAAGAGCTTATCAACTGTAAACAGTAGAAGAGATGCAAGAAAAGGACAACGCTGAGCTACTGTAGTACACTCACAGGAAAGTATTTTTGAACTTCAGAATGCATGAAAATCCCTAACCCAAGAATATTATACTAGGCCCACTGGTGACATGATATCAGGACCCAGACACATAAATTGAAGAAAAGAGAAGAGGTTCAGAGAAAGGCTGTCAAGATGATTGGACGAACAGAGGAACTGCTTCTAGCTTCAAAGGGCAACGTAGAAGCAACTAGTTCATACACAAATGGTTTGTCAAAACTATATTCATATTTGCAGACATAATCTGAAAGTTCTGCAACACCTAGTACAAATTATACTGCTCAGTTTAAGATGACCTATAGGCAAAAAGTGACTAACGTACATTTCTGCCTGATTTTGTCTTTTCCCCTACTCCCTTTTTTTTTTTTATTTTCCCCTAAAGATGACTGTGGGGAATGGCAGAGCTCTGAAAAAGAAAACTGACAGAAGTGGGATAACCCAATTCATAACCCAGAACTAACATGTTATCATGATATGTTATTTCCTCTATTAAAATCAATCTGCATTATGTTTCATTACCTTGGTTTTGCTAATGCAAAATACTTAGGTAGTTAAGAGCACTGCTGATGGTGGTGATAATCATTTTGCACAAAATTAATCTCAAGGGGCCTCAGAGTACTGCAAATTTACCAGAGTGAACACCTATCCTATTATATCCAGCAGTCTTAATTTAATCACTTAGACATACAGACAAATTTTACTTGTGACAGGTATTTAAAGTCTGGCGTCGTTTCAGAAATTACAAGAAATCACACTCAAGCACTGCTCTCAAGTAAAGGTAAGAGCACAAAGTTTACATATGGATTTGGCAGTTTTGTAAGTTGTCGTGGTTTAACCCCAGCCAGTAACTAGGACCACACAACCACTCTCTCACTCCTACTCCTCCCCAGAAGGGCAGGGATAAGAGGGCGAAAAAGAGGTGAAAGGGGGAAAAAAGCCTCAAAGATTGACATAAAGAAAGTTTAATAGAACAATAACAGAAAATGAAAATAATAATAACAGTAAAAGGATATCCAATACACAAGTCACTCTCACCGCCTGGTGAATTGGTTTCGCTTTCCAGCCCAAACCAAGCAGCGATCACAGATTCCCCTCTACCCAGGCAACCCCCATTATATACCAAGCATAACATCTGTGGTAGGGAATATTTTGTTGGCCATTCTATTATGCTGTCTATGCTCCTTCCCAGCTTCTGTGGGAAGCTGAAAAAAGTCCTTGACTAGTATAAACATCATTTACCACCAAGTAAAACAACATGCACTAATGACATGCCTTTCATACCAAAACTGAAAACACAGCAAACATTGGAAAGAAAATTAATTCTCTCAGTTGAAACCATGACATAAGTATTCAGAAAATCATATGGGTACAAGTCTTTCTTTTTTGTTCCTTCTATCTTTTTTTTCAGCACTTGGAATCAATCTTAGCTTCTTTGGAGATTTCTATCATTCTAATGCATCTGTGTTAAAACCTTTAGGTTCCAAGCATTACAGTAGACAGAACCAACTTCTTTGGTATATGAAATACTACAGATACACCTGTTTAAACAAGTGGCTTCTTATCTCCTCTCAAAGTATACTCAACTTGCCAAAAACAGGGGTGCTTGCATTCTGTCTTAATTATCATTGGTGATTTCCCTAACTCCTGGGTAGACACAACTTTGTCTTAATCTCATGTGTTCTACCAGTACCAAGTTGCAAACATCTTGCTTCAGAATATAGATACTGCTAAATATAGCTTTACCACATAACTTTCCTCTTTTTTCATAGCCGCATGTTGTAATCAGCTCCCATTTCTCAGTTTTGGCAAAGCTGACAGGTCAGGACTTGAGTATGACGAGAAGACATTGCCAACTCAGGGAATGCATGAGCGTTCTTCAGTTTATTGGATTCATTTCCCCATTATTCACCACATAAAGACATTGTTAAATAAGAATGCATGGACCAAACTAGCAATAAGATGATGTTAAAAACTTCAAACTCTTTCAAAAAGTTCAAAAATTTCAATTCCTCAATTCCTGTTCCAAAAGAAATAAACTGCTCCTTCCTTAGCATGCAGCACAGTTCTTTTCAGCTCTGAGTTATTCCTGTTTTCCCTTGTTATTCTCCAAATTACTGGAAAAATATCACTTCAGGATCTAGCTATTGGCACTATGGTTTTAGCTGTTGTAGCTAAGCAGGCTCCATATTCACATCAACAGTAGCAATCAAGTGACTAATGTGAAAATACAACCTCTGTTTTTCCTGTTAAGAACATGAAGCCCTACTTTCAAAACACTTACAGAATCTCTACTAGTCATTCTTATCACTTTTATAAAGCTTTTAAACATGGACTGCATTAACTAATTAATTTGACATTAACTAATTAATCTACTGACCAGAGAGAGAGAAACTGGCACTGGGAAATTATTAGTTTGGAGGTTAAATTAATTAAAAATAGTATGGTAGTGACAGAATTTAATCTCATACTTCTCATGAGAGCATAGAAATACTCACAGCTGCAGCAATTTGTGATAAATCCATAGAGAGATTTCATGATCGGAGTGGAATTAATTTGTGTCACCCCTAAGAGTATATGTGTTCACTCAACAGTATCTGTATTAAACAATATTAAAAATATACGAACAAACCAAAAGAATCTATCTTTTGAGCTACCATCTGATATAGGCCCTTCAATATCAAGTCACAATTATTTACATCAATAAAATTCAGGGGATCACAACAGTGGTCAAGAGGACAATAACATTCATTACAGTCTGTCTTTATCTGCGCAAATACAGTGTGAAGTGGGAACATACTGTCTTGACTAGTTTTGAATTCATTCTTTATAATCTACTTGTATCATGATAGCCTTTAATCCAACAACTTGAAAACTAGGGAATGACTTTAAAAAACAGCCAAAAAAACATATAGACAAAAATCTATATGTGCTTGAGGGAAGAAGGAAGGGAGAGGAAGATAAACAGAGCAGAGGACAGACACAAAGAAAGAGATTATCACAGTACTCAAATACAACTAATAAGCAATAGACTATTAGTCCAAAAATGGACACCTGAAAAGTTATTCTTAGTAAGTACACTGAACAATATACAACAAAGCATACAAACTATATACACATTGTACTCATTCAGAACTATTATTGGCATTTTTAATGCTGATGAATAAAAAGCCAGTCACAATTTTCTTTCTGATTAATAGAGAAGTTCTTAGATTAACAAAGAAACTGCACTTCATTGGATAGGAACTCAGTTACACAAACAAACTCATTATCTATGGCCTAAATGAGGGTCATAGCTCAAGCTGTAACCCCCTGCTGGATGGGTATAAGAAAGACTAATATTTCACAGCCAGTCTTCAAAAAAGTATCTTAAAGATTGTTTTATGTCGCTCAGCTGCAATCACCACTCGGGGAAGAGCAGAAGCAGAGCAGACTGAGCTGCAATGAACCTGCCAAACACTAGACTGCTCAATGAAGAAAAGCTGCCTTTCTCGAAAAAGCTTTGCTGGAACATGGTCAGCTTTGAGCAATGGAAGAGGCAACATCACTAGTTCTGGTTCCTGCTGGTAAAGATGAGGAGCAGAGGAATAAAACACTCGGGACATAGATTTACAGAGATAACGTGCCCGTCAGCCTCCAAGTTTTGTTTCACTTGCCTCTCACTAGCTATGAGTTTTCCCACAGCACAGTACTCAAAGGTAAAAGAAAGCAACTCCACAAGGAAGAGTCCAAATATATACAACTCCTTCTCCCATCTTTAGATTTGTGTTCAATCATGTTGGTGTGCAATTCTAAAAATAAACAAGATGGTATGGCAGAAAATTATAAATCTGCAGTTCATATTCTGAACAAAAATACAGCCAAGGCTGTCTTAGAACTTGCATAAAGAACCCAGCAACACACAAGGCCAGCAAAGGATCACAGACAACACATTACCAAACTCAATACCCCCAACCAAAACCCATTACTACATCACTTTAAGGAAAGTACTACCAACTCACAAGCCTGAAAGAAGAGGGACCTCTGGGTCTGAATATAGAGATCAACAATTAGATTCATGAACAAATTCAGTGGCAAAGAAACACCAAGTAGAAATGCATGAGAAGATGGAAGTATGAGCTACTCCAACCACAAGCGGTGAGGCTTCTGCAAGTAACTATTGATTTCTCCACTCAACTTTTTACTGAAACTTAATACGATACATCCTGAATACATAAGCATTCTACTAAAATAAGGCTCTAACTATCTAAGTACACGGACTTTTTTGAATGGAGGATGAAAAAAAACGCGGCTTGGAAGACTATATTGTCCCAACCTCTTAATAACAGAAGGCTGACAACAGAACCTGTTAGACCTTTGAGGCACATTGCATTAGAGTATGTTTACAACAGAAAGCCAGAGATTTTTTTGCAGTTTGCACATATATAATCCAAATGGCTTCAAATTTACTATCGCAAGTACTAGTGACACTGTAGTTGTGGCAGCACAGCATACTGCATGAACTGTAGAATTCTGCCCAGAAGCTAAGGTAAGGATGCACGTTAAGCAAGCCACCTGTAAAAGGGAGACAGGATTTTGTCCTGCTTTTGATATTATTGGCAGAATATCCTTTAAATGTGAGCTGAAACATACACTACAGTTTATGACAACAACTGCATTCACTAGGTGGTACACCCAAACAAATAATAGTAATGCTAATAACTAGAAGGAACTATTAAGATGAATCAATACAAAAAGAAATGATGATGTATATGTAAAACGTTACTGTCTATTCATTGAAAAATTACAAACCACAGAATACAACTGACCTGGCAAGACAGCTAAATTGTTATCGATCTGCATTGAGACTTTTTCCCTTCTTCTTGACATTTCTAGAATTTTTATATAACTGTATATTATATCTCATAGCAAAGATGAAATCTATTATAAATTCCACACATCTGCTGAAATATGCCATTCTGAAATTAACTGTCTCGAAACCTATGTTTGGAGCACATGAAATTTCCCAATATTAACTCCTCTTACTTCAATAGCTGAACTTAATAGTTTGCATTCCTGTTTGCACTGCAGAACCAAAACCAGTCTCTTTCCTGGGGTGGGTCACAAGAAACCAGCAAAACTAGTATTTTTTGAACAGTTGCTGAAAGGAACACATTCATATCAGAAGGCTAACATTTAACTGGCTGAATAAATAAGTGACTTAAATTCTAAATATATACATGATGTAACCAAAGCTTCTGAAGTTCAAGTAATGAAAATTTGACTATTAACTCTAAGGTTTTATCACCATTAGTGTCATCCTCCTCATCCCCTTTTCTTATATGAGCCAGTTAAGTCTGTTTTAACAAGAATTTTGGCATACTATATAGATTTCTAAACATGTAGTATAGACTCTAACATGGATTTTGTGTAAACATGTAAATATGCACTGATAGAAAGTTACAGTAATGAGGGGACTCTGGTGAATCTTACTCAGTTACCAGTAAAAGGTAACTTTTTTGGTACTAACCACTAAGAGATTTGTTTCAAACAAAATCAAGTATGACTTAAAATCTTCTTATGCTGCTGTAATTTCCTGTTGAAATAAAAATTATGGTGTGATACCAAGCGATATCCGAATATTTGAGATACAAATAGCACGTATAATGTGTATCCCAGACACAGTCTTTAGCTTAACGTTAGTTACCCTCAAAATTCTACAGGGATCTAGTGACACTGGATATAACCACCACATTATTATTTTTTTGAGGTAACATCTAAGCTTCACAAACCAGGAAGCTACTTCCTGATTACTCTCCCTCAGTCATTATCAGTAAACTAATTTATCATGTCTTTCATCTTCCATTATTAATCTCATACTCCCACACAAGGAATTAATCAGAGAGCAACAAACCAATACCTATGTTATCTGATATCATTAATGACATATTTCTTTATTAACAGGAAAAAAATCTATTTATCAAAGTTCCAGCTTCAGGTTTTACATGTAGCTGATAAGACAGTTGTGGGTCCAGCTTCAAACACAAAACCACACTAAAAGGGCTCAGATAAAATTTACTTTGATCTTTATCTGATAATCTTCCTGCTCATCTGAACAATTTCAGACTTGGACTACCATCTAGCCTTGCTGTCTACCTGCTCTGTAATACTCCATCAACCCCACAAGTAAAACACTCGTTCAGTAGTTGAAACTAGGGATACCTGACTAGGAAAACACCCAATACAATGAGATGATAAATTAATATGCACTACACCAGCACAAAGGCCAAGGTCTAGTACAGACAGGCCAGAAATTTGCAAGACAGAAAAATTAAATCACCATTACAGAACAGAGTATAAATTGGGTCAAAACAAAGAATGAGTCAGTCAGGGGACAGTTAAGTACAGATTTTAAGGAAAAAATGGCAGGTGGGCTTTGCTGAAAATGTTGGCTTGCTTAGTTTTGTTGGTTGGTTTTTTTTAGAATAAACAGTACTTTTTGGTAAAAATAGACAGACTTTTTCTCCATTTTGCTTTTAATATAAAACACAAGTCATAAAAGACTACAAAAATATTATTTCTGATACCTAGCTCTGCAAACCATCTATCTACAAACACAGAAATAATTGAATATAATATGCTGCAGTAGTCCTGTATTTTTATCTGATACTTCACTTGATACTCAAGGAGAAAATTGTGTATTACTTTGAAGATGCTCCTAAATTAAGTTTCCTTGTACAAATTAGAAACTTTGACATTTAAAATGAATTTTAATAGGGTAATAAACTCGGGAAATTTCATAACTCCATCCAAGATATGAGGCATCTCTGACCTACTGACAGCTTACACTGAATGAAAGTCATCATTAAACTCTCATGAGGGGGGCACACACCAATAGATATTTTAGAGTGACTTGAGTGATAAAGACAGACGTAGGAAAAAAAACAGTTCAGCCTTGTTTTAGCACTATCTTTACAAGGACTTCAAAAATGCTTCACAAAATTGCGGATTTGCATTGTACTCACAACTGTACTGATGCAATAATTGATATTTTTCTTAAATACTGAATAGCCAAAGTTTTTAAAATATTTCTGTCCTTTAAAAAAAGTTACTTTTCATCTCCTTTGTTCCAGAGTGAAAACTTAGCTAACCAGGCTAAATGCTTTAGAAACCAGAACGTAAATAACAAAACCATCAAAAATTATGCATTTCCACCTACTGGTTCCTTGGAACTTGTCTTCTCAAGAGACCTTTCTTGTATAATTAATCCATAAAACATGGAACACCATATTCATTACTTCTTGGCAAGCCATACAATATGAATATAAAGCTTTAATTCTATTTAAAAACAAACAAAAACAACAAAAAAATCCCACACACCCCAACAACTACAATCTGATACTACTTTTAATTATGTTCCTCTTGTTGAACCCTAATGCTACAATGCACTCAAAACCAATTGTTCTCACTGTGCATTTGTCTGGTCTCTTATTAAAAGAAGTCTTCAGGATCATCTTCACCTCAAAATCTGAACCATCACATGATAAATTGCTACTATTCCCACAGGCTTCAGTAAGACATTTGTCCAGCACCTCTTGGCACTGGGCTCTTCCTCAGAATCCTGCCTGGCAGAAGGATACAAAGCTTCCCTGCTTATTCCTCCCACAAATATAAAGCTTTGAGAAAGAACTGACTTTATGTATATAAATCGTCTATAAATCGTATAGTTTTGATGCGAAGATGACATAAAAACAGTATAAAATGCAGCTTATGTGACTTTTATAGATAGCACATATTCCTAGAATTAACATTCACCACATTTTTATCCTTAATTTACTACAATTTTACTCAGGATTCAAGATGGGAATTTTTAATTAGTATTTCTACAGAATATTTCACAATAAAGAACACAGCAAATACAAAGCAATACCACAGAGTTGAAATAATCCAACAAATTACAATAGTACCACAATTTTAATGGAAGATACTCCACAAATGATGCTCAAAAATGTTTGAAGAAATTCCTTTTTTTAGTTCATCTTCTTAGTTACTGGACTGTCCACCTAACAAAAGCAATCACTCCACTACTTTTATTGGAGTAATAATCACTTACACCAACAGCCACAATCTAGGTTTCTGGTTTTTAAGGTGTTTTTTTTTTTTAGCCCTGGTCATAATTATAAGTAGTTATTCTCTACAGTTACAACGCTTCTAAGTAAATACGTGTTGTTGACTTTTCCTAGTCTTAATATTCCTGCAGAACAGTAGTCTGCCATATATATTTTTCCTACTACAAATAACTACTACTAAATATAACAAAGAACATTTTCTACACCTCTGCTAGATAAAAGAGGAACATCCCCTCCCTAGTAAATTGTGATTCCTAAACTCAGTAGCTATACGAGATGTGTTAAATGTTGGAACAAAGCAACCAATAACGCTGATTTCTGTGTGCCATTTGCGATCTCTTCTTAGAAATCAGCCAAATGTATAACAGAACCAGACTTGTTATAATAGTTAAGTATAGAAAAAGGTAAGAGAAAATGCTAAAAATTCCTGTTACAAGAAATTCCTCTTCTAAAAATTATTGAGGTGCTTTAAGTCAGGTAGGAGAGAGGTCTCTATGCACACTACACACCACTGCAGCTTGCTTTTACCAGTATTATAATGAAAGAACTGTCTTGTAGCAATTGTTCCATAGACAGCCCCCAGACCTATCACCCCTGTCATGGTATAGGCTGGATTGGCTAATGACAGATGCTCTCCCCACCTCTTGCTCCAAGGAGGTGAGCGTACAAGGACTCCACCTATATCCTCATTCAAGCATAAATGTCAATTTGCTTCAACTCCATTTCTCTGTACCAGTAAATACAGGAAGATTCCTGAAACTCTATCTTTCAAGTGCTCAGGTTGAGAGGTTAGCAGAGATTTACTTGGTTTAGAAATTGAATTCATTTTCTGCTTTACCGAAACTAGATTTAAGTAAACAGTCACAATAGCTAGTTTTAATGGAACACTATAGTTTTATAACAAAATTGGATCTTATTGCTTTGTAAAATGGAAAATATGAATTACAAAAGAGAATAAGAGAATGTTATTGTTCAAGAATATTGTAACTGAAATAGCAACAATAGCCTTGGAGGGGATAGGAAGACCGCCAGCTGCACTGCTATTCATACCCTGCTGGCAAACTCATGACACTTGCAAACAGCTTCATAAAGGACACTTCGGCACCTTTCCAACAATAATAGCTCCCCCCTTCCCACCCCAAAAAAAATAGGATTAAGGGAGAGAAAATTGTTTGAAGATTAAAATGTTCTCGTCATGTGAGAACAGACCTTCATTAGTAACACAAGTTTCCTTTGCAAAAAAGCTCAAAGCAACTGCATGCTAATTAAATAAATCTGTATTTTTCTCTGTACCTCTTCCTTTTCCAGGAATATCTGTCGCTTTACCATTACCTACTCAAGGCACAATACACAGTGGACTTGATGAAACTTGTTTTAAAGGACACGATTTCATTTATGAAAGTGGTTCAGTACTGGTTACTGAGTTACTGCTCAAATATAAAACTGATTCACTCCTGTACACCATAATCCAGATTATGGAAGCAAATATGGAAACTATTTGCACCTGACTGTTGTTGCAGCAGATAAAATAACACACAGTGAATTTAATTATAGTCAGAAAAGGTCTGGGATAAGACAAGAAATGGGATGAATATTTCTGCAGATATCAATATAGCAGTTATCACAACAATTGTGTTATAACGTTAGTTCTTAAAAAATAATATTCAAAACTACTTAAAAAAGGATTAGGCGAATGGTCGGTCTCCAAAACATTTTTAGATGTTGGCTCTGTAGGTGACCTTGAAAAGGGAATGAGTTCTTTATATGCAGGCTTTTGACCAAAGTTCAAGCTGTGCACACTTCCCCAAAAAACTCATCTCAGAGACTTGAGCTGAAGTCAGACTCCTTATATCTAAATACTCTGTAATACCTAAATTACAGACCAAGAATCAAGGCTGTATCAATAAGGGAACTGAAAGTCTTTACTGTTGAGGCTTGAGAACCAAGTGTTCTCAGAGAGCCATGACACTCTATGCTTTGACCAGGAACTTTCCTCCCTTCCCCCTACAACAGAGGATAGGCTATAACAGATTTAAAGCAGTCAGACCTACAAACAAATAGGTCGTAGATAAGTTACAGAAGCTTATAAAACCAGCGTTAGAGAATGAATGACTGCAATCCCCCAGCCAGCTGCAGGTAATCAATGACCCTACAGATCGCTGGTTCTTACCGTCAATATACAAACAACAAGGCATCCACCAGGCTTGTCAAGACAGGAATCAGTTGGGCAAAAGCTGTACTGGTAACACCTGCATTAGCATTAATCACGCATCAGAATGCTTCTTTCTCTCAATTAACACTCTGTCCAACTCTCCTAATTAAATCTACTCAATTAATTTCACTACAGATCAACAGATTTTGACAAAGCAGGAGTAGTCTGGACTCCTGCATTAATAAAAATTTTCATCTACATATTGATAACCACATGTCCCCAGATTACCTTCCAAAAAAAGATGTGAAAGAATCTGAGACAGATGAAAACATTCACAAGTATAAAAATACAAACTGTGTGCACATGCATGTGTGTGCACAAAATAGATAAGCCATACCAGTAATGGCAAGGAATTCAGACTGAATTGCACAAATTATTTACGAGTCAATACTGAAAGGCAAATGTAAAGTATCTAACTAATTTAGAATTACTAAAATAGGCATATCATGGTCTATATAAGTAAAAATATCACAGGAGTTATTTCTCAATTCTACATCTTTTAAGATGTAAACACTCCTATGGTAGCAGTAATGATGACACTGTAGTATAAAAATTTTCTCATAATTTAATGAAAAAGTAGAACAACATGGAAAGAAACACATATTCAAATGAGGGATATCTAAAAATAGCATTAAGAAATTTTATGACAGATGTCCTCTTTTCTTGTGTGTCATGAAAGTTGATTTTTAAGCAAATGGCATGAATTTTAAGAGATAAAGAGCAGCAGTAATGCTGCACTGTTTCTCCTACTCTGAACAATGATAACAACACAAGAACATCATAACTACACTTGGGTAAGGCGTTTCAAAATAAACAGGATTATTTGATTTACAAATTAGGATTATGATATGTTTATAAAAATGAAACAAACATGAATATATATCCTTAAAATGAAGAAATAGAAACCTCAACTTTTTTTTTTCTGGCACTGCTTCTTGTGTTCTTTGAAAACAGGCTTCTAACAAGAAATTCTATCAATTCAGGAAATTCTCATGTTGGCTAAAGTTTGTCTTTGGGGTGCCATATAATTATTCTTAGTATCATAAGTTTAATCAGGGAGTAAACCTGCTGTTAGATTCCCTGTAAACATGGATCAAAGCAGAATGGCTCAGTCAAGAGACTGCAAAAGGCAGATGAGATGTTTAATGGAAATTATGAAAGAACATCATTGCTGCAGACATGCAGTAGAGTTAAAAAACCTGAAACCTAACTAACATTAAGATCTCCTAATAATTCTAACATCCCTTTCTTTTGATAACTTCTGAACTGAATAATTGTTCAGGCTAAAGGAAAATTATTAAGTGCAGGACAAAAGCTGGCATCAGAGAAAGCATTAGCAAAGCAACAAAAAATGAGATACAGGAACTAATGTTAGGACAGAAAAGGGATCCTGAAAACTCATGCAGTTTTCAAGAGATAAGAGAGCGAAGAACAGAAAACTCAAAGGGCCTTTTCAGAAAGACAAACCTCACTTAAAAGACAAACTTCGGTCGCATTTTAAGTATCTGTGACTGTCATTGATCTCAACAAATGCAGGAATTTCATCATTATTAAACTTCTTACCAGGAGCTGTACAGAGGAAGGACACATATAGAAATCATTTCTTCCTATACTTCCGGTATCTTATCCTTCCCCCATGACCCACAGTGCATTCTCCTGTCCCTTTAAAAAAAAAAAGTTATTATATCTGCACTTAATCTACAAGAAGAGTGCTGTTCAACAGCAGCAATTCTACTTGGTGGGAGATAGGCATGTTGGTAGCACTAAGTATCATATAAACTTCTTTAGGACAGTATTATTTCTACTCCTAAAAAGCATGCATTGCTTTCCCTCATTCTGGATCAAAAACTTGTTAATGCACAGAAAACAATTTAGTTACATGAAACAAAATGTGAAACTTCTGACATGTCATGAAAGTGTAAAAACTAATCATTTCCTTCCTGCTTCCTCTGACTTAATGAATGAAAAGAATGCAATGCTAACTAAACCCTCCAATCCCATTTTAATTCCACTACAGAGATACTCAGGAATACCATTTTTGGTCAGTTTGCTCTCTTCTTCCATGTCTTTTGAGACTGGAAGCATTAATATCTTCATGGTAGTAACAGTCCCTTAGGTGTAGATTCAGTGAGACAGCTATTTTTACCCGATACATTCCTCTTTTCAAAATAGCATGCCATTTTCTCACAGGCACTTTCCCCCATTTAAAGCAGAACCTGTCTTCCCGAGTTCTTTTTCCCTTTTTTATAACACTTAGGGGATTTTAAAGCTTTTAGAGAAGCTATAATTATTTAGAAATTTTCCAGTAAGCACTAAATATCAAAATAGCACCTGTACTAGCAAGGTTGAATTAGCTGTTTACCACTTATGAGAGCAAAATCATTTCATAAAGTATTAGGCAAAGTTCACTGAAAAAGGCAACACATGAGACTAAAGATCCAAAGGACCTTTTATACTTTCAAGAAGTATTAAATTGATATGCACAAGGTTGAGAAAATTGGTCAGAAAAAGACTCAGTTTTATAAATTAGAAAAAGAAGTTTGTGTTAAATTTTTATTGAAAGAATTAGACTTTAATGGTCAACCTATGTAATATTCTGTAAGTCAGCAGTAGACCCTGGCAATAAGAGCATAACAGCATGTGATTTAACACCATCATCCTGCTAATTGAAAGGACCCGACCTCATCCGGGTCATGCACTGCAAGTCAGAATGATAACACCATAAATTATCACTGCTTCGCAGATGCCAGTACCTCATACCTGTAAAGGGAATCAAAGAATCATAAGCACACTACATTCTGCTGATTGAAAAATAATTTTTTCCCCAGTCTG
This sequence comes from Gallinago jamesoni, assembly GCA_025769975.1. Lineage (NCBI taxonomy): Eukaryota > Metazoa > Chordata > Aves > Charadriiformes > Scolopacidae > Gallinago > Gallinago jamesoni. Next base: position 7,000,378 of record JAOQGH010000003.1, read on the forward strand.
CATGGTTTATAGAAGCTTTAGAGAGATAACATCTTTTGGGGTGCGAAGTTGTTTGCTCCCCCCACTCCCCTCCCCAAACACGCACACAAGTCAAAGGTTTCAGTGATTTCGAAAATTCATATGCTCTTCCATCATTCATATCGATATTCAAGTTAGTGCTGGAGCTTTCTGGGAGATGACAAATGAGAAGTTTGTAAGCAGTGATGTATATACACACTATCAACCCAATGTTACAAACTTTACTCACGCAGTTTGCCTTTACTGATAGAAATAGTACCACTGAAGCCAATAAGATGACTTAAGCAAATAACCTGACTCATACAAGAAAGAGTAATAAAAAAGAATCATATTACATATATACTTCAACATGTCATTTTAGGACACATGATCCCCAAGATTTCTTTTCCCATTTTTGAAAACCAGCATTCCAAATATGGAAGCAAGAGAATGTGACTTTTGGGAGTGAAGTTTTATTTCCCTGTAGGTACCCTTCCTCTGATAAAGGTATATTCAGCATATGTATATACTGAAAACTCCACATTGCTGTTCTTGGCATTTAATTAGGGGTAAAGGAAAATGTGCAGGACTAGAATTTTAAGTGTTCGTTTAATAACCTTTATCCAGCTCATTTCTGAATGATTTTCTTCCTCTCTGGAGAGGCTTCTAATGTCAAACACTGGTATTAAGGTGAGTCATGGTTACTGAAGAGGCACAGAGAAGGCACATGACAAAACTATTAATTATAGGAAGGGAAGGATTCAGAGTATTCTTTTCATAAATGTCCTTCTAAAACAGAATATTTAATATTGAATTCAAATATACTTTCAGTAGTCAATAGCCATTAAGGTTTTATTGGTGTCAATAAAATTTGGAGATTTAAGAATGTAACTTAAAAATGTTGCAAATGAGATTTTTAGAAAGCATTGGAGATTTTGAGAAGGCACAGATTTTTTAAAAAAAATTCTTTTAAGTACAATAAAAGAAATTAGGCAACTATTCTATATCCAAAGAAATACAGTAAGTTAAACAACTTCATACAGTAATTTGAAATTTACTCATTTATACTGCTTGCTATTGTTCATTTTTCAGATTTCCTCCTTTCACTTTAAATGTTAAGAATTGTACCTATGAGAGGACCAGAGGAAGAATTGGTCAGTGCTATTTTCTGCTACTTCTGCTAAACTGAAATCCAACATCTCATTCTAACACCAAAGGTATATATGGATACTTAAAATACCTTAAAGCAATAATACAGACGGAGGTTTGCAGTTGGGGGCGTTTTTGACAGGGAGGGGGGGAGCAAAGGGCCAAAACTAGATTTTTGTATTTTACTGCAACGCATTTTATTTTTACTAAGTTATAAGTTATGGAAACTTTACAGTATTTGTTTATGTTTTTTAATTTTGGAACTTACAACTAGTTTCCCATGTGACAAAATAAGTACAAAACGACTCCTCCATAAATGAATTCTGCAGGTAAAATTAAGTTACTATGCAGTACCTTATAATGATAATATACCAAAAAGTCAAAAACTAAAATGAGTAGTGATAGCGAAAGTACATGAAATTCGTGAGCACTATCTAGGATAAAGCCATTGAAGCCATTTTCTTTCTCCAAAAGCTTTTTAACATTGAGAAGTCTGTGTTCATGTTTCTAATGCCAATGGAACATCAGTAGAAAAAAGCATTTAAAATAAAGACCTTTGCAAAACCTCTAATACTTTTTATATTTCAGAACAATTGCTACAATCATGCTCATCTGCTTTAAGCCAATTCAAACAAAACAAATTCTAAGTTAAAAGATTCTTAACAAAGTGTTGAAAACTCCTCCTCCCCTTCCTTCTCCACCCTCTCTCCCGAAGATTAGGAAACTATGATATATTCCAACAGTTTCTCATCCACGTACCACTAGATACATGTGTCACCTATAAAAAGTAGACTTCTGTGGAATTTCACTATTTCAAGGGAAAAGCAGAACTTCAAAAGTAAGTAAAATAACATAGATTCCAGTTCTGTGGAAGTCTGTTTTTCTCTGGAATTTTTAGGTTTTCTTCACATTTAGAGCTATAAAACTTTCTTCACATTTAGAGCTATTTAGAGTAGTAAGAATAAATACCAATTACTATAAACATTAAGTGCAATAATGTTTTGTTTATAAATACAAGTGCAAACTGCACACAACAGCTGAGAGAAAAAGCCTTTTACAGAACACCAATAAATCCTTATCTTTTCATTACATTTTTGCTTCATTTCAGCAAAAATTATTTCCCAAAATTTGGGGATTATTTTCTCCTCACATTAAATCTCCTGTACAGAAAAAAAACCCACATGAAATGTTTAAAGACAGAATTTGCTTGCAGACCCCCCAGAAACACAGATTCTTAAATATGACAAATATACCCTTGATTTGAAGTCATATAGACCTGAAATTTAACCTGCAGGTAGCAATGAATAATAGCTACAACATTAATTGCTACTGCTTAGTTGCCATTACAGAATAAAAGTACACACATAATATATCCCTTTGAAATAATCTATGACATTATAAATTTTCAAAAAATTGTAATATATTTATAAATAATCTGCTATAGTCTGTAAGTACCTATATCTGTGTAATAATTTGTTTCAAATACCAGTTACTGCATCTTAAAAGCAAACAAACTCTGGTTTGAAGAATTGGAGCCAAGGAGTTGCATTTTAGCCTCCCATCTACTCTACCGTGCAGGCTTCATTATGAATTGTATCTTTGAACTAATACTCTAATTGCAATTTAAGCAGGAAGCTCACGTAGAAGAAAGCACAAAATAGTGTTAACCTATTAAATATAATTTAAGCTTCCAAAATTAAATATTTCTATTAACAGTAAAAAAAAAAATCTGATGAGGTTTTTGCCTAGGAAGCACTTTACTTGCATTACAGAAAGTTTATAGTATCCTGCATTCAAGTAATTCTTCAAGTTAGTTTGCCTGATACAATCCTACTTCTTACAAACAACACAACATTGAACTCCGCCAATGAATTGCATTTATGAAAAGTGCAAGTTGTGAATGCCCAAAGCCGTGTTTGTCAATAAGAAAACAAAAACATCATGTAAAAGATGACAAACAGTTTTTATGAAAGCCACTCCTGCTCTTTCCGTTATGGAAAAAGAAGCCATAGTGGGAATAGTAAATTCAGCACACACTTGGCACCTCAGTGAGCAGACATGCTATTACCTATAGAAACAGCTATTTCTGAACTTTTTTCCTAAAATAAAGATTTGATTTTTCAATTATTACAGGTCCAATGGTACACGTAAGTGCAAGCTACTTACTAGAAATAGTACACCATCATTCCTGCACTTGTTTTTTTACCATATCTTCCACAACAATGCATTTCGTTCCAATATGTACCTTCAGCCGAGAACTTCCCCTACATTCCCTAACATCTCTTCTTACCAGTTATCTTTCTTTCATTTTCTACAGCTTCCCTTCACCTGGCTGTCTACCCTTACAATGCTGTCTATCTTTAAAAACCTTTTCTTTGATCGTAAAAAACTTAGCAAGTCTCCTTCATTGCCCCTTTAAAGGCATAATCTGTTCTGTCACTATGCAAGCTCTTTTTCTGGCTCCCTTCAACAGTACTCAAGTTCTTTGTGTGATAGCAATCATTTCTGACCTTATCATCAGGAGACTAAGTTTGTTGTTGTGGTTGTTTGCTTTGGGTTTTTTTTAATACAAATATAAAATATGAGTATGAGGAAGGTTTTTTTTAAAAATAACAGGGCAAAAAAATGGTTTGGTATTTATGATGTTACCAGTTGACAGCCAGCAGAAAAACGTGTCAATAAAGATCAGTATTTTGAATATATACAAAATCTTTTGGGTATTGATTATTTCCCAGTATTGAGTCATTTCTGATAACAACAGGAAGGGCTCACTGAACTGAAGAGACAAGCAGAAATTCAAGATGACAGAATAAAGTACTATGCATGACTCAGTTGTAAAAGTTTAACATTTTAAAAAACTTATCCTAGTTTGTCAAAAGCACACAACATAACCAATGTAAAAGCTCACTTAAGATCTTTATTTTTAATATTTTGTTGTTATTTAGCTTTTGTTAATTTGTTTTTGTACGAGTTTTTCTGTATTTCACTAGATGAAAAGTCATACATGTACAAATATACATACAAATTCTTTTTATTGCACTATCTCTTCTTGCTTTCTGCATCTATGTTCAGGCAACCAAGAGACCTAACTAGCACCTTCACTGAAAAGAGAAAGAACTGATAAAATATTAGATTCTTTATATTCTCTTCAGCCATCTCTGTCTCTCCATAGATGCCACATAGTGAAACCTTAAATTGATTTTGCTCTGATCAATACTGTGTCACAAAAAGACATTCTGCAGTTACACTATTTTAATGTCTTTAAAAAAAATAAAATTTGATTGGCTGAAAGTTAGTTTCCCTCCCATCCCACCATAAAATTATGACTGAATGAAAGTCTTAAAAGCAACTTTTTAAAAAAAAAAATTTAATGTAAAAGTTGGTTTCCTAAAGTATTGTTTGCTTATTATTTAAATAATTTTTTCATTTGCTACAGCAGAACAGACAACATAATAATGTAGTATTTTCATTTCCTTTAAAGGTAACAACACTCAGGAAGGACAGGGGGTATTGTATGGACATAAGACAGGAAAAACTTAAAAGAACTCAAGATTTTACAAATGGATAATAAACATTGTCTATTTCTCATATAACCATATTCAGAACTAATCTGATATATTTTGAGCTGTCAGTTTGAGTTCTACTAGAGTTCTACTTTCTCTTTTTGAGTGAAAATGCCACCAATCAAGGAGAGACGTTGACACCAATAACAGGACAAGTGCCTCTTGCCAAAGCAGCAGCTAATGGGGAACTGAAGGTTACCCCACACTGAGATGACAGCCTGTGGTCTTGCCTCTAAACGCCCACTGTAGCAGACAGTCCTGCAAAAACTTCTCTTCAAGGCTTCAGGGAAGAACCATTGATTAGGCAGGGCACATGCAAACAAGGCTGCCTCAATGCTGCCTTCATTTGTATCAACCACCCTACTAACCTCTAATTGAGATTTGCTTGTAAAAATATAATTTAGATGAATGAGATCAAAGATTTGCAATTTATTTTTAACTTCAAGGTAACTCAGAGGGTTTTACTAAGTCACATACATACTGAACTATTATTTTAAAAGGATAAAACCTCCTTTCTAAAAATATATTGCAAAGTACTGAAACTATATTTTAATATATCTTAAGTGGAATACAGAAACAATCCTGAGGAAACAACCAATGATCATAAACATAACCTTTCTTTATTGGTGACCAACAGAAAGCAGCCTCCTTTGGTTTGCTTGATTTGCAGAAGCAAAAAGGATACAACCAGACAATTCCTTTAAGAAATTGTTTCCTCTAAGTATTGTTCAAATCAATTCTGTTCAGAAGTGGATCTTTTGATTACTAATGAAAGTTAATTGGAGCCTCAAACTCTACCCACAGATTAAAAGTTTCTTCCATTTCAAATTGCCATAATATTGGGTTTTAGACACAAAAAATATGTCAGAATCCCTCTTAAGCCTTTGAGATACTGAAAGGAAAAGCAAACCTTTTTACTATAACTTCCTGTTAGAGAATCACCTGTCATACTGAATGGGTTTCTCTGTATGAAACAATATTACACAAGTGATAACATATTTGAATTATAACAAAACCAACAGAAGATTGTTGTTCTACATTTTATTGCTTTTGATATTTCTTTAGCAATCATCATTGCAGTCTGTCTAAATAATTCTCTGTGCACTGACATTCACAATAACGTGTTTTCATCATGAAGTTAGACACTGTCATTAGGTTTCGCAAAAGGCTATACTTTACAGTTCCTAGCCATTTTTTTACACCTCTCTGCATCATTGGGATGTGAATGCAACAGTTTTTACATCTGTCAGCTTTAGTTACATTTACTTGAATACAATCATTAATAACAGATTACTGGAAATCTGTAGAGAGATGATGAATTAGTTATGTTCTTATTATCCAGCACTGGAATGGGACCAAAAAGGGAGGGTTTATCACATTCTCTGCTAAGAGAGAACCCATCCATCAGATATAACAATGTTCTACAAACCTTGAGAACTGCAGCTTTTGAACTGCATAGCTATTCAGATTGCATTATTTCAGAGTTGATATTTTACATATCCACTCTTAAAACACCTTTTGATTTCCTACAACTGTTCTGTAAAAAAACTTATTTGATTCTCAATAGCTTCTATAACTTGAGATACAAGTAGAAAACATTCTTAACCTACTCTAAAGCCTACTACTCTTCATATTCATTTACTAGTGTATAGAGGCTCCAAATACATCGTTTCCCCCTTTTTACCCTCTCTCTCTAAAGAAGTTGTTTATTATTGAACCTTACCAACAGAAGAAAGTGTTGCAGAACTTATTGTACACCTGGAGGTGAATTAAACACACATTTGAGCACACAGATCACACAAACTGTCCCTTCCCTAATAAGGATCTTTGCCTCATAAGGATCTGTAGACAGGAAACTGAATCACCTGCAAACAAACAAAAAACAAAAAAAACCCAACCAAACAAACAAACAAAAAAAGTATCTCAGTGTCCAGCAAGGGGTGGAAAGAAAGGCATGCTCTGGCACAAGGACACCATCCTAGCTGTAAAAAAAAAAGATTTACATATACTCAAAAAAAAATTCTATTTTAAAAGACTAGCAGTTATGACTATGATAAATAATACTCTCTGCATTCTAGAGTTCAGTTAGACTTAAGCCCCAAACTGCCTGCTTCCAAAACCTCAAATGATACAGATTTTTTTAAACAAACCTTGATCTCTTTATATTTATTTATATATACACACACATTTACATATATGTAACATATATATTTATAATGCTCTTCATTAAGAGTCATTTTCTTATATATCTCTATTTCAGAACATTAGCTTGCTAATGCTAGAAAACACTCAGGTAAAAACTATGAAAAACTGGAGGGGGGAAAAAAACCTCTATGAATAAATGTTGTCTTAAGGTTCTTTACATCTCAACCAATTAAGCATCAATTGTCAGAGAGCACAAGCTGCTTTGTAAGCTTCTCGCAGACATGAAAAGCCTCCTAATTTATTCATGTCACTGGAGAGTTCTGCTCCAGGGACATCAGCAGTTAGGTACCCCCACGTTCAGGAGCAAGTGTCATTTCTATGTAGCCTAATTCCTGAAATGTTCAAAAGAAGAAAGAAAGATTTTGACCCAATGAGAAAAAAGGCATGACAAGTTGAACATCAAACAAGAATCATTTCTTTAATGTCTACCCGGTAGCTGTGGCTTTTTCCTCTGCAGTTGCACTGTTGATTCTAATAGCAAAAGTAACGGTCATCGTTTAGTCTACACAGACAGTAATGAGGCAAATGAAACCCAAGCATGAATATAGCTGACTGACAAAAGGTTTTAAAAGCAGAAAACTAAATCATCTGAAAGATCAAAACCGTGATAATTACATTCTACAAATAGGCTGAACAGTATCATGAGAAAAGACAGCTTCTTCCTTTAAACTTCATCTTTCTGTTCAGCCCTCCCATAAGACAGCCACCCACACTGCTGCCAAGCTGCTCACGACCACCTTCCTTCCCACAAAAACCCTGCTGGGATTGCAGCCCAGGTTTCTCTCTCTGACAGGTTCTCTGCCTACCCAGCAGCAGAGCACTGCAATCTATTAGAAAGAAGGGCAAAGTCAGCTTTAAAGACCCGCCATTGCACCACCCTCTTTACATCAGGAATGAGCTTTCCACACAGCATCAGGCAGTCTTCAGAAACTGACCTTCTTCCAGTGTTCTGCCTCTCTTGCCCAAGGAGAAATGAATGCCAGAAAAGCAGCTCCAAAGAAAGTCGTTTGTGAGGCAACATGCTTCTCATCCACATTTCAGTTGTCCATTTGTGAATTGGGCAGTCCTGAGAGCGAAATCTTACTCAAACAGTAATCAGGTCAGTCTGATAGAGTCACAAAGACATCTCTAGCAATTATCTTAGGCTCCCTGTAACTGAGATCCTAATCCCAATACAGTAAATTTATTCAACACCTTTAATCTGAAAGCTTCTCTTCATACAAAGATGAGACTGCTCTGAAAACATACTCAAGAAAATAAACATTATATCAGCTTTGGTACTGATAACATCTGGTGCTCTCTGCAAGTCTGGCCACAGCAACAGCCCCAACATGGAAGGTCTAAATTCAGGCCCAGGCTCAAACTCCGCTACTAACACTCTAACTACTGAAGACACCTTGAAGCAAGATTAATTCTGCAGTAAAAGTATGTTAGATGTATTTATCTTTCAGGGACAAGGAATTTTGAGCAGAAACTCAGGACATAGATCAGCTATATAAATAGAATCTTTATACTTATGAAGGAAGACACTATCAGGACAAATTTATTGGCTAATTAAATTCCATGTCCCATACAATTAAATTCGTAGTCACGTTTACTAAACATATCACTATCAGTGCACCAGAAACCACATCAGCTCATTTCAACACAACAGTGATATATGACATCTAACAAGCTGAATTAATCCTGCAACAATAGCTAAGAACTATTTTTATTAGCAGTTTCTAGAAGGACTTAAATACTTTTCCAAGTGCTCACATTTTCTTATTAGCATTGCACACGAATCACCTAACATGGAACTTTTCATACCTACAGCACGCAGACTGACCACTATCACATATTTTTAAACAAGTGGATACATTTTACTTGCAAGTATTTTAATATATACCTATCTGCTTAACACTAGGCATTCCTACAGTCAAGAGCATAAAGTGAAAACTATAACTTGAAGCATCTTTAACAAAATGAAGACAGTTAAAAAAAGACCATACAGACTATTCATTATTTTACTTGATCATATTAATGTTATTCTGAACATACTGAAAGTGTACATACTGAGTTTCGTTTCCTGATTTAAAGCAAAACAACATGGTTTGGAATGAGCAGAATCTGGTTCTGCATTTAGAACGGCTTTAAAAGATAAGGTCTCTATAGACAACAATGACACTATACAGACTAGAGTCATTCTGCTTCCCTGATGTGTGTAATTTAAAAAAAAAAATCATTTTTTTGATTAACAAGGAAACTGTCCATTAAAACTCTGAGTGAAGGGGAACTGGTGGGCAGGCAGGACAACACACAGAAACAAATTATTTTTTTTTAAATTTAGGGATAAAACTAGTTCGCCTTGCCATTTTCAAGCATGTTTTTTCTGTGTAAAGTATATACCTATTCACTCTTCTGTATCTTGGAGGAGGGAGAAGGAAAGAAAGAAGAAAATAAAGGAAGCTGAGAATCTCAAAGGCTTCATTAATCAAGGAAAATCTATGCTTTCAACACTTCACAACTTTCATACCAAAAAAAGTGCCCAGAGAATGAAAAAAGCCCTCTTCTAAGAATCTTGAAGCCTGTTAAAGTACATTTTTAAGGAAAAAAAAAAAAAAGTCTACCAGCAAGACTATTCACAGATAAACCATTTTCCTTATGTTACATTCACTCTAAGAACAAACCAGGCCCTGTAAGAGTGACTTGGTAGTCACCTGTCAAAATTAAATTTAATTTAGCAGTAATAATAGGCAAAGTAAGTCTAAGTGTTCAATAAAAACCATGAAGACCTTCTTGAATTAAATGTTTTTAAAATAAATTGTATCCATAATAATATAAAATATAACAAAATAAAATTTTAGATCTTCACCTCTGCAAATAAAAAAGTCTTATGGAATACTTTCTTCTTATTATAAATTTTAAAATACATAAATTATGAAAACTACCATTTTTTCCTCTATTTCTCCATATATCTTTGTAAAATGTACTTATGCTTTTCCCAAAAATAGATCAATTGCCTAGACAGTCCCGAGCATGTTAACTTCTCTAAAGACAGCTGCTGCTTTGTTTCTATTCTGCAAAAGTATAACACAAGAAATCACTAGCTAGGCTCTGAAAGTAGCTCCTGTAGTTTCCTGACATTTACTCGATTATTTTTATATTAATTTACTAAACCACCTTTCTTTGGCTAAATGTTATAAACACTTAAGGCCCTTAATACACTCCTGTAGCTGAAATGGCAGAAGCCGCTAACCAAGTCACTGGTTTGTTCATAAAGGCCTATGCTAGAAGTTACTCTTGGAAAATAATCAAGCTTTAAATGGTAGAAGCTTGGTTTTCCTTGTTTTCGCAAAGCCTGGGGCATTTCAGTGATTTAACACCCCACCTCCCCACACTGGCTCTGTGTAGCTGTCAGAAAGAAAAAAGAAAAAAAAGGAAAAAAAAAAACAACAAATAACTTTAAAAGGCCAGAAAGCAAATATGAGCTTAATCCTAAGAGAGCAGAAAACACGACTGACCTAGAGAGCCATGTCTGGAAAAAGTGAGCCCAGATTTCCTTACTGAAGCTATTACACTCACAGCTGGAGAAGAAAGTCCGGGTGTTTTACTAGAAAGAGGCTAGAACCAAAGAAATCGCTGACTTGCTTCATCATTTTCCCCTGTCAGAATAGTTGCAGGGCAGCTTGTCAGCTAATGACTGAGCCAGCGGACAGTGCACCAGCTTCACACCACCATGACCCCCAGCCTTGGGAGTGCTTCTGGAAGCCAAACAGCAAAGCTCCTGAGCGGAAAAGTTTGAGATTGAGAAACAAGAACCGAAATAAGAACAAACACTTTTAGCAAAATACAAACGTCTGTTGGTAAGCTGCACTAATCAGATCTGAAAAGAGCAACTCTAGAGGGAGTTACCAGGAGGTGCTATTTGCCATGTTATTTAAGATGTTACCCTAACCTACAAGAATTTCAGATTTAAGGGAATAGTGAGACAGGGATAACAGCATATCCAACATGCTCTTTTTCAATTAAACTGGATAGGAAGACTAACGTCTTTTGTAAAAGATTCATCTCTCATGCCTGCTTTTTGCCTTGTTTCCACAAGCTTCTCTTCAGATAAACGCAATTGAACTTTACTGAAGCATTTAAGAAGCTCTACAAGCAGTCATTTGAAAATGTGTAACATGAACTAAGGTGACCACACTTCACAATGTAACATGAACACAAGGACTGAATAATTGTAACAGCTTCTCTGAAACTTCTGGAGGGAGAAAGAGGGAATTCAGGGCATTTAGAGAAGAGGAAGGAAACACGCAGGAGGAGGAGCTGACTGAAGATGGCAAATACTGACACCATTTCACAGTGCACATGAGCCTGCAGCACCTCTAACTTTGATATGAACATTTGAACATAAGAGTTGTGGTATTGTAGTATTTACCAGTTTGGACAAAGATTTCTCAGGGCATTTAGTGTTCAGGGTTTACTCTTCCACTCTGGTAAAGCAAAAACTTTCTAAAGTTAAAATACAGGTTCTGTATTAACTCTACAAAGTAAAACAAACAAACTACAAACCCCAACAACAACAAAAAACCCACCCTAGATATTATAGCCAGTTTCAACATATTCTTCTAAATCACTGGGAAAAAAAAAATAACTACTCTGAAACATTTCTATGACCCTACCCAAAAAAAAAGCAACCACCAAACTTTTAATTCTGAATCCATCTTAAGTCAGTGCATCTGTACGCTACTCACTGATGACAAGTAGTGTCTACATTAGTAGGAATGCAATTATTCATACGATTTTCATCTTGGGCAGAGAGAGACTGTAAGAATTTCTCAGTCCATAAAATAATTCAGTAAGTGACACATGTTTTAAATAAATATTCTGAGAACACTGACCTGAAGTACTTCACAAGTAATCATGATGCGCACCTGGTATTGTATGAAAAGTACAGATATTCTTAAATCAAGCATCAGCTTTTCAATTCCACAATAGCAATTGTTCAGGAAAAGAGGGGAACTGAACACAAATGCAAAAAGGGAGAAAAAAGCAAGATAATTACCTGCAACCAAAAATTTTAGTACTAATAATATAAGATTATAGGGAACTACATCCTTCTGCTCATAGAACTACCTAAATGAGTGACAAGTTTAAGACAAGTTTAAAAAAAAAATCACCATCAAATGAAAACGTATTTGTATGCATCTGTCTACATATCTAGTAAGAAATCTCTGCTTGGAGTGGTTCAGGTATGACATTTTATTCTTCTGATTTTGAAGCTCACAAATACAGTTAGTTCAAACCTTCAAGTAGCAAACTGACTCTCCATTTCAACAAAGCATTTTTATTCCTCATGTTCAAGGTCAGCATATATCTAAGACAGACATATATATGAAAAGAATTGATCATTATACTTATTTCAAGACTAATGTTGTTTTATAGTAGATATTTGAAGAACCAGACAAGCTATCGATTTATTGACTTCCACAATACCATCTAGAGAAAAGAACTTATCAAATTATTTAACTGATGGAATCAACAAATGCAAGAGGCAGTACACTTCCTTGACTACAGTCAAGCATAACTGTTAGGGTAGTATTTGAAGATCTCTTATGTGATTCATTTAAATAATAACAAACTCTGTATGATTTCTTGTTTCATATAAACAAATGTATAGTTTCATTGTCACTTTAAAAAAAAACCATGGTATTTGAAAATCATAGAATCCAAGGAAAGTTTGGGTTGGAAGGGGCCTTTAAAGGTCAATCTAGACTCTTTTTGTTTAAAACCATTACCCTTTGTTCTATTGCAACAGGCCCTGCTAAAAAGTCTTTGCCCATCTTTCTTATAAGCCCCCTTTTATGTACTGAAAGGCCACAAGGTCTCCCTAGAGCCTTCTCTCAACAAACCCAATTCTCTCAGCCTGTCCTCATAGCAGAAGTGTTCCATCCCCCTGATCATCTTCGTGGCCTCCTCTGAACCAGCTCCAACAGGTCCATATCTAAATACTGGCATATTATTTATTTCGTAACCTCCTTATACATAACTGTCAGATAGGGGATATTATCATATACACACACAAATATTTTTTTTTAAGGGTAAATAAAACATCTGAGGTCATTATAAGCAGAAAAGGACAGTCTTCTCTCCAACACATTCATTTTGCCTGTGAGGTTTGATAACACCAGATGTTTTCTAATGCTGTACAAACAGAAGTCGTTAAAATTTATTGCTGTGAAAATCAGATACCTTTCTAGAATACTTATTAACATGCAAATACACAAGATTCAACCTGTGTCTAAACATCAAATTAGAGTCAAACTTCTACTGGAAAATTGAAATATGTCAATTAGATTGAATTCTAACACTAAATTAGAGCTGAACACAGAAGAAAATTACTGCTATTTTATGACATCTAATTTAGAAACAAAAAAGAGGCAGAGTAAAAAAATCAGTATTTCACAGTAACTGCCTAGATTTACTTTTGGAATTTAGTACTGAGGAAAAGTAACTCAGAGTTTTACTGATTAAACCTTCCAATAAGGATGACTTAAGATCTGTGAGATCTAGGAAAGGATGAAGAAAATCTAGAGCTAGACAGGAGATGATCTCTCCCGGTGAAACACTTGTCAGTCCTTGTCTAAGCAATTATTTAATTTCCATCCCTTGGGAAAGCTTCCAGAGAGATCAGTTCCCAGGTCTTCCAAAAGACACCTGACTGGCAAAAAAAAACTACTAACACCCCCAACTCCCCTACTGCAAAAAAGCAAAAGGCACAGACAGAGCCTTGCACTCCACACTTCCCTCTTCAAAGAGCTAACATGGAGCACTGTGGGAACTATGCAGAGGGCCAGTTCATCCTGGAACTTACCCACAGAACACACTCAAAGAAAGTGCCTCTTGTAACTCATCTATTTCTCCCGGGAAAATAGGTTTCACATTATATATTCAAAGCTACAAAGATATAGATAGATAGATCACAAAGTAGTTCCTCTATACATCAGAGACCCAAAGAAACAGCAGCAGCACAACACTGACTCACTATGCTGTGTTCTCACCAATTAAGAGTCCAAAAGGATTTTACACTATGCTGAAGCAGCTGTTATTTGAGGTAGCTTGCATGTGGTAGGTAAGGACGTGGTTGAGAGTTTTTAGTCAAGCTCCTAAAAGCACGCAACTCTGGGGCAATTAAAATTGTGCCAAGTTAGGTAAATAAATGCTCAAAAGCCAAGGCATATAATGGCATGTGGGTACAATTGTCATGTCCTTTTTACCAAGGGAAGTTCCAACATAAGCCTGGATAATCAAGCCAGCAAAGTTTGTGTTGCTGTAGTGAAATACAAAAAGGTCACCTTTAGTAAGTTAAATTAAATGCACAATAAATCACGCAGCAAAGCTGCACAGCCACTGCAACTTGTTTAACTGTCCGTTATGACAGTTAATGGGTGAGTGAGGGAAGGAATCCACACTCTCAGTATTTCAACAGAATTTTGTGCTATTCATCCCCACAAAAGAAAACCTTTATAGCCTTCAGGTTTTTGGTGACATCTGTAGTAATTTAGAATTTTGAACTACATTAACTGAATGTATGCTTTCCAATAATTATACCAATATACAATTCCTGAAGTTGCTACAATAATTTTATTACCTGGCCTCATGAAACAGTTTTCCATGTTTTTAAGAACCTTTAATAGGTTTTCATACTTTTTACCAAAAGCAGCATTTTTAATTTTTGCACACACACAATCTAGACAGTGGCCACATCCTAAATGACAGCTTTCCTAAGAAACAGCCAACAGAAGACGAACATAAATAAAGCTGTTGTGCATCATCATAAATAAGAACCCTACTTGTTCTGTTGCTAAAAGCCCTGATGTTTTAAATCTATTTACCCATTATTAAAAACCTTACATCCCTTATCTAATTTGAGTAGGTCTTACATTGAAAAATAAATTAAAGTGACTCCATAGTTGTCAATAAGCAAAGCCCATATCCATTTTGGCTTACAAATAAAGCACAGGCTGATGGCTAGGCATACAGCTGAAAGTTGTAGTGTTCCAGTTGGCACAGCCAACTGGCTATTTCAGTCTGCAGGATTTTATGCATCATAGAAGATCATTTGGTTCAAACCTGATTAGTCTTCTGAAGACACCAAACACATTTCCATATGACTGTAGGAGTCACTAGGTCTCAGGAAAACAGTACTTCCTGGAATTCTTGACATGCCAAGACATCAGGGTTATTACTATTGCTCCTTGCTGAGAGCTCCTATTATCAGTTCTGCCATTAACTTAGACTGAAATCCAATTCTGGCCAACTCCTTGACAAGGCATTTAAGACAACCAAATACTTACAAAAGCCTCTTCTCATACTTTTTGCATCCAAGCAAGTTGAGTTCTTGTTGCCGATTTATATTTCGTAGTTTAAATTTTCTTCTGAAAAGCTAAAACAAACATTCCTCCTTGAAATTCCCATGCAGACAATACAGTTGCCAGGACATTTTGCATAAATAGTTCATATCCATCAAACTTCTATTATATTGGTTTGCTTTTTCTCAGCTAAGCAATTTTTCAGCATACTTCTAAGAAATCTGCTGACACAGTAATAATTTTTACTATGCATCTCCACAAATGGAGCTTTTTAAAATCCAACCAACCAACCAACCACCTACCTTTCATTTGCAGTTTTCAAGATCTCAAAGACTTTTTAACATCGCATATTGCATTTCCATGAACGAATCAGGATGCTATCCAGAGGGACCCAGACAAACTTGATAAGTGTGAACAGCATGAGGTACAACAAGCCTAAGTTCTTGGTCCTACACCTGGGTCAGGCGACCCCCACTATCAGCACAGGCTGGGGATGAAGGGATGGAGAAGTAGCCCTGCTGAGAAGGACTTCAGGGTACTGGTGAATGAAAAGCTGAACAGGAGCTAACAATGTGGTCTCACAGCTCAAAAAGGCAACTGTATCCTGAACTCCATCAAAAGAAGCATGGCCAGGAAGTTGAGGGAGATGATTCTGTCACGCTCTTGTGAGACCCCACGTGCAGTAATGCATCCAGCTCTGGAGCCCCCAACAAAAAGACATGGACCTGTTGGAGCGAGTCCAGAGGAGGACCACAGAGATGATGGGAGGACTGGAGCACCTCTCCTGTGAGGACAGGCAGGGAAAGTTGGACTAGATGACCTTTAAAGGTCCCTTCCAATCTAAATCATTTCATGATTTTCTCATAGTTTGAGAATTCCAGAGCTTATAGAATGCTATATCAGTCCTATGGGACAGTCATTGTTCACATGCAGGAGCACAGGTCCCCTCTCAAGTGAAGATAATGTAAATTTTAAAAAAGGAGGCTAATAAATAGAATTATCATCATCTATCTCTCAGATGGGAGCAAAGAATGAAAGGTGAGATTTTTCACAATAATCTACTTCCACATCTAAATTCCTTTGACTTTGAAAGTCAGTGGAATTTATGAGCATAAAATCCTCAAGACACTGGTCAAATTGAAATGATTTTACCAGTGCCAAGCAGGAAGTCATTAAGGCACAAGAGCTAGGAACTGAGCTCATATCTGCTTAACTTACATCTACTATTTTCACCCCAACCTTTCATTTATTCTTCAGCACTACTGTGATTGCAGCTCCAGAGCTACTTTTAAAGAGTAGAAATAATCTTAATTCTCAAACAGGTGTCTGTCACATTTGACTAGAGAAATGTATTTTAGAATCCAGGTTAAATTTAACCAAGGAAGAAATTTCTCTGCAGCTGAGTTAAAACCTCTTTAAAAAGATTTTTATCAGAATTATAATGGGGGATGGGGAAAAAAAAAAAACACACCAAAACAGAAAAAAAAAAACCAAAACCAAACAACATTCAAATATCAGTAGGGTTAATGGGCAAGCTATTCTATGCAAGAAACTTTTGTTTAACTTGTAGTGGTACAGTTTAAGTCTCCCTGAGCAACTTCCACTCATTCTCCTCTCACACAGAATACAATGTTTATCAATTTAAACTTTGAATGTAAATTTTTTTCAAGTCTTACTTGTGGCAGTAAACAGAATGTACAGTACAACTTCAACAATATCTAGCATCACTATGTCCAAATGTTCTACTTCAGAGTTACATGCCTATTCTCAAGGCAATGGATGAAAAATCTGGCTGAACAAGGAGGTTCCTAACCCACTAGACATGCCAATCATAAAAATCAAAAACTATGTGACCAAGACACCTTTAACAACGCCAGCACTAAATGAAGGAAGGGCATGGGTGGGAGAGGCATTGTCAGGAAGGAACACACAGCCCAAACTGTGTGCATAACAAACCAGAATTTTAAAAGTTATCTAAAAGGGAGGAGTTCTTCTAACAAACTATATACATATAGCATGTATATATAAATGAAATAAGAATACTTTCTCCATTGTAACTGATAGACATCTAAATTAGTGATTTGCACATAATGGAATGAAATAAATGAAAACACAAAAGCCAGAGGTGCAATGAAAGAAAACTGAGGGGCTGGGGGAAAAGCAGTTTGTTTAGTGCTGTGGTCTGGGGGCTGCATGATGAGAAAATTAATAACCAGCATAAAACACAACTGAAAGTTCCTCCAGGGAAAAGCGCTACATAAATCTGTCCAAAAGAGTGAAGGACCGCTAGACTGCAGAAAGAAAACAGTACTCAAGAGGATTCGAATGTAAACTAACATACAGAATGCTTCCATCTGGCATAGATATTGAAGAGTTTGAAGACACAAAAGTCACATCCACAATATAGCTTTACAGACTAAGGTGTAAAAAATAAAATGCCTGCTAGCAACAGAAAAGTAGTTTCAAAATGTTTTAAGTATGAAAGACCAAATCCAGTAGGACAAAGACTAGGACTCTGAAGGATACAGCCCCTCAAGTGGCTCAGGGAGACTGGCAGAATATGGCAAAGGACAGTACAGTCTGAAGGGTAAGAATTACTAGAACGGAGTCAGTGCTCCAAACAAATCCTATTTGAAAGGAACAATTGGAGACTGGCATATGTCCCAAATCAATAAGTGGAGGTAACTCTAGGAGGAAGAATAATGGTCACATATGAAAATTTAAAATACAAATTACCACTAGTTGTTCTAGATGTGATAGAGCTTTAGAAATTCTACATTCCAACTTCTCTGAACCTCAACTTCTGATTGATCCTCATCTATAAGCCCACCATCTTCTAGAACACCTCTTTCTAGGGATCTTTACTCCTCCAGGTTCTCTTTCAACTGCTGTGAAATTATTGAGTTTATTCAATTGGATTTATTAAGGCTACTTGCAAATCTTAATTTTAGTTGCCTTAGGATTTCAGTTGGAGGGAAGCTTTGTTGGACGAGACAAACTTTGATGCATTGGTATTAGGAAACAAAAATCCTATTTTCAACCCTCATTTTAAACAGCTTAACCTAAATCATACTATTAAAAAAAAAAAAAAAGCCAGGATTTAAGTAGAAGTTTATTGAAGGCTAAGAACTTTCCTTAGCAGGGGGGAAGCTTTAGAGTGAACAGATTCCCATTACAATAAAAGTATTCTGTTCCTGGATGCAAAGTACAACATCCATCTCCTTTTGGTAAGTGAAGTGTTAAATAAAATGTCCATTAATCAGGAAAGCGTTTTTAAAATCCACAGAAAAACTCTAAACCAAAAAAATATTGTGATTTTTAACTCTACCCATGTAGTATTGCCTCCCCCATAATATTCATAGAAGCCCCAGGAGATACTACCTTACTCCTTTTATACCTAATGATGTGAAGACACACTCTTAAGGCACTGAGCATGACTACAGTCGAGGAAATAACATGTTGCCTTGTTCCAGGCTCAGCAGAGTTCTACAGTGAGGTGTCACATTGGGAAAGCACTTTACAAAGAAAAGTTTTCAGGTAACTTTGGATAACGCATTAATTCACTCAACTTACTTTTTTCCACCAATGCTTTTAAGTTGTCCAAGGGCTACTTGGAGGTTTAATGATTTCTTTTTTAATATAAAACACTTGAGCAACAATAGCTGCTAAGGCAGCATTGATTTATCAATATGCTACCTCAATATATTAACACTCAACTCTTTTTGCCCAATTTTGTGCAATTGCAGACAAGTCCCCTTAAAGAGACCTAGAAGCAATCAAACACCTAGAAGCAATCAAAACCTAGAGTGATAAGCACAAAATGGAACTAAAAAGGTTGTTCTCTCAAAATGGTTACCCCGTCCAAATGGGAAGGGCTGCAAGACTTACTGCTTTGGAGCTACCAAAAAAGAAGGGCAGAAAAAGATACTTCAGGGTCATCACTGCCAACAGCTGTGGATGTCAGCTGGTGGCACAGGCAACTGTGCACTGTTGATGGGATAAAAAGCTAGTTATTAAATTAACTAGATGGTATTTGGTCAGCGCATGCCCTCAGAAATTCACAGGACCTCAATTATCTGAGGTTCTCTTCCAAATTTGTTTGATATTGATCCATGAGTTTGAAGAAAGGGTTGATAAACAGACAGAAACACAGCATGGTTACAGAAGGTATGTGATTTAGGAAAGTATGTCAAAGATACATTAACACAATAAAGAACAAGGGGAACCAACTTACCCAATTCAGGAACATAAGGGACCTCCTAGAAAGCATAACCAAGTCCAGTCTCATTAACAGTTATCTGTATAATCTCATTTATTCATGTAAGAAGTCCCATCTAAATTAAGACTTTTTTTGTTGCACAGTTATTGGTGAAAAATTCCTCTAGAATTTCAAAACCTATAATTTAACAAAAATTTCAAAATAACAGTATTAGAAAAATCGTAGTAGTGTATGCTGGAAGTACAGTTACTTAATGATAAAGACCTAGAAATTTAGTTGCAAGACAAATTTTCAGTCATGCCATTTAGGTTACATCTTCTGGTGGACTAAAAGAGTCAAACACAAGCTTGTAGCTGACTACCTGGAGTCACACCCTGGCAAGAATGCTGAGCAGAAAAAGGGGAGAGGAAGTAAGAGCTGAGTTTTGCACCTGTGTTTTGCTTACTCCTAAACCAAATGAAAAAAAAAAAAAGAAAAAAAAAAGATGAGTTTTCATTACTCTGGGAAATCCAGGCAAGATAGAATAATCAATTTTCTATTAATCAAACAACAAATGCTACATTTTTACATATAAGAAGTCTCAGTTCAGAAAAGTAGCAAGCGGCTTCTTGAAGATAAAAGGCAGGGAATTGGTATAATGGCTATGGGGCCTCCGCACTCTAAGGCAGCAAAATGCTATAACCCAGAATGGAATCCATCTCACAGCTCTTTTTCCATATAGACCAACTGCACAGAAAACCTGCTAGAATTCAGAAATAATCTCCCTTTTTATTAAAGTTTCTAAGCTGTACGCAGTAATTCTAATAAGCACACACTTTAAAAAAAAATATTAAAGGGTGCTATATACCTATAGGTATCTTGAAAAGTGTTCTCAATCATTTCTAGCTTTAAAGTTGATGTCACTTTATTGTATTTTGCAGGTAATACTTATTCCTAGGTAAATTACACAGTATAACTGAGTTTATCAACATGCAGTATTATCATTTTTAATTCTATATAAAATAAGAAAATAAAAATATTTAACCAAAAGGAAAGATTAAAACATTTATGTAAATATTTCATCCTATAAAGCAATTCCTCTTCCAGCACTTCACTCAAGCTTTACTTAAAAAAAAATTACTCTGTACTACTCATTTAACTCAGACTTTCGTAAATTAATAATCTAAAAGATCTATTACCACTTACTAAAAGACACTAAAACAGCTGAATTTGGCCTTCATGTCAAGGTCAAAAGCAACATGAACCACAACCAGGAACTGAATTCAACGTTCAGTTTGATTCCAGTGGTTTTTAATCAAATTGCCTTTAAAGGGTCAACTGTATCTCACAGAATTAAGTAGTAGTAAGGTCAGGACGGCAGAACTAGTTTAATGAACTGGTTCTTTCTATTCACCCTGTTCTTAAGACATTTTGAACATGGGATCACAACTCATTTGCAATAACACAAAATATAGTGTACTGTGAAGAAGCTTAATTAGTTGTTGGGGTTTTTTTCCTAAAAAAGAAGGGGCAATCAAAGACATTTCAGGTTACATTCACTTTCCAAAATTATACAGGATATTTGGCACAAGGACACAAGGATGTGTCACAGCATATGAACATCACTAGCAACTTGTTCTTCATAATTTCTTTAATCAGGGTTAAAGTAGTTAAATTGATTGTGCAAATATGAACTAAACAACAAAACAAAACATTCTTGATTTGGCAGAGGATATTTGTAAAAAATGAGATACACTTGCTATCCATGAGTCATTAGACACATGAAAATAATTTTTATAAACCAAACTGCATATTCCAAAGTACATGCTTAACACCTGCCAATATCATTCCCTAAACCATAAGCAACATCATGCATTTAGTTTTTGCTTTTTCTGTTCAGTAAGGACTTTGCCTCTAGTATCACTGGTACACTAGAGAAGTCAAGACCTCTGGAACAATGAGACAGCCTGCAGTACAGGGTTCGACTGTTTCTTTGCTACCAAATAAATAAATAGTTAATCATTGGTTTGGAGAGGGGTTTATTTTGTTTTGGTTTGGGGGAGGGTAGTTTTGGGTTTTTGTGGGTTGGCGGGACACTTTCGGTTTTTTATGAAGCAAGTCCAAGACTTCCAACTTGTTTAGTATGTGCATTCACATGCCAAGACAGATTCATTTTAGAATTTAGTAAATCAGCATTTACTAATATATAAAAGCACTAAATAAATATATATAAAAATTACCAATTAATATTTAGTAAACTAAAGTACCAGGAAAATATATCATCTCGACAAGTTCTCTGTAGCCAAAATACCTATCATAATTGTAAATTATAATTCTAGATACATTTGTTTATATAATGACAAACTAAGTAACAAATTTAGAGTTATCAATAACTTAATAACAATACATTATTACAATAACATTATTTAACAATAATTTAATCAAGTTATGACAGCTCAAAGTATTTCCTTCAAACCAAAAGAAATGCTATTAAAATAGCTTACTTGATTTAAATTTTGGAGAAGATTCATCTTTACTTCAGAACAACAATTTCAGTAATCACTGAAAGGATTTGTGCTTTCTACTTACTGCTCTTCTTCAGAGGCAAAAGAAAACCAACCAACCAAAAAGAACCCATGCATATAAGAAACCCACCAGCAGTGACATCTTGCGATCTGTAGGTATCCAGAAACCCCATTGCTAGTTGAAAGTCAGTATCTCAGATGACTCAGATGGACTCTCCATCGCTATATCTTAACATAACTATTCAGATGTGTAACTGACATTACTTCAATTCACATGCCTACAATTTGTCCCTGCTATGACTTCCAAAAATAGTCACACTAAAAAAAAAAGTTGAATCACTCCTGAAAAAAACAAAAACAAAAAAACACAACCAAAACCCCAAAACCACCACCACACAACAACGACGAAAAATGAAATCCCCAAAAGAAACACCAGAAACCCACCACATTCAGAACAAGTCCAAGCATCACCGGGGAGAAGTGATTTTTTTTTATTTTTTCATTTTGTATATTCTACCGCACTGAACATCACTGTGAACTTTACCTCCGTATATGCATCACAACTTAATACCAGAATAGCAAATCCTCTGAACTGCCAGAACCCAAGTCGAAGTCAAAAGTTTTTTACCTTCTCAGGTGAGCAACATTTGATACAATGCCTACTACGTGAATACATACATTGAGATGTACTGCAAAACTGGGCACAGGCAAACTCGCACACCAAAATTTATAAGCAGTTCCTCTACCTAGAAAGAGCTATTTCACAAACAAATTGTCAATTTGTTATAAAAACCTCTAAAAGTTTGAGCCTGGTCTTAAAAATCTCATGTTCCTTGCTTTCTACCAAAAATCAAATTTGAGACATTAAATTATGCCAGCAACTTATGTAGCTTTAGTCATGGACTGATACCTTTTATAGCCTCTTACGTGCCATCTGAAGGCAGCTGAGACTGGCTACCTCCAGTGAGTCACACTGCATCAGCATTTCCATCCTTCTGAATAAAAAGGGAACCAAGGACAACTTACCGGGCTAAGTAATATACCTAGAAAAATGAGAAAGTGTTCGAGTCTTGACCAAAAGACATGACATGATAGATAAGAGTACTGAAACAGCCATAGGGCAAAGTCAGAGCAGTGACAGGATAAACACAGTTACTGTCTTTTACCAAGACCCTGCTATTAAACAAGTTTACCCCCCCCCCCATCTATGCTGATCCTCTCTCCTTTAAGCCAGAAGTACAGAGAGAGAAAAGCAGCAACACAAGTGCCTCATTAAACAAACATTCTCAAATTAGAGGGTGTGCAGGGATACACCCAGCTCTGGTAAAAAAAACAGCAAAACAGATTTACTTCAGCACTAGTAAAGACCAATTTATTTTATCTCCTCTCTTCAAAAAAAAACCCTAGAAAATGTCATTGTTTAGACAGTTTACCATAAAAAAATCAGACAATTTCACCTGCCATAATGAAATTATAGATTGGTTTACAAAAACGTTAAGTGTAAAACTATAAAATTTTACCATTTTGCATTTAATGAAATGCTACAGCTCCAGCCTTGCAGTGATTTATGCATATACTCAACTTGATACAGGTGAGGCAATCCGCTGGGAGGGCTGTTACACGGAGGCAACAGCAGCTGGTATAAACCAACAGTAATTTGAAGCACATAGTTGTTAGAATAGTTAGAATGGGGTTTCATTTGTGTTTAACATCTCTGCTTATTAATACAAAATAACCCCTATGTTAAGTTAGATGTGCTGCCAAACCACAGGAATAGCACCTTTTTTGTTCAATTTTACTTTCGTTTTCTATCACTGATACCCTCAATTTTTATATTCCAACTATAAATATGAGTCAGACATTTCTCAGCCCAGATTTTCATTACTTATTTCTAAATCCACACCTCTTTGCCTTCATATCTCAGAGTACCTCACTTGTGCACACCAAGTACTTGATGGAATGTAAAACAAAAAAGTAGCAAGGAACATGAGGGGAAAAAAAAAAAAAAAAACAGGCTGAAAAAACCCAACCAAACCTTTTGTTTAATCTGGTAGCAACCTGTTCTGCCTCCTGTATTATGGATTTCTGTAACACATGATGCACAAAGCAAGTCAGTGAAAAATCTTCTAAACATTTTTTATTGGTTTGGTTTTTTTTTTTGCTGTTTGTAAATTACTGTCTTCAACAGGCATTTGAGCAGTCATACCTTCAGAAGTTTCACATTATGCCCTTAATTTACAGTATGAACTAGGCTATTTTCCCTAATTAATTTTACAAATTAATAAGGAAGTTTTTCTCCAAAATTTTATATCTTCAAGACCTATTTTTAGTACATTTTTATGCTTTATAATTCCTGCCACAAAACAATTTCTGCGTTACTAGACAGAACCACAACAAATCTGAATATTAATAAAACAAATCCTTCTAATATGTGCAAGAAATTTTAAGGGAAGAATTCTTATGCTATTTACACTCCATAGAAATATGCTAAAAACAAGATTAACTGAAGAAAATATAAACATTTTCAGTCAGCATTAATCCATAATATTTTTTAATGCTCACCATCTTGGTACTAGGTATTCGTTTTCCCAAGCCCAAGGGCTTAGATGAACTACATTATGACTTTTACTAAGTCTTATTTATAAATGAAAAGGCATTAATGTGGATAAAAAACATGGAACACCTTGAGAGCTGTAGCAACCATGTGGGGGAAGAAGGAAACTCCCTCCCTTTTGCCTGCAAACTGTCATTCCATAAATCTTAGGAAACGGAATGCTGGTATTTAACCAAACAAAAGAAACGGTGAAATAAGTTACCACGACCTACCTCCAAAAAAAAAAAAATATTATTGAAATAATCAATTAAAGCCTTAGTTATTTTTTGCGTGATGGTATCAAGGTAGATTCTCCAAAAGCTATTCAGATGCTACAAGAAGTTGTGCAGTGCTTCACCATTGCTTGGCAACACATGTATGGCAGAACCTATGGCCAACACACTACAAAGATAGAATGATGTTGTAATTGCCCCTTATCCATCATCATTTTCCAGCTTGATAAATAGGTACCAAACTCACACCTAAGCCACCTGAGGCCTGTGAGGCATACCTGTCTGTTCTGAAGCACTTAATAAGGAATACCATGATAGTCTTATCCATCAAACAAAAAAGGGATCACCAAAAAAAAACCAAGAAACACCATTAAAACTTAAAAATCTTCATTTCCAATATTTGAGACACATACAAACCTATCTACACAAACCTCAAGTAAATTTTCAACAGCATCTAAATGACCTAGGATGTGAAGTCTTATTTTTGTGGCATAAATAATACCACCTCAAAGTTCAAAAGATATGAAGACAATATTAAGAGAACAAATTGACTATGACAATCCTGTCCCTAGCATTAGATAATACACAACTAATAAATATTATCCTAAACATAGAAGCATAGTGTTGTCTTGATATATATTCCCTGGACAGTTGCATCTAATTTTTCTGAGAACACCACATAAAATTTATTTCTATTGAGAAATAAATCAACTGAAGAGACCGAATCTGCATTCTACAAAAAAGCTGGGTGCTGCTCGCAGCTAGTATTGTTCTCAGCATGCCTCTGGGATAAAGAAAGACAGAACCGTTTTCTACTTGAAAGGACACTGTTTCTTCAACAGTAAAGAGCATTAGCTGTATGCAACCTTGAGAGTCCAATTGAAATCACTAAGTCCCTTTGCTAAAGTAGCCATACATACCAAAAGTGACTCAAATTTGTGTTTTCAAGAATACAGTAAATGATTAAGACTACCAATACTACAAGGCTAAATACTCTGGACAATTGTATAACTTCTTTTTTCTATTTAGTACAGTACAAATATCATTAGACAAACTTTGGAGTATGCCTTTTACTGGCACTCTGCTTTTGCTTGCAACATGTTCTTGAAATTTCTGAATTGTTTCACTAGGAAGTTAGGTTTTATTTATGTACAGCCACTTCTTGTTGCAGTTCTATGCCTCAAGCAGCAATCACATTCTGTTCAAAAAAGAACAGTCTGACAAACAGAGGACACTTTTACCTGCTATTAATTTTACATCTGTGTAACTGAACAATCCAGTCTACTCTCTCAGAAGCCTGAGCGGCAGCAAGACTAAACATTTCCTAGTCACTTCTGACTGAAGTAATTTTCTGCATGGCACAAAAAGAAGGGAACTTGAAGGAAACCTGAAAAAGTAAACTATGAAATACATTACTGAAAGATCTTAACTTTAACACCAGCCATATTACAGCTGTGCCTCTTCTGAGTCTCCAAGTATACAAGCAATGAACGACTAATGTGTTGGAGGAACATTTACGAAACTTTTTCCTGGTTAGCATGTTGTATTATTTATATTATATTGCACCTACAGGCCACAGTGCCATTCAGGAAATTAGACACAAGTGAAGAAGACAGATTTGAAGTTGTTGCAGTCAGCACTAAGTAGACCACTACCTTCAGAATAGTTTTAGAAGCTTTCTCATTGCTTGGACAACAATAAAGAAATCTAGGAAAAGCAGTATAGAGTTATCGAACTACAAATATATGCCTGCCTTCAACCAAAAACAAGGTATGGGAAAGTAGAGACAAGGAGAAAGAAGTATTGAGAATTGAAAGGTTCATTGGTCATCTTATTTCTGAAAAAGACAAATCTTCTGAATGTATTAACCTGTATGTCAAAAATTTACTGCATTTGAAGCTGTAAGAATCAGTTAAATTATATGAGAATGCCACATCACATGATTTTCCTGTTTAAAACTTTACCACTCACTCATGCATTTATTGTATTACTTTAGAAGCAGCAATGCTCCAAGAAAAGATCATGTTGCACAATAATTATATGCTCTACATTGGTGTTGCATTACTGGTAATCAGCAATCGTGACAATAAATTTATATGGTGTTTTGAAAAACCTTTAGGCCCTAATTTTTTTTTTTTTTTTCCCTTTTAAACTGCAAAGAAGTAACAGTTTTCCAATCAGGCATTTGGGTACATAAAGTCAAGTACTGCTAAGCACTGTCTGCACAGTGCTTTGAGCCTTTAATGCTACAGTAGAGGAGAGACTGACTGAAGCAGGCACAGAGCGTGAGTTCTGGGATGTGTCTGGTCTTTACCCTGGTTCTTTATCAAACATTAGAAGTGTTTGGATTCATAAAAGGAAAAAAAAAAAAAGATGGAGCAGGATCACTGCTGTTAGTTAAATAGTTAAATCCTGTTTGGATTACTGCATGAATGAGTGATGAATTCCAGCCTCATTCATTAAACAAAATTGCATTTAACTGGGATTTATTAGACTGAATCTGAAGTTTGAAATAAAGGTTATTCTATTTTGAAAAGCTTCTAACACTTGTATAATAAAAATTAAGGTTTCCCTGTCATAATGCATTGCAGACTTTCAAAGCATTTTACAATGCCAATTTTGCAAATCCAGAAACTATATTAAAACAAGTTTAAGAACCAACAGCAGGACCCTGAAGAAGCTGCAGGTTTCTTAAGACCCCAGCATCATCACTCTTACTCCCAGATCTGCATACCTGTGTATAAGAGCAGAGGAAACAAGGCTACAAATCAAAAGGTGGCCCTCTCTCCTAAATTACTTTCTTTCCTATCAAGCCAGAAAAACTAGAGATGGATTCTCCTAAAAATAAAATTTTACTAATAAGTTTCTTCAGCTAAAGTTGTATCTTTCATTAATGAGAGTAAACAAGAAACAATTCTTTATGTTTTTTTTAAATTAAAAGTGGTAGCTATACAACTTAAATAATTGGAAACAACATACAACTGAATGACTTAAAATTTTTTGAGAAATATTTTTTCCCCTCACTTTTCACTTTAGCTGTTATCTGTGTTAAATTAGAGTAAGTTAAATTTGAATGTTTCTATTAAAAACTCAGACCAAACAGGAACATGTTTTAATTTATAATTTGAAATCAACTAGCACAAACTTGCACATAGACACACACTTTGCATTAAGACTGTTTTCTATTAATCTAGTTTAAGTTTCCTTTAGATTAAACCAAGCTCAAATGGAACTCCATTAAGTTGTCTATACTCAAAACTTGCAAAGTACCCTGATAAAGTTAAAACTTACGCGGTCACCTCAAAGCTATTTTGTCCATAGGCAAAGCTTATTATTACTTGATAATAAGCCAAGCATTATTTTCAACCACAAAAATTATTTTGGAAGCACAGCCTAATGGTTAAAGCATGAGACTACAAATCCAGACATTTTAAAATAGAAACCAATTTCATCACAGATCACTGAGTGACTCTGGGCAAATTAATTAACCTCCCTGCAATCTGTGAAATTGGGATAATACCTACCTTGCAGTGAGGCTTAATTCATTAATGCTTATATCCACCTAAGGATCTCACAGCATTTCATACCACAGAAACACACCTCATATTTCATACTACAGAAATACCAACAGGCTTAGTATTTCAAACAGTACTTTGGAACTTAACTCCTATTTGAAAATACACCTCACTGTCAATTCATAAGTAGTATTTGAGTGACTTCAGGTGTGCTGAAAATATATTCAACATGATATAAAAGTCACAAGCAAAATAATAAAAAGGCTACATATCACATGTCTCTTGCATCAGCTACGCACAGAATTCATTATTACTCTGCACTTACAGAACTCAAATACTCATCAGCTGTAACTGGAAACATTGCAATTAATTTTGAAGAATCCCTCAGAGTTTGCCAGTGTCCCGGAATTCTTCTCAATTCAGGATCTCATTCTGACTGCAAAGCTCTTTTCCACCATAGTTCCAGTGCAAATATCAAAAAATTTCACTGTATGTTATTTTGATATATTACATAGCCCCCTCATTCTTAACTGCCTTTAAGAAACAAGTGCAATAGGAAGTAGTTCGTTCCAAGAAGTATGCAGTTAAAGATGAGACCTGAATAGATAAGGTAACTGGCACTCATCACAAGAGATCACCAAAGTTATTGAGGAAGAAAAGGGATTTTCAGGGGATGCAGCAACTGTTATGAGGACCAACATTCTTTCTTCTGGCTATCATAGTCAGCAAATTCTTGGCAGCATGCTCAGACTTCAAGCACTCATCTATCTCAAAGAGAAACAGGTTTTATGTCACAAAAAAATATAAAATTTAAAAGGAGCTCCAGTTCCCCCTTAACCCTTGTATATCATTCTTTTTGGACTGCTTGCTCTCTTTAATTAAAAAAAAAAAAAAAAAAAAAAAAAAATATCTTCTTCGGCTTCTAAAGTCATTAATGTCTGCACTTATTTTCAGTTTGGTTTGTTTCTTTTTATATTCCCAGTAAGAACAATGATGTTTATCTCTTTTATTGCATAACTACAGCTGCTGCTGCACAACAGGTTATATTTCAACAACCTTAGTGTTTCACTGAGCTTTCATAATCTCTAACATATTTAAGGTCTATAATCCACTAGCTATGCCTAATATTTCCCCCCACCCAACAGATGCTAATACAAATACTGCGTGTGGATCATTCAGTACATCTTGAATTCTTCATTTGACATCCTTACCAAAGCTAATTTAATGGAAGATTGTTTTATATAACAAAGAGCGCGTCTAGAACGATCCATTATATAAATGAAAAAAAAAAAAATTGTTCAAGATTTTCTTTTCAAAAGTTAACTCCATGGGAACTCCTTATTTTGGCCCCTGTTAAAAGCTTTAATCCTCTGATAATGATTCCATCTATTAAAAATTTCAACAGCTAACAACAATAATATTTCTCATGGCAATACTTTGTCACTTGTATATAGACAAGTCCATTAATGAAATTAAAAGCAACAACATTGTAAACATACCATGTTTACAACTACTGTGATATGCTTTAAATAAGGCTCCTGAATGTATTCAATCTTGTAGAAAATAGGTAACAAAAACTCCAAAACCAGACACAACACTTCTAGTACAAATATTCTATTTACCTTGTCAACAATCATTAAAATAAACATTGTTAACACATCTTTCAGGCTCTAGCTAGTGCAATTCATACAGTTATCCTTTACCTTTATACCTTTTTCTTAATGCTTTTCAGAAAGTTTTCTCTAACATATTTTAATCAGCTATGGAATGCAAGTATCCTAATTCAAGGAAGACTTCCAAGCATTTTTGTGATGTCTTCGAGCAACCATTTTTGTGCTTGTGCTTCCATCACTGTGACAGAAGACCTGAGAACAAGTAACTGAGGACGTAAAACGATTAGCAATTTCTTCTGCCCAACCACAGGATTTTTATCCAGAAACGGCAGATATACAAATAATTATTTAGCCATGTGCCAGCACCTTCAAGCCCAATCACTAAGACCACAACAGAAAATTAGTAAATAAATTACCATAGAAGCAGCTACTACTTTACTCCAAAGTTAAGGAGTATTTTTTTCTAAGAAGAAATACTAAGAAGCAGCTTGGCTTGACAGATAGGCCCAGTAGGTTTTTGGTCTACTATTTACTACTGCAAAAGCCCATCTTAGCAATTATATTTTCTATCTTAAATTTAAATTTCCCTCTTTGGCAGTACATACTTAGAACATTGTCAAAATAGAAAAACGAAGCTTTTTCATGGATTTGGAAAAGTTTACATGAAATATCATTATAACACAACATATAGATCATCATACACTACCCGGTTCCGCAGTCCTTTCAAAATATCACAAGCATTCACGACTGAACATATCTTCATAAGAAGTCAGAACATTTAGATTAAAGCATCAGTCTTGTAAGAGAAGTGCAATTTACTTTGTTTATGAAATTCTTTTACATGGTCTTCTTCCTAAGAATATTATGCTTCAGAGCTAATATTTTTTATAGTAAATGATCACACTGATGACAAACTTTTTCTCCAAGCTTGGAAGCCAAAAAAAAAAATCCTTTAACTTCTACTCTCAATAAGAATTATCTTTGCTGTTTCCATTCCCGAAGTACCAATTCACAGCCTTTAAGACTTCCCACACATACACATGCTGAAAATGACAATACAATACAGTGACACTTAGAAATACAAGCAAAGCAATTGCCAATCTTTAGGGCTTGATGACTCTTTTCTCAGCCTCCTGAAACACAGCTTACAACTAATTTTGTTAGCAATTAAGGAACATTAATAAGGAACTTATTCCTCCACAAGGCAAGAGCTACTGAATACCTAAATACAATAGTGATCGATTATAATAGCATAATAATAATAATCATCTGTCAGCTAAAGACAACTAAACTGCAAAAATACATCACTAAGACTATTGGGAGTTTCTACTTCAACTCTCTCCTGTTGGAAAGTGTTCCAAGCAAATGAAATACTTGGCTGTCTGTTTTCCTTTTCATTGATTTCTTTTCCCCAGTATTAGAAAACTACAAACTTCAGCTGTTTGTTCAAAACTCAAGTATTTTGGGGACATTTTCTGCTAAAAAGTAAAGTTTTTCAATAAAAAGGTGTTAAAATTTAGTTGAAGCTTCAGCAGATAACAAATCAATAGTAAGCAAATTCTATGAACTTGCACACAGGCAGCGAGAGCTCAACAATCCGAAGGGAGTAAGGAATTCCTTGACAAGAGGTAAAGGTAGAAAGAATTTTCTGGAAATAGCTTTGTTAAATGAAACTATAATATCAGATACTTTATTTGGCTATTTGTATTTAAGCTTCAGCAAGTTATTTCAGGAATTGTGCACTTTATGTAAAGTGTTATCAATATTAGAATTTGATGTTTCTCTAAACAAAGCATGTTCTAGTCAGTTCTCTAAACTTTACCTCTGACCTACTACCAGGTCAGAGACAGCTTTTAATTCAAGTTAGAACGGGATCCCCTAGTCTCAAGAAAAGGCAGCAAGACTACCTCTAGTTCTGTACTAGTATTAGAGCAATTTTTCTCTGCAGAATGAGCTCATTTTCAGAAAATTTTAGATAAAAGTCACTGATTTCTTAATCATAAGATCAAGTAAATAGATTTGCCCTTTCATTTGAAGTTCAGTGTACTGGCTTCAAAGCAACTGGGTTTAAAGAAAGGTACGAGTGGCAACAGAGGACATTACAGTATATATAAATTCTGAAGCAAAGCAAAAAAAAAAAGCCTGATATTTATTTGCTTGTCAGTACTTCAAAACTGCTCTTGCTTGTTACCTTCATAGCAGTCCCAGTGCTTATGTTTCCAAACAGAGGTTTCAGCATACTTTTCTATTCAGTCAGTTCTCCAAACACTCTGAATGTATGATTCCTAGATAGCACTTCCAATGTTCAGTCACTACATCTCCACTGAATAATGGCTGCTTTTAGACTTCAACATCTGAAACATTTTGTGTTTAAGCACTTGCACAAGTTTTATTTGAAATGCCAGGCGTAGGAGGCCTATTCAATAAAGAAAATGCAATTTATAGTCTTAGAACTTGCAATAGCAACAGAAACCTAATAAATGAACATACAACTTCATCTGCACAGAGTAAAAGGTATCATTGTTACCCAGGTGGACCCTTCCAAAACTGTTTTATCACAACTTCCTGCAATATAGTCCAACTTACTCCCTGCTTGCTAGCCTCCATCTTGCTTTTCCAAAAAATAGTCAATCAAATCTACCTGTGTTTCACCTCTACTCCAATACACTATTTATTCCTAATTATACAGCATACACCCAGCAAAAAAATTTCCAGCAACTGCATAGAGTTTTTTTATGAAAAGCTGCCATTCTTGAAGAGTTCAGAATCATGTGAAACTTGAGAAAAGAGCCGGTGAATTTTTATTTTTGTACTGCTTTTGGGAAAGAAAAAAAAGAAATTTTCAACTTCTTTGAAAAATTAAGGAACCAACTGAGCTGCAAAAGTAAGAATAAATCTTCTACCACTAGGTCAGGTTTCTATCAAGGAGTTATTAATTTATTAATTAATAACAATTAATAGTCACACTGTTTGTGAAAATGCCTGATTTCTAAAGGTTAAGTAAATGTTTCCAATTAACCATTAATTATTGCAAAGCCTCCCTGTACCTTATGATGATTTGAAAGAAAGCACAATTCCAGTGACCGGAACTAAGTGCAGACAAGTTATGTGGAAAATCATACAAGTAACTAGTAAGTTAGAGCTTTCAAGAAATACTAGGCAATAGAAAATACTTCTGTTTGTGTTAACTGCTCTGGACAGCACAGCAATATTCTCATTTTCAAATCTCTATCTCCTTCAAGCAATTGCAGACCAAAATGCTTCTGAAACACAGCTTTCATGAAAACAAAAACATCAGGTTGGAAAACACCTCCATGTCACTCATGTAGTTCATACAGGTAAGCGCATGGCACTGAACTGTGTGACTCTACTCTTTTCCCTCCAGCTATACATTTGAACCCCAAATCCATCAAAAGCCAAAATCCCTTGGGCTCAAACAGATTGTTTTCCATGACATCATCTAAGTGAGTTAAGATGGTAATTAGAGAAGCTATTAGGAGCAACCAACTACTCATTTTGGTAATAATGTAATGGAACTCTGGTATAAAGCTAAGACAGTTGTGTCATCATAAAGGCAATCGATCAGTATCATACTATTTCTTAAATGATTCTAAAACTAATCTCATTTTCCTTAAAATTAAGTAATACACATATTGAAAACATTAGACTCATAAGTGCAATAAATTCTTTCATTTTCACTGTACTCTACAATTTTCTTTTACTTTTGTACTCTAGACAAACACGTAAACATCTCTCAATATAAAAAGTAAGATTTAAAACTCCAAAACCTGTTAACACTAGTAAACAAAGCATATGTTTAGCCATGAAAACAAAAAATTACTCTGCTACAAATACCTTGCTGAAATAAGTCAAGTAAAAACGTAACAAAAAAGTGGATTTTGACATTTCATATTTTGTTGAATACCATACTGCACAGGCAATCACTGTCTCTTACATATAAATTAACATCCTACCATCTGTCAAGTGTTCAGATAATCACAGGGTTTAATGCACAATATGGTTATTAGAATGTGACCTGACAAAAAGAAAAAGAACACAACCTAATTTGGACTATGAAATCTATGATCTCACTTGCAAATGACAGTTTGACAAGCTATTATTCTGCATTTTGGCTTCTACAGTAAAAGCAATTTTACGCATACATAATTCTATTAGTCATACAGCCAACTGCCTGTGGAAGATTACTTCAAACTATAGAAACTGCTTGGTCATTCAGGATTTTGAACCTACACAAATATTTGCACCACGAATAGGAATTTAATGATCTGTATATACACACCTAGGAATAAAACACAAGTCACTATGCAGTCCTCTGTGATGCTAGCGTTAACTGTAACTGCAGACTTCCCATGTCAATTTCCAAGAAAGCATGCAAAAAGTCATTAAACCCATTAATTACCTATATATCAACTGACATCAGCTGTTTCAGTAGTATACAGAACAGTTCTACATGTAATCTGTTTCATATGCAACTGTGTCATCTGCTAATAAGCACCATTAATGATTACTTTTATTCATAATATTAGTTAGTTACTATCTTTATGGCTTATTCCACTTGCAATGCCTTGTTTTCACCAAGGTAAACGTTACTGACACTTGTCTCTACACAAGGCCACTAAAAAAATACCCTTATTCTCTACCAACAGAAAATTATACCAGGCAAACTTCATATGCCCATGGCTCCCACATTTTTCAATTACTCGGCTGCATTGTTTACACTGCAATAAAATATATTTCCAAAGGATATACTCTAATGAACACTTGAAAGTATAAAATGCATGCTTGCGAAAGGTGAAATTATGTCTTCAGGAAAAAAAACAAACAAACAAACAAAACATTCTAAGAAGGTGACAAAACAAAAAAAACACCATCAACAACAACAACAGTTCAACACAGCAGACATTCAGCAGGATAATAACTATTTAGTAAGTAAAACTACCAAGTGAGGTAAATTATTTTTCTTTAGTTTTAGAAGAAAAATAAAAATAAAAAAAAATTCTTTAGTTTTGCCTTGACTCAGCCTCTATAGTTTTAACTGTCATGTTGGCTCAATACACTTGTGAGTCAGTGCACTGAATGCTCTGCAATAGAGAATCATGGGCTCAGCTTGGCTGAAATGAAATTCAGAACAATGTGATAGATTTTTCAAGCTTTAGTTATACTACACAAGAACCTGCCTCAATATTAATACATCGTGATCTTGCCCTCTTACCAGAAGGCAAGGAAAATCAGATCATGGTTTATGCAAGGCCCATCAGCATTTCAAAGTGTAGTACTACTTCCAGCTATACAAAACAGCTCTTACCAGGCAGAGGTCTGCTATTCCGATTATCAGTTTCTACCAAAAGGGAAATAGGAAAAAACAAGAACAAACCAGAAGAAAGAAAAATTGAAGACTATCCTCTTCAGGTTCAGTTTTATATGTAGTAAAAGATTTTCCCTATTATATGCCAAATAATATCAGTTGTACAAGATAACCATCACAAAGTACCATTTTCCAAAGATGACCTGAGTGACCTACGAGCCAAGTAGTAAATTCAGGTTCTCTTAGGTTCTCTTACCATTCATTGAATTAATGAGGTTAAAAAGTGTTAACCTCATTGAAAGTCAAGCCTCTCCCAAAACTGGAATTTAGGCGCTTCAGTCAGCTGAACATAGCTGAAAAATTTACCCTTAAATTTAGTCATTTGGAACATTATCCCTCCCTAACAATAACTGGCAACTTTAACCAACTTCAGGGTTTAACTAGCAAATGCTGCGCATCAAATCCCAGATTATGAAAGAGAATTTAATGGAATTGTATTTCCCTGGTAACAGTTATTAGTGTTTGACTCATCAGGGCAGACTTGCATTGAGATGAACGCTGAAGATAACCTTCTATGATGGCTGCTAATTGCAAGTTGCTCAAGTGGCTGAAAGCTGATCGACACAACCACAGCTGCTAAATCACACCTGATTAGCTTTACTGCTGTACACGACACTTGGAACAGAATGTAGTTGGTCAGCCTGAAATAACCATGCAGATAATGATTTTAAGTTGCAGTCTTTGGTAGGAAGCTATGAAAATAACCACGGTCCCAACAGGATGTTACAGAGCATCCACATCTCACATCAGACAAAATGCTTCTGCAACACAGCCTCTGTTGCACTTTTATAATTTACAGCTTGTGCTGGCAGAAATAGGGCTGGGGAGCAGAGTAAAGACTTCTGGGTCAAAGCCTGCCTGACCGGTGAAAGGAAAAGCTTCCCACAGACTGTGCAGCTCTCAGGTGAAGGAATAGGAGCAGCAGAGCTCACCAAAGATTGTTTACAGGTATTTTACAGCAGACAGGTAGTTCTCGCCAGCTCTGGAACAGTCTCTTCTACTGTCCTGCAAGGAACGTCCTTGAGGACCATGCCCCGACCAGCTATTTAAAGCAAGCAGCATCGTGGGACAGGCTTGCAGACTTCAAGAGGGACTGGCGCAATACCAGAAAGTATAATGCAGGTATAGAAAGAACACTACTTTCTAGCATTTTCTGTTTGGACCTGGCAATAATCTCTCTGTATGCTAAACAAATCACCTATTCTTTCTGTGTAGAGGTAGCAAACAAACTCTTCATTTTGGAGCTTGAATTATTTTTTTATTACTACTAGAGTTCTGTAGATAGAGTTCTAAGGATGAAGTTTAGATATTCAAAATAATTTTCTTGTGTTCGTACGTCCCAGTGAAGATATAGTAAAAATGAAAGGGAATGAAAAAATAATGTATCAAGACACATCAAAAGCTACCATTTTCACGATTCTTACTCTTTGAATCCTGAAAACAAGGCTAAGAAAAGGTTATAGGCTTCTAGGATACTCTATTTTACAGACTCGGTTTCCAAAACAAAATACATTTAAAAGATACTGTCTATACACACTTTTACTTTTTTTCCTCAGCTGCTGGCACTAAGCAACACATCAAGATGCATTTCATTTACCTATGGAAAGGTTTCATTTTAAAGATTCAGTACATCATCTCTTAATTTTGTTTTGTTCAGAGGGAAGTATTTTCACAGGAAATTGATCAAGCTTTTGTGTATTAAGGTCAATTTGCAAGTTCTTTGGCCTATACTATTCAACAGGGCGTTTATATTATTATGATTCACCCATCTTACCTGTCCTGTATCCTCTCATGGGAGCATGCAATTGAATACATTAATATCAGAATAATTAAATAATCAGAAAGTCAATGTAAGTTTTCTTACTGAAACATTTAAAGTAATTTTTCACTAGGCCAAGGTCAGGGGAAGATGAAGATTAATGTCTGATTATCCCGAATTAACCAAAATACAAGAGTAGCAGCTGACCTGAAGTAGTATATTAAAATTCCCAAAACAAGGGGCAGTGAGAACACCTTTGTATACTCTGCAAGGTAAATAGTGTAGGTGAGAGGAAAACACTTTAAAAAGAGTACCTTTGGTAATCAAAAGAACTTCATACTTCTCTTCCTCCCAGAATATTCAGCAAATTACATTTCCTTCTCTAGAATAATTTCATCCCTAACAAGATCAGAGGAAATGATTTATTCCACCCCCAGTCTTCCTACATTTGTACGTCATCCTATGGGACACCAACTTTCTGAATTGCTTTTGGCCATCTGATATTGCATTACTGCAGCCTCTGCAGAAGGAGCCAG
This sequence comes from Gallinago jamesoni, assembly GCA_025769975.1. Lineage (NCBI taxonomy): Eukaryota > Metazoa > Chordata > Aves > Charadriiformes > Scolopacidae > Gallinago > Gallinago jamesoni. The sequence goes on from JAOQGH010000003.1 coordinate 7,038,001, forward strand.
AATAGAAAAAAAAGAAATAAAAATCAAAATAATTACATTAATGCTGGGAATCAAAGCTTATTGACTTTCCTGGGAGCTATAATACCAAAAAGCTGGTTACAGAAGTTATCAGCTTATTTAATAATACCACCAGCTCCTCCTTGAATCTGTCAAAATATCTTCTGAAAACATACTCAAAGTAGTTTTTGATGTACAGTAATATGTGATTAACTCTAGTTCCTCTCAATGCTGAAGATGACTTTATCTGCCTCTGCACCTTCTACCTGTTTGTGCCTACCAAAACACTAAAACACATTGCCATTGTAATGATAAAACCCTTCAAGTGTGCTCTGAATTGTCCCATTCCCAAGCAAACCAACATCTCATTTACACATCCCAAGTACATCCTACTTTTCCACAAAACCTAGGAAAAGCTTTTATTAAAATACAGTTCTAGTAAACATTAACACTTCATACTCACATGGTAGCTTGCTCTGAGAGCTTAAGTTTATGGTATTCTGCAGTACGATTGCTCCAGTGGACAGAGTTTCCAGAAATCATTATCCTTTTTTCAGTTTTCACTCACATTGACTCCTACCCTAAGCAAAGAGGGCTACCTATAGATATATTTGTTCCAAAAGTTCTTTTTGAAATTGCTAATACTTCCTCCCCAGATGTCCTTCTCTGGACAGCTGATTTCCTCTCCCAACACTTTTTTTTTTTCCAGATCAATGGCATCAAAAACATGTTATTCCTTCCCTCCATTTTTAAAAATTATTTTAAGGTACAATGTGTGTTTGTGGGAAGAGGGTAATAGTAAATTAGACAGCTGATATTGAGGAAAAAATGCCCAGAACTACTTTTTCCGTAAGGGTCAGCAGTGCAACAGAAGAATCCACCTCTAACAAAAGATTTGTCATTGTACCATTAACGATACAGCTTATTTAAAACATACTGAGAAAGTACAATAAATAGATTCACAAGACAACACTGTTGTCAAGTTTTCTGAGTACTAACAAAACCAAGATGTACTTAATGGAAAGAAGAGGGTACAGATAATCACCTTCTCTTTCACTATAACTGTAAGCATACTATGGAGTGCTTGTGGTAAACCTCTTCCTCTTAAAAAGGCTTGGGCTAAAAATTCATTATTTTTAAAACTAAATATTACCTCTTCTGAACAACATGCAATTAGAAAACCCATAAAACCCATAAAATATAAAGCATAAAATATAGTGCATAATATAATGACAATTTTGGATAAAGGAAAGATGGGAAGGGAATTAATTAAATCCTTCAGCAAGATCCCCGTTAATAAATCTATTTCTTTAATTTACTTATGTGGGACAAATCAAGTTTGTTAATTTTGTTATCTGGTGATTGAACAAAGGGATTTATGCCAGAAGAATCTTGCCAACATAGGATACTTACATGTCTGTAACTTACTCTAACGTGGTTTAGTAGCAATAGATAGACCCTTTGATGTTACAGTGTATAGACCCTTTGATACTCATCCACAGTCAATCACTGCATATAAGATCACTCCGCAATGGAAAGCTGCTTTGAAAGTTTGGCTTGAACATAAGATTATTCAAGAAACCTGTTCAAACAAACTACCGTGACATGACAGATCAGAAGAAACAGCTTTCAATAAAAGCAAGCGGGGCATGCTTCTTACTTTTTGCAAGGCAATTTGTTCTGTAACATTAGAATGGACAACATCAGACAGAACCAACAACCTGGTCAACTGAGTTGGTCTCAGTGCCTCCCACTGCAAGTAGAATCTCTTCCATTTAGGCATCTGTCAGTCCTATAAGAGAAAACTGAGATATACCCAAGGAGCAATACGCATATTAAAGAGGACCCAACTTCTGTACATATCCAAAGTGTAATTTGGTATGCTTAATTAAACTAGCTTTTGCCAGTTATTGGAAAATGAAAAAAATTGGAAGCTATTAAGTTAGGAGAGACAAAAAATGCATTACAGTTCTCTGCAATAAATTTAGAATAGTGTATTCACCACTAAATTTTTATTTTTGCAATTAGTCTTTAAATACATAACAAAAAGGCAAGTCCCTTTTAGGATCTTTCAAGCACTGTCCAGGCTTGGAAGTGAGCAAAAATTTTCTGGGAAGAAATCTAGTTTGTAAAACTATTTAAACATGAGTAGCAGCAGAGACCAGCATTACCTACAGGAAAATACTAAAAATTAATGTTTCTAAAATACTGACTTAAATAGCATAAGACTTACTAACAGGTTCAGATTACCACTATCTTACTCAACATCTCATTTTTATTATAATAAAAATAAGCAAGTTTACCTACCTGCAGGTTAACAGGTTTACCTATATTGTAAATCCTACACATGAATTCTTACACAGTAAGAATTTATGCTCCGTCAGAACAGAACACTGACATTGGGGAAAAAGAAGAATCAATTAGCTACTGCAGCTTCTTTGTTCTAACAGTTAGTAACAATGTTTGAGAGGCAAAAAAAAAAGTATGACTTTTTTTTAACAAGCACATGACAAAAAGCCATCCTCACTTTGTTGCGCTGAACCTAAGTTTGAGTTTCTCTACAATGAAACCACTCCTGGACATTTGGCCTCACTGAAACCACTCGGCTCAGCTTCCCTGTTGTTTAATGAAGAGTAACTTATTAGGGACTTGAACTACTGCATAATTATCTGGTGATCATTGAAATATTTAGTGATTAAAAAAACACTGCAACTTTGATTTAATTTTATATAAATTTCTATTCTTAAATGTGAAATTCTGTAAAACACAATACCGCATCTTCAGTAGTATAAATATTTAAAGTGTTATCATCATACAAAAAAGGCATTATAAATATCTAGTGTTGATAAGCAGGAATAATGCCTAAGCTACATAGCAATAATGAAAATTACAACTTCTAGATATAAATGGGAACTCATATCGAATTAAGCCAGCTTTTTACATTCACAGTGTACAGTATGAAAGACAAAATTAGACTCTTTGTTTAATTTCTACTGAAAGTTCAAAACTGCAATTTCAGAAGTGCTTGATAAAGAATGTCTTTATTTGAAAATTGATTTGCATTAACCTTTTGACAGTTTTCCTAATTGAATTAGTTTAAAGGGTGCCTAACACCTGCAGTGATATGTACTATCCCTGTTTCTATTCCTAACAAAATTCCCTTCCCAGGGTGCTGATGTATTTCAGTGGCTTTTTCTTCAGAAGTCTTTTCAAAAAAAAAAAAAAAAAAACACAAACAAACCACAATAAATATATGCCAGAGGTTACAAAGACAAGGGTGGTGGGGTGCATGTGTTTATTTTGGTTTCATTTTTTGTATTGTTTGTTTTCTGGGGTTTTTTTTTGTTTGTTTGTTTTTAAAGCATAGTTGAAGAAAGTAAGACTCTCCTAAAAAGAAAAGTGTTTTTTCTCATACTTAATGACAAATGATGGCCCTCTCTTGTCTAGGCTTTACAGTCCAGGTTTGGGTGTGCTTCTGCTCAAAGACAACCAAATGGTTTCAAACATTAGCTTTGACTTCACCCTGAGGGTACATGAAATGGAGGGTCTTGAATGTGTCAAATTTTCCTGCTAAGTATTCAAAGCTCTTTACTAAATCTTCCTGGTGATTTCAATTCTCTGCAACTGAGTTTGAGTACCTTGAAATAAGCAATTTCTTAATAACATCTTTCAGACTTGCTGCTCTCACACAGAAGTGCGATAGTTACCTTTTTTATAGTAAAAAGTGTACAGCAGTTTCCATTAGATGAAGCCTTGACAAAGTAGGTTTCATTAGGGGACTAATTTAATGCGTATTTAAAAGAAAAAAAAAATCCCTACTACTGTGTGATTTCTTCAGCTACCATATTAAATACAAACCATTCCTTCACAAAATATTCAATACGCTTGTGCAAACTGTTTTGCACAGTCAAGCAATACATATTTACTCAAACCAAACTTTTTTTTGGTACTGATCTTCTAGTGTTAAAAAAGTTAGGCCAAAAGCTTTAATTGAATGATTAAAGTTTAATCTCTTACCAACTATGATTAAGTGGAATCCCTTTAGCTTTAATCTGAACATCTTTTTGCCGTTTCTGCCCAGAAGCTCCAACTTCAAGAGACACAGTATAGAGAGAATTCTGTTGCACACTATACTTTTACCAAGAACATCAAGCATAATACATTTTTCATGTTTAGCCCAGTGAACAAGCTTTTCTCCCAAGACTGAGAAGTTCGCCTTTAACAAAAGCAACCCAGGGCAAAAAGATTATAAGAAATATTTCAGTATTACCAATGGGTTTCAAAGCAATATAATTAGGTAGCCACATGCTATGTTTTGTGAGAAAACTAGCAACCTAATAACCAGAGCGTCATGAGAAAGAATATGAAAAATGCATGTTAGCAGTAAAATACTAGATTTTTCCTCTGCCATCTGCACACCCTATAAATCCCTGTCGATATTTCACTGGGCTGACAGACTGTCTACTAAAATGTTTTTGGTTTTGTTTTTTAAGAAAAAAACAAAAGAAACTATAACACTGGAAAACTATTTTAACATAAGAATAACCTGCCCTATTTCAGGCTTGCAGCTACAATGGGAAGCATTTAAGTTTAAGCACTACCTTCCAAAATTGAAGGATTCAACAAAGATTACATGCAGAATTGTAATATTACAATTATTTTGTATTACATTTATGATGAAATAAAGTAAGATTCATTGATAAGACACACTGTATTAGTTATACTCACTTAAAACCTGAGGAACATATTATTACTTAAATTATGTTTGTAGATTAACTACCTTGATTGCAGATAGTAATTTACTACACCACTAACCCACCTTCAGGACACTTAACATATGATATACAGAATTTTAAGACCATATGATGTAGTCACCTGGAAAACAGATTGCCACTGCTGTTATCTCACTCTCCAACCATACTTAAATTCTAACATAAATTTGGCAACTAGTATGTTGAAAACCTTTAAAGTTAGAAATCCATGTGGTATACAGCCTGAAAGTTATAATCTTAAATTTCAAGGTGTAAAATGAATTTATCTTCAAAAGTTTGAAGGACAATGCCTGCAAAGCTTATGCAGTAAATATGCAGATGATCAGTTAAGAAACCAGAAAATCCTTCCAAGCAGCGTTTCTGTACCAACAATCAAAAATAAAGAACTCTTCCGTATAAGGGGACAAAAGCCGCTGGCGCTTGCAGAAACTCTTTTTCTTCTTTTTTCAGTTTACGCTACATATTTAAAAGTCCCATAGTATATGCAAAACATAAAGGAAATATTTGTGAAATCACTACATACAACTATATTCCATTCTTGGTAAACATCCATCTCCTCTTCAGTAAAGGAACAACGTGCATAACATTACTATTGTCCTTAAGAAAAGCACAACATCTTGACTGATGCATCAATAGTATATTTTCATAGTATCTAAAACTGAGGAAGCAACTCAGAACTCACTAGTTCTCATCTGTGAACAAGGAATCAAAAATTGCCATGTGACTGCAATATCACCCTGGCTGTATATGAAGTATTTAAGATAACATGATATAAGAAAACCATTACAGAAAGTAATAATAGGAAAAATTATTCCATTCAGCTATTCAACTTATGCATACAAAAACAAGCAAGAAGCAGCATCAACACCTGCATTGGACTTTACCCACTACTACTTCACTTTTACTTCCATTCTCAACAATTCATCTTACTGATGTCCAAAAAAACCACCCACTCTACTGGAGACGTTCTTAAAATGATGTAATGATTTAGCTTACTGTGGCTGTTGTTACTTAAAGTGGCTGTTGCAAATACAGTTTGCTTTGAGCCACAAAGCTATGACAAAACCTTGATGACAGAAACAGCACAAATTCTGTTCCCCCCTCCCCCTTTTATTTTATTTTTTTAATTCCCCCAGCTTTCAAAGGACCCTGCTTACAGTGTGAAAACCTAATTTTCCCTCAAGTGCTCTATTTTTGGAGTGTTTTCTTCCTGTCCAAGTTATTTAAAACTATGCACTTGTTATCAATTCATAGCAAAGCTCCCACTGATGCCATTAGTAATACTGCTGTAGACTAGTTACTGTATAAAGCCCTGATAGAGTATTGAGTTGCTTCATCTACTAAATGGTGGCCTACCATTTGAACACTTTTTCCTTAAGCCAAGACCTTCAGAAAAACAGCTGTTTAATAACTATTATATAAACAAGTACAAAAAGTGAAAAAATAATTTTACTTAGAATAGTATGCTGCATTTAATACAGTAAGAAAAAAAATAATCCTTTGTTGTCAGAGACAATATACCATATAGAGAACAGAAAATGTTGGGGTTATATCCACTGCAAATATGAAAGACAATTTTTGGTTATAAGAATAATATCCAGTCCTCATTTTATTCCCTAAGTCTCCGTAAAAGAATAAAAAGATTTTTCTCCCCTTCCCAGGAAATAGATTAGGGAGGCATGACATTTTTCCACTTCACTGTTGTATGCGTTTATTAGCTTTCCTTTTGTAGCATTTATGAATTCAAACAGTGCTAGGGTTAAGCTGGAGCAAAGCAATTTGGCACGCTTGCATCTGCTTTTATCAGGGAAAGCAAAAGCAATCCATGAGGTCTGGACTGACCTTAAAGCACAAGTATTTATTTGGAGATTCTAAGGGCTTACCAATTGTGTTTGCTAAGAGGGAACCTAAATTCGATCACACTCACACACAATGTCACCTTAATTCAAACAATCACCTTTCAGTTCTTCTGGTGCGTCAATAATATAATTGGTATTCTATTACTATAAGTGTTCGCTCTTTAAAAAAAATGATATATTAACCATACATTGCAGTTCTACCTTGCTGCTTTCTACAGGACAGGGTCAGGTTTCTAAAGTCAACTACTTCCAAATTCAGATAATTTATTTGTTAAAAAAAAAAAAGTCTATGCTGTTCAATGCAATTATATTTTCAAGGTATATATATAACCCAGTGATGCTATCCATAAACAACTGTTCCAGAAAAACATGAAAATCAATCATCTCACAAGCAAACAACCACTACAGAAATCTCAGATATATCAGTGGAGGTAGTTTAGAAAACAGGTCTTTGCTGCTTTCACCAAGTAAGCTATTTCTAAATTGATCTGCTTAAATACAAATGTATTCAGAGAACATACTTCTTCCTCTAAGAACTGGACACTACTTTTTTGTTTCAAGGTATGATTGCTTCCATTCATTTGTGGAATTTGAGCAACTATTAGTGGTTCTTATTAAGTCCACAATAAATTAGAAGAAATGCATTAGGAACAATTAGTGGGGAAACTTTTACTGCCTCTCAATGACAAAGATACTTGATCAAATTTAGATCCACTGTAATGCAAGCAGTACAACAATGTGAATACACAGCTTTGCAAGTGGACTGCTTTTCCTGAACACTTCTGCTTTCCACTTAATAAGCATTACCACTATTGCCATGTAGTGATGTGCCAGTGGTTAAGATTTTATTATTCTTTTTTCTAGTTTAGTAGCTCATCCTCCATCCTTTTTTGTCCTTCCCTGGTTATTTCCTTTAACTACTGGAAAATTTGAGATTATTTTAAAACCAGCGGTACATAGAATTCATTCTCAGTCACCTGATAGCAAGTCCTACCTTTTACACATTCTAGGAATGTCAATATCCTATATTCAAATACAATTCCGTGTCCCATAGCCCTGACTAAGGTGGTTTCTCGTGCTTTTCCCTGTTAGAATACTAAAAACTCAGTATTTAGGATTATTTCTTTCCAGATAGCCAGTATCTCAAACACCCAGCACCTTTTCCCTCCACTTTGATTCCCTCAGTCCTTTCTAGCAAGGCTACAAATATTTATTTTAATATTCCAAGCCAAAAGGCAAACTTTACGTTTCCTCCCTCCTACTGGAAGTGGGTCAATACTCCACAAAACAAACTCGCCCACATCACTCATTTTCCCTAATAGATTAGTCACAGCTTGCTTTGAACAATTTTTCCTTCTTTTTTGAATGAGCGGTCTGCGAAGGGCAGCTAGGTATTAGTCCTTCAACATTTCTAAGAAAGCAAGAGTCATCTGTAATTTGCATACCAGTACAACAGCACCAGTTATACAGCATTACATTCTTTCTTTGCTGGTATTTCAGTAATCTACTTAAACTTAAATATATATTATTTTTATGTTTAAAAGGTTGGGCTGAGCAGCTATCTGTGCTTACATCTTCAGCAATTTCCACGGCATAGACTTACACAACGGAATCTGTTCTTGAAATTTCTAGGCCTGCCTGTCTCTAGGGTGTCAACTCTCTGAATCACAGAATCACAGAATCCCAAAATCCCAGAATCACTCCCAGAATCACAGAATCTTAGTGGTTGGAAGGGACCTTTGAGATCACTGAGTCCAACCACATTAAAAAAAAAAAAAAAAACACCAACAAAAAAAACCACAAAAACAAACAAACAAAGAAACACAAAGAAACATCATAACTGGTTGATGACTACATGCTGTCAAGTCTACTCTTTCCATTCTGTCTACATGATCAATTCCTTTCTTGGGTCAGATATAAAGATGTTTCATAGTTCTGGACATCCAAAAATATTTCTGATTCTGCAACATCTCTAGTCTCTTATTTGAGACTACTGATTCACGCACACACAAACATACACTTCATATTTGGAAAACGACCACTGGCCTCCAACAGACAAGAGAACTGTTGCAACTCTTAACAACTTCTCCACTACCGAACCAAACACAGAATTGCAGAAGAAAAGACACTTGCATTCCTTTCTTCTCAAGGTTGCCTTCAAAGCTCCTGATTCCTGTATCCGAAGCCAGACTAATCACAATTCAAACACGAGCATTCTCAGAGAATTGGGAATTCAAGCCACATGTTATAACAAAAAGACAAATTGATCCAGTTCACTAGGTCTGCTCAGGCCTCAAAAGCAATGCAATCGGGCTCTCACAGAGACACAGAGATCAACACCTACAATTCCATTATGGCCGCATACAAGATTCCACAATCAAGATAACTTCATTGCTGTTTCCTGCTCACCCAGTCTGTTTGTTTAACATACTACTAACAACTAAAGGTATATCTACACTGCCTTTTCAATCCAAAGAAAAACTGCATGATTCTGTTAATTTGACATCAAACCCAGATCTGCTATGGGGCAGATCATAGTAGCTTGAGATCGGCTCAGTGCGAAAGGGGTGAGAACAGCTTCAGGAAATTTGGACCACAGGTCATCTACAGCATGGAAGACCACAGGTACCATGATACTTAATACCATTAAGTTTAGCAGAAAATTAAACAGGTACTAACAGCTATAAACCCACAAATTACTACTGCCACATATACAAGTACACTTTCTTGCTTCTCTTAAAAGTTTTCTTTTCAAAATACTTTTATTCACTGCATTTTCTCCACTCTCTCTCTTTTTAATTCATCTACCTATAAACACCTTAACTGTGCATATAAATATGAAATGTGACTTTACCGTATCATAAAATGTGAACATGGTCAAGAAAAAAAAAAACCTCAAGCTCATACCACAGTACAGCATACATTTGTTTCTTCTATATTATACAAATCTGTTGTTTAACAAGTGTTTAAACAGTTGATCCTAGTGATTTACAATTTATGACACAACAAATTCATATCAATTTAAATTTCATTGCATAATGTGACTATGTTGAATTTCTAAATCTTCCTTTTACGTTGCAGGCTGCTTTAATTATCACAGTTCCACTTTCTGAAACTGACAACAGAAAATGTCATCTCAAAATGAAAAGAAGTCATTGAAAAAAAAGAAAATATGGAATATTTGGATCTGACCGAAAAAGCTTATTGATGAAAATGGGTTCCTGTCAGGGTGCCCTAATGAATTATCCAATCTCTTTTTAGTAAAAAATTATTTCCACTTCAACTATTAATCAAAGAACAATTAAATTACACATTTATGAGTAAGTACAGAATGCTGAATTATCTTCAAAGGAAAAACTAAAGTTACTGTGATACTTTATACACAAACAACTATTATGTTCTGCTACCTAAATTTATATATTAATCTACTTAAAACACAGTGAAAAATTCACAGCTATGCAGCATTATGTATCTTAATTTCCTGCTTTCTGAAGAAATGCTTGATGCATACTACCGCATGAGCAAGCCTTGTGCAAATGCAGAAGAACCATTTAAAAAGAAAAGCCACTTTATTTTTTTTTCCCACCTGGCATGATTCATCTGGGGACCAGAAGCAGTACTGGTGCATTTATTTTTAAATATATTAGCATTAAACTTTGCAAATATAACTACAACAGATCAACAACCACTGTGAACAAAGCAGAAGTCAGCAGTCATTCTTTAAGATTTGGTGACCCTCAGTATACCAACTTTCTTTGCATTTTCCCTCTATCACTCAGTATTTTTGTATGATAAGGAAGCCAGGTGGCTAAAGAAATTGTCCTGTCAGCTTTATCTTTATGCACTTAGATCTGTGAATATAACAGCTAAGTGTGTAAGGCAATGTTTGCCAACATAACGTAATAAACACACTTCTCTTTAAAGTATCTTCTTTCTGTACTTCAAGGCTACAAAGGGATAATGCATGCATATATGAAAGTAATGACCTGCCTACCAGTAGAGAGAGAATGTTTGGCCTATATATTAATAATCATGTTTACATTCTGTAAACTGTATGAAAAAAAGTCTGTACTAACAAGATATTGCTTTTCTCTAGTGCTTTAAATGACACCACATTTACTCATTAACGCTGAAGTCATGCAGCATTCATGCAGCATGTACATAGAGAGGGGAGCCAAGCCTAAAGCTATTTTTTGCCACTACTGATTTCCTCTGAAGTTGCAGGGAAACTGCCCTACGTGTTTGTAAGTGAGACAACTCAACACAGCCCAAAGATCAATTTGTTACAAACCAAAGTTTAATCTGGAATATAATTAGCAAACAAGTAGAACTAATTACTAAAGGAAGTGGATGCTCATCCCACTCAGTTTCTTCAAATGAAGACAAGCTTTCCAGCAGATACACTTTAGCTGAACACAAGTTATTTGCCTCCATCCAGAGAAAAGAGTGAAATGTACATTCTTAACACAGTAGATCAAACTAAATGCTTCAATGATCTCTTCTGGTCTTTACTACTATGAATCTATACATCACCCTAGTAACACTATGTACAATTTTAATCTTATTTTAGCACAATAAGGAACAAAAATTTGTCCAACACCAAATTCTTATGAGTCTTTCCCAGAAGTTCCTTTTCAGTTTTCCTAGAGGAAAAGAATAAAGTGAGAATTACCTCTCATCTTCACCTCATTACTGCTCCAATGAGGAAAAAAACATTTCTACCCTCTTTCTTCTTTTAATTTCACAACTGCACCTAAACGACAATGATTCTTCAAATTATTTAGACTAGAAAATTCAGGCTACATAAGGAGCAAGATGCCCACTCCAACAAAAATAGGTCAAGGGACAAAACCACACATGCATTAGCTAGGAATTTAGAATTTAGGTATGTAGATTTCAGGTGTGTACATCTTCACTACTACTGAAAATTTTTAGAGACTGTATGTGTGCAAGTATATATTGTATGTCCATGTTTTTATCAGCATGTATGTGGGTTATCCTCTCATAAATCCCTCTCTCATCTATAAAAAAAACAAAAAAACTAATTCAGGTTTCACAGTCTTTTACTGAAAAAAAAACAAACAGGCAATCACCATATAAAATACTTTTTAGCCTCTCTATGTTGTAGAGTTGGTTACAGAAGCAGCAGTCTTCTACTGACTTCCTAAAATGTTCCTGTTCATGCACATTTTACCTCAGAGCTTATTCTGGATATTCTTGACATTGCCAGTGACACTGCCATTGATTCATTCTGGTCAGAAGTCATAGGTTTTATTTCTTTTGAGCAAACTGATGGTTTTGCCAACAAACTGCACAAGCATTACTCTCCCCATCTTCAAGATCACTGCAAGTCATTCTCGTTCTTTGTTATGTTCTCAACTATGATCTTGAGTGCAGGTGCTGTCTATAATGGAACAGAACTCAGCTGAACATCCTGATCTAATTTTTCAAACCTAGAACATTATGTCACATTTCATTTTTATGAGACTAATTTCAAACTTTTTCACATAGGTCTTGGGTACAAAGATGATATTTTTCTTCAGTTTTTATTTTATAGCTCTCTAAGCCATCCACAGAACTCATCAGCGGAATTGTCATCAGTCGTTGTTGAGCTTTACCACAGTCATATTGATTGGTATCTCCCAAAGGCATATTGTAATCATTTTACCACTGATAGGGTTATAGGCAGACACACACTTTGACATTCCCCTTAGATATGATAAATGCAATCCTCATTTACTCAGATTTCGTGCAATTCACCACATACCCATCTATCACCACAGAACCACCATTTCTATTCCACTGAAGCTGTAAAGCCCAAAGATATAAGTATCATCCTAATTCATACAGATGCCACACATTCCATAGTCCTGTTTTTGATTAGTTTGTGGTGGTTCATCTCATTTCCTTGACGGAAATATCAGCTGGTGTATTCCTTTTGAATAATTTTGTACAGCATCACTTTGAATAAAACATTATTAACAGGCTTCTCCCATAGTGTAATCTATCTCATTCTTAAATAGCAGAGGGCATTTCCAACATGTGCCACATTTGGATCATTTTGCTTTTGGCTACCACAATCATTCTTATTATAGAAAACAGAAACCAGTTTGTGGTTGTTGCAAGCTAAAGACTTGATCTGTCTACTTTTAACGGCATGTTCTCCACTGATGCCTCACTATCATCCTCAAATGACTATCAGTTCTAACATTTGTCTAGTTACTAAAAACTCCTATAATCCCACCTCCACTGTAGATTTTTATGGCCACAATAGAAAAAGCCTACATTTTATCTACATAGGGATATTTAAAGACATGCAGACATTTTTAAGGTGCTGTGTGTTTATGGAAGAAATAAAACATATAATCAGCATAATCCTTGAAATAAAAAGGTCATAAAACAATTCCACAAGTACTACAACTAAATAGAAATCACATCTTCCATCTGTAAACATGATGTTCAGTAGCCACAGTACTTGTACAGGCTTGTACTTCCTATAGTTGGCTTTCAGAGACAGTTGATTCAAAGAAAATTAAATCTCTAAACAGCAAAAGAGAAAACCCGTGCCAATATAGCAGGATTACTTTTCACTATTAAAATTACATCTGTATTCAGTTTTGCAGTTAAATTATTTTAAAATATCAGTCAAGTGCACATCTAATTGGATGCAAGCTAATATGAATTAGAATAGGTAATTCACAGCAGCATTTTTAAAGTTATAAAACTATAAGGATATAGGTACCTTTCATTAAAGAAGCAACAATCTTGCCACCTTACTATCTAACACACACATTCTTGTTGCAGTTACCAAAGTTTGGGGTACTAAGGAACTACATATTTTTGTATGCATTAGGAAGAATGATGCCTTGATTCAGAAGACTAGACTGAAGCAGAAAGTTTTATCATTAAAAAAATAATAATATTGTGACTATGTATGAATTGCCTCATTACTGTAAGACCTGTAATGATTTAAAAATCTTAAGTATTTCAGATCTTAACTATTACATCTTAGTTGAATGCATTTTAAAGTTCAAACCATAATCATTTCCCCCAAAGATGTAACTTTATCAATTGTTACTACTACTGTTTTTGTATTTGAGAGCTGTAAAATAGCTCTAAAATATACAAATTTATTAACAACACTTAAATTTATATATAATTTACCTTCAGTGTTCATACAGAAAGAAGACAACCAAAAATATCACCATTTTAAAGAAAAAAATAAAAATCTTCAAATTTGGGACCAACAAACATTTTTAGAAATATATTAAGTAGCTACAACAGATAAAAGCAAGGATCAATTAAACAATTAATTTTTCAAATTTTACTCAGATAAGAATTGAACGTTGTACTATTGTAAATCAAAATATTTGGTTAAATGGCATTTCCAAAGCTTAATAACCAAATTCAAGTGAACACAAATTGAAGTGTTATGTACTGTCTGTGACTCCTATAATGCCTAACTCAATAACCCTAAATGGAGTGTTACTGCTGATTATTCTAAGGTGGATAAGACAATTTGACAGTTCCTATACTTTGGAATTTTATTCTAGTAAAATAATTTTAAAAACTACACATATCATAAAGGACTAGAAAAACTTCTTCCTATGTTTGACATGGGAAAAACCTCTAGTCAACATTTACTAAGCATTATATTTTGTGCTTCTTTTGCTAGTACTCTAAAAACGACAAGTAAAAATTGGCCATCGGAAGAGTAAAACAGACAGACCAACCACTTCAAAGAGCTCTGTGTTGAGATTATGGCAAGATTTGGCCTGGTGTACAAAATTCTAGCAGCACTATTTTTGGAAAACAATAAAATTTCCATAAAAGTTTGAACATTTTAAATACTAAGGAAGTGTTCACAATGAAAACAGAAAAGACCATCACTGCCCTACTGAACTACAAAACCATTCTTAGTATTAGATCTTAAAATATAGAATTTTAATCTCTTTTTTTCAGATAAAGTAGACACAAGCCTTCTTTGGAAGATAACTTTCCATGCAATTCAAAGCCCTCCATCTTGTTCCTGGACATTTTTTGTTTACTTTTTGCTACAAAACTTTTCATAATTAAATTGGTGTACATTTGAATCTCTGGAAATACCTTTTTTTTATTCTCTATTTTATGAGCATTTCATTTCACTCTGTTACTGGGGGCGTGAGCAGGTTGCTGACTATGCTCATAGGCAGAGAGCAGGGAAAAGTACTCTCCACATTTCATTCAGATAATAGAAATCTGCAAGCAGCTCAGTGTGACAGATGAGCTAAAGCAACTTGTTCCGCTTGTCAGCCTCCAAGAGTCTACGGCAGCAAGATACAATTGCGATGACACCACGATCACAGAACTGGGTCAAACATACGGTCACTTTAAAACAGAATGTCAACCCTTCTTTCTACTTGAGGAATTTGATTCAGTGACACTAAAAGCTGTTAGATACCATTAGCTTTATATCTAGGTTCAAAATGAAACTGTTACTTTGACAGTATTTGAAGAATCCTCTTGTGAGCCCTACATTGCCATTAAAGTTTGTAGGAATCACAAATTGTCAAATAACGTCACTATTGCCCATAGGGATTGGGTACTTTACCATTGGAACACTTTCCCAGGTGGCACCAGGGAATCTGTGCCTTTGGAGTAATATTTCCATTCTGACCTTTATGGATTAAATAGATTAAAATCCTCACAGAATTTTAAAGCAGAAAGATTATACAGATATATTATTATTTTTAATTGCAGAAATAAAAATAAATGATACCTGAATTCATGCCTGGACCTATTATTTTGTTTAAATCATCACCTCATACAGAAATTAAGTTTTTATTTTAATGTAGTAGAATAGAAGTATTACTAATTGAATGATAGGCAACATTTAAAAAGAACTAAAAAGTAATATTTAATAATGTATTCCAATTATTTTCCTAAATCTTGGAAGATTCATTTCCATTATATTGTGATGATGAACTACCCCATGCAATACTACTAACATGCACAGTTCAAAGTTTAAATAACTTTGGACACAGATCATGTGGCCATGATGGATTTGGCCAGGATGGAACAGACTTTCTTACGAGCAGCTGGTGTGGTGTTTTGGGTTTGGGATGGGAACACCATTGCTAATGCACTAATGTTTCAGGTTATTACTAAGCCATCAAGGCCTGTTCTGTTCCTCATACTATCCCGCAAGTGAGTAGGCCAGGAGGGCACAAAACATCGGAGACACAGCTGGGACAGGTAGCCCCAACTGACCATAGGGATATTCCATATCATATGATATCATGCTTAGCATACAAAGCTGGGGGAAGCCTGAAGAAGGGGAATACATTTGGAGTTAATGCAGTTTGTCTTGCCAAGTAACCATTAGGCATGATAGAGCCCTGTTTTCCTAGAGATGGCTGAAGACCTGCCTGCAGATGGGAAGTAGTAAATTAATTCCTTGTTTTGCTTTGCTTGCGTGTGCAGCTTTTGCTTTACTTAGTCAACTGTTTTTATCTCAACCCATGAGTTGTCTCACTTGTACTCTTCTGATTCTCTTCCCCATCCACTTTGGGGGGATGTGAGAGCGCAGCTGCACAGTCCTAGTTGCTAGCTGGGGTTAAACCATGGCATCGTCCTACATGGTGGATTTAGATGACATTTGAAAAATCAGAAATTGAGATAAGATAGTTCTGATCTTATTTGACATCCAATCACCACAATCTTCAATAAATGACATACAAAACAATTTTATTTAACAGAATGACACTATGTATATGTTTCAGCATAGGTAACTTCTGTCCCAAAGCACTAGAAATGTAGAAGGAACGAGCAGAAGTCCAAGACATCCAGAAGTAATTTCCTTCTCAACATTTCACTGATGTGTTTTGGCAGCCTGAATCAAGCTCAAATCATGGTCTCAAATGAACTTGGTCAAGCTCAAATTCCCAGCCTATTAGATTCAACAGTTGAATTTATAGCTATTTCAATAAACTCTTTTCAAAACATTTTATTTTTTTCTCGTTTGTTTACATTACATAATGGCCTTTCTACCTCAACATAATTTTCAGGAAAAA
>JAOQGH010000003.1:7054780-7080943 GCA_025769975.1 Gallinago jamesoni
GAAAAACTTACCATGGAGCTGTTCAGCTAAGAAGATTCATGTATTTGTGCAGTTAAAAACTTATGTAATTCTTAAAAATAATTATTGTTTACTTACTTTGATTTTTAAATGCCTTTGATGTCTTTCATTAATATTCATTATTCTTCTGATGTTGGACTAATGAGAATCTTATACGTTTATGAGAAGCTATTTAAACAATGTTATCAGGGTTTTTTTCTGATTTATGTTTTTCATCAACACTGACAATACTTTATTCTTTGTTGTCTCCAGCTTTTTCTTCGGGAAGTTTGAAGACATAAGCTACATACATCAAAACAAAGTGGAGCTCAACAAATACATAACTAATTCAGTCAATTACAAGCACAGAACCCTAAATGGGTAGCAGCCTAAACACATAATATATATATGGACAGAATGAAAAATGCTCATACTCAGTATCATTTACTTCCATGTTTTACATACATTATTTATGTTTATGATGGAACATCTCTGAAGCTAAAAATAAAGAATACAGACAACTTTTCAGCTTCAAGACTTTACAGGCACAAAAGCAACAGTGTTGTTGCCAGAAGACAATACCAGCCACCAGTATTTTTCATTACAGGTGCACACACAACATGCACAGACACCTAGTCAGTTGCGTTCTTTCTCTTTAAGAAAACACTAGTTGTTTTAGTTTCCACTGTTTGCAATACATATCCACAAGATGTTTAAAATAAGAGTATCCCAGCACATTCCACAAGAGGAATATTCATTTTTAGTTTCCTAATTTCAATACAATAAATGTGCAAAAGCATGAAAGTATGTAATTATACAGCACCCACTACAGCATACAGATACCAGAACATTTGACTACACACCCATATACCAAATTTCCATACACAGAGAAAGCCATTGCTCTAGTCTCAGTATAAAATAAAAACAGAGAAGTTAAAAGTTCAGAGTATCCGTATTTTTAGGACTTCCAGTGTATCTCACAGGATGCTTGGTACCTAATAGCATTGGAATCCACTGCCAAACCCATAGTTTTCAAGAAAGTTATTTTATGTATATGAAAATTTAAAAGTTCTTCACTGTTACCAATGTGTGATTATTTGTAAAGCTATGCATATTAATATGAATTTGGTTCTACATTACAATACAATTGTGGAAAAAAATAAGGAAGTCATTTGAGAAGCTTTAAGCAGTACCCA
The DNA here is from genome assembly GCA_025769975.1 of Gallinago jamesoni. Lineage (NCBI taxonomy): Eukaryota > Metazoa > Chordata > Aves > Charadriiformes > Scolopacidae > Gallinago > Gallinago jamesoni. Next base: position 7,055,974 of record JAOQGH010000003.1, read on the forward strand.
AAGTATTTACATAAGCCAGATGCTGTGGATAATCATCCGTTTCTAATTCTGATTATATGCAACATTGAGCCTTACATGTCACTCTAAAAGGTAAGTATTATTAATCTTTCTCTAAAGAACATTTTCTTATTCTACCTTTTTTCCCTTTCTATTCCTCTCTTTTTACCTGAACTAACATCAGTCTACATTTAAATACTGATATTCAGTCTTCAATTCTAATACTCAAACCCACCACTTGGAGATGTGCCATTGTAGCATACATCATATTGAGATTTTACCCCAGCTGAACAAGTCTTTTAAAAACAAGTCACACATCAGAACTAACATGACATGAAGAGTGTTAGTGTCACACTACTAGAAGGCATTTTTTCCTGATGCCTGGAAAAGTTAAAAAATGATAAAATTTTGTTTAATAAAAACTGTTTGAAGTAAATAAGGTACATAGAAAACTATTATATGTTTTATGTTATAAAATGTTTACATTCTAATTGGTACTTCAAATATCCTGAAGTTCCTAAATTTTAAAATTTTTTTTTCAGTTTTGTTAAATCATACTGTCAAGGCTTAACAGCTACTGCATCAGTTGTAGCACTAGGATGGGTACAAAATACCAGAGCTCTTTAATGGACTATGGACCAAAGGCAAAATTGAGGAAGGTGACACAGAAATCTCTTTCATTGAAGACACATAGGTAAAGAGAAAGACAGTACCTGCTACTCACAGTAATGAAACAGTGGAAGAAAGTTTACAAATTTTATTAATTAGTAAGAAGCAGGCAAGAAAAATAAGAGCCTCAAAACAGTAGCAGCATCTTGGCAAAACTCCCACAAACAAATGCATTAGTCTAGGCCTCACCATCATTCTAAGTCTTTCAAATTACATGTATCCAGCAGTCACCTGTTTGCCATATGAAATTAGAGTCCACCAGCCTGGCCAAATACCCAATTTAATAAAGCAATTTTTTAAACTAAAAAGAAATCTGTATGACCAATCTGTTACTACTAATATGCAAGCTTGGTTACGTCCACACGAACTGAAGCAACTGCAGATTAAATATATGGTAAATTAATCTTTGGCAAGGAAGATTAGTGCTTGACTTGGAAAGAGATCTATTCATACTGCTGAAAGAGCTGCAACTTCCTCTATGAAATTTATATTCTTTTACCCATAAAAATAGACTCAGAACAATTTTCTAACCTTTCATATAACTGCAAAATTCATTCATCCTTTCCATAAAGTGAGCACTAAAACAGTTTTGTTAAGGTTTGGAATTATGTTCATTCAATAAGCATGTTCTGCTTCATTCAGATTTCATTTCAAGAAGTCAGAAGAGAAAGAACATCAGAAAACATTTGACAGAAAAATCTGATTTGGTTAAAGAGCTCAAGATTTTCCAAGTGAATGTAAACTTTGAAAAAAGTGCTCATGCTTAAGTGAAAAATCATCATTATTACTGTTTTTAAAATCTCCTTATTTCTATGAGTTGTCATTTTAAAAGTCAACAAAAATATTTCTACTATTCTACAGACAGAACTACAATGTAATGGGACTTATATAACAGCCTTTTTTATAACAAAAATTAGGCACCTTATAGATACAGCTTCTTTTGTATTTAATAGAAGCACCCTTCCTTACTAATTGTCATTGGTTCTATGACTGAAAACTGCAATTTGTTATGCTTCGCTGACACACATGAAACCTTTTGTGGTCATATTATTCAACCTGAACATTAATATGCAGGACTGTTAAAAATTCTAAGGGATTGCACCACCTGTTTTATTAAACTGTGGCAAAAGACAGTTAAATACTGTGTATCCTTTAAATGCATTATTCTAACTAGGAAAGCGTTATTCTGCCACATGAATTAAACAAGCCAAGAAACCAAAACCCAAATAAGACTACTGTTTAATTTGTGCAAACAGTACTTAATTTTTAAGATCACATAAAATATGAAAAAATAAAATGCATTACTAATACTGTTTTATTTTCAAATGGCCCTCAGTTAGAAATGAGCTTCACTGGAGAAATAAAACTGACAGCAAAAAGACAACAAAGAAAAAACAATTTTCATTAGTTCAAATGAAACTAACAAGGGCTACCAGCAGTAAAAACCTAACTTCTTTAAATTCCAAAATGAATCTCCTCTCCTGACCTTTATAGAGCTCAGGATGCATACGTACACAGAATAAACAAAATAATTTGAAAGCAAATTCACTGAGTGAGCCTGACCTTTGAAACAGCACAGATAATTTTAATCAGATTTGCACAATGTTAGCCTGTTTCAGTTTCCATGTAGCAACACAAAGATGACAAAACTACTTACGGGGCAAAAAAAAGACAGTATTTTAGCAAAGTAAAAGCATCTTCAAATATATTTTGAAATAGCCAAGATCCCTAAGAGCCTCAGGTTCAGGAAAGATTCCTCTGAAATTCTGCTCCCTCAGTGTCCCACTAAAGCTGCATAGCTCAGCTCTAGAGAGAAAAACCCTTTCTGCTAGTTACACAAGTTTCTGTCAGTTAAGTTGAAGAGATGACACCTAAAAGAAAAAATACAATTTACATAAACATTTTAAAATTGGGTTTGTAGCAGTGGACAGTAGTTGCCTCCTTGATCACCTAGCATACAGTAGGCTACTTAACGCTTCTCAGTTATGTTGATTATCTTTGATTTTCAGAGACAATAAGTTAAAAAAAAAATCCAAATTTGCAGCATATGTAGTCTAACAAGCAGTGCTTACTAGTAAAAATCTCTAGTTGCAAAAACAGAAGTTCTCAGAACTATATACAAATTAGCCTTAGTTGAAACTAGTCAACAAAACCTTCCTTTCTGGAAGGACTGATGTTACTGCAAGAGTTATAAACCATTTATCAGCCACCAAAGCTGAGCATGGCTTGTAACACCACAAAAAATAAAGAAACCTTATACTTTATGCAAGCTCCAAAACAGCTTACTGCAAGTAGTTGTATTTTATATGAAATGAGGTGAATTAATATGGAGAGCTCAAAGTCCTGTTTTAGAGACGCTTCTAAAATGCTGAAGTTTGGCTTAGGTACTTTTGAGAAAAGAACAGTGAGTAGAACAGAGATACTCATTAATTTAGTATTTACCCAAGACTAAACTCTATTTGAGGGATGTAATAGACAATATCACTTTGTCAAATAACATGCTTTAATCTAACAGTGCTAGTTCAAATTACTTCTAGCCTAGTTGGTTTTCAAGCTTAACTTCTTAGCATTTACAGGGAGATGTTCAGTTTAACAAACCACTTAGATATTAGAACAGCCAGAAAGGAAGTACAAAGTAAATACTGTTGACCACATGAATTTGTACCTATGCATGGCTCAGAAATGAATTTTATACACTGGCCGTTTCCTTGTAGAACCACCACTACCCTTCTAGTATCTACGAGCAGTAAGGTGAACCAAATGTGTTTCTAAAGACAGACTGGGTCAACTTATCCACACTCAGATCATTAAGAGCAAATATCATAACATAGCTTCTGAGACAATAAGCAATAGAACAGAGTTTATAAATCATTTGAAAACAAGCATTGCTGAGAGCTAACACCCACTAAGGTGGGATCATGAACAAGACAGCTTTCCAGAACAGCAATTCACCATTTGTGTGTCACCAATTCATTATCTGAACTTGTTGCAGGCCATCCAAACCTTTTTGAAAATGGCAACAATCACATTCCTCTTCCATCAAACTCTTTAGGTCTTTTTCTCTCTCCTTTGCTCACAGTGGATTTTATCCTAGAGCATGCGTTTTGCCACAGCTATCTGATACCCTCATCTTTTCCTAATACGGAGTTTAATTTACTCAGCTTATCAGAAAAGCTGAGACGGGAGCCCGATCACTGCGTACAGACACTTACACAGTCTGAGAATGTAGAGCATTTTGACCTTGCAAACAGTCACACAAGATCTAGCATTTGGAAATGAACATTAGAGAAACAGAAATTTAAGTAAGGCCTAATTTCCAGACAGTGAAAGTAATTTAAAATTGTAAATAAGTATTGAAGTTACTTATGACTATGTTATTACATTATGATTTATTAACATGAAATGCAAGTTATCACTCTGCTGTAAGGTCAATTCCAGTTTTGTTTTGTTTGGGGTAGAAGAAGGAAGCCTTCATGTACCACTAATTCCTGCAGTTTCCACTTACAAGTAAAGCTCCAATATCCAATTCTCAGAGTAGACTAGAAAAAAAAAAAGTCCTAGTACAATTACTCACATCATTAAAGGAAAAAGAATGTTTCTATAAAAAGATATAAAAAGATATAAAGAGTTACAATGCTCTGCTAAACTGCACTTTCAGGAAAAGCTCATTCAGCCAAAACCTGCTCTTTTTTCTTCAAGACTTTAGACTGAAGAAACTCCAATCTTCATCTGATTAATAGGTAAAATTGCTTCTCTCCTTTTCAATTACAGCTTTCAAGATTTTTTTTCTAACATCCTGGATAATTACATGTTTCATTGTTTTCAATAGGAACTATTGAACACCTATCTTTGGGGGATGAGACTTCACTGTAGGCATTCATTCTAAATTGACTTCATAATAAGTTCTCCTAAAGTGTCAGGGAAAGTTTAAAGTATGAATTTTTTCCTAGAAACACCAAATACTTATAGTCACACATATTTCAAGCAATAGGCTTTAAGTTAGTGTTTATTTCAATTTTTTTAAAAAACTTTAAATTCAATATATATGCTGTGTTGGATGCTAAAGGTATATAAGGAAAAATTACTCACATAGTATATCCAAGAAGAACTACGTTGATCCACTAACAGTGTAGGCCAATGATCTATCCATGCTCTATTTGACTAGTTAAATTTAAAATGCAGAACTTGCATGACCTATCTGTAATATACACTAATAAAATACATTTTTTATGCTGAACTTCTGTGCAATATTTTTATGCCAATACATAATTTTTTTTTCATGTATATTTTTATGCCAATACTTCTGTACACTTTAAAGCAACTCAGCTGCTGATCCACCACAATAGGGCCACATCCCAGTTTGATTCTAACACTGAATAAATCTGCTTTTGATTTACTGCCTGTATGGCTGGAAGTCTGTAAATGGTATCTGCAAATAAATGATAGGATTCAGCTTATCTCTAAGATTGACCGCAAACATCCCATTGTCATTAAGAACTAAGAAGCAGCAGCCACCTTTCAACAGAGAAATCCAATAATAGATGAATGATTATCTAGTCTACTTTGGATCATAATCAAACTGGTTTAAATGAACCTGCTGAATTTGTGGAAGCATTTGCACAGATATGGCTAGCACGAATAGGCTGTTTAAAACTTGTTCCTTTTCACCTCAGTTGGGACAATGCACAAATAAAGCAGCACTTTGTCTATACTACTGCAGTGTAAATCTGGTTCAGATGTTGAGGCTTTCTCTGTTACCTCATGTTTGTTTCCAAGCATGATTTTCTGGTCATAAGGCTAATAATTCTTCCACCTAAAGCAACTCTCACTTCTCTCATCAGATTTTGCATAAGCTTGTGTAAGCAAATGTCTGTAGGCTGCACAATGAATTGGAACAATCAATTTTTCAAGTTTGTCAAGGTTGAAAACAAACCCATTTTTGTACAGTCAATTGGCTCAGATATCTCCAGTGGTCTGGTTGACCACTCAATCCAAGAAAGTTGTACCAGGATAACAAATGTGTTACACATGGGAAAGGAGACCAGCAGGTGAAATGGAATTCCTTGATCTTGAATTCCTTGAGCTGCTTATGGTAGTGAAGATAAAATAAATAGAAACAAGGAATTAAAGCTTCTGTTAATAAGTCCTACTTTTTGCAGTGGCTGAATCTCTTAAGACTGACTCCATCCTAAAAAATCAGTAGTGTTTATGCTGTTAGTTAGCAGGCAGTTCAGAAACTGGATTCTTTTTAATCACTTCTTACTTAAATGATTACACATGGATCTCTAGACATAACCTTGTATCCAAACTCAAGCACTACCTCAGTATTTTTTTCATCTACATAGCAAGAAGCTAGTCTTACAAGTACAGGTGTAGTTCACTCCCATTTTCAAGCTCTCTTCCCCCCCACCCCGACTTTGAATATTTCTGCAGTGGTTTCTGCACGGACCCAATCCATGCTAGCACAGCTTCCAAAATGACAGTCACTTTGATGGCCTGTATGGCTATGTGCTTCTCAAAGCTGGTACCGTAGCAGCAACACATGGCAGCAGCAGTCTCAGAAATATATTCTTATTGTTTGAATGATTACAATATGATTTCAATCTCTGATACTTAGAAGAAAAGGATATAGTATCATCTGATCACCATCAGCCCCAAAGTATCTAAGTTTCGATCATATGTTTTTATAAGGTAATGTAGTACAAAAATATTTGTGAATTAACATCTCTACAATAGGTGGCTTCTTGCGACATTGGAAAATGATTATTTATAGTTGCATAATATAGTCTCAACACACAAAACAGAACTAGTTAAGATATGAGTCTTAGAAAACATTCAAGAAATAATGTAGGGTGACTTTATCTTTTCTCATGCTGCCTTCATATTTTCCATGTACATACTGTACAATGCTTACATACTTGATAAGCGTACCTCAAAATTAACATTACCCCAGAAAAAAAAAAAAAGGAAAAAAAACAGCTGCCAAGCACAGAATAAAACCTCATCCTACTTTGATATTTTCTTTTCAAATTTTAAAGTACTTGTCTACAAATTTAGGCACACAAATAATTTAAAAATACTTGTTTTCTAAGAAAGCCCTCCTCATTTATTTGACTACTCCCATAAAAGTATCTATACTAAAATGCACTACTTAGTCCAACTCTGGAGCACCTCAAATTGTATCCCGAGTTGAAAATAAAAACCACAGTAAAATTCTTTGCACTGTGTTGCATAAACATCCAACCAACACTAAATCTTTCCTGTTTTAAATCCTGCACTTACTATCCTCTTATAGAACAAGTGCAACTAATCCTAATTTTTTGTTACAAAGTTACAGACCAGTAACTACTTGCCATCCCACACTGAAGACTTTAATTGCAACAGTCCAACTGCCAAGAGTACTCTTCCAAGTCAGTACTTACTAGGACAACTTACGATAAATAAACAAACAACAATTATGTAAATAATATATTTAATAATAGCTATTATATAAATAATAATAGTTGGAGTTTTTAATAGGCAAATGACTAATCTTACAGAAATCTGTAATGATAACTAAACCAAAAATATTAGTTGACAATTCGCATACAGCAACACGCAAACAGGCAGAAGTTTGACAATCAACATTTCACAAGACATTAACATCCATGTAGCTTCATGATAATTTAAATGCAACTTCTATGAAAGCTTGCCTAGTAATGGAGGCTGGAGTCCAGGGTTGTAACATTTTCTATTGAAATACTAGAATATTGAAATGTAGACTACTAGTTCTTCATTCAATTTCTGCTTGTCTGCATTTTTTTTCCATAAATACGTGAACATAATAATATTTTAAACAAGACTACATATTTTCCTCAGTAAAACATCTGCCTAATAAAAAACGTGAATGGAGAGTGTTATAATGAATTTATAATTTAGGCAAGCTGCCTTCTATCATTCACCCTTCTCCTAAAATTCAATGTTTAAAAACCAAATTTGACCTGAAAACTTCTCTGCAATGAATGCTACTCTGAAATAGTATTCATCATAAGGATATAATTCTTAAATTATTAAATAACACAATATGCACTAAAAAGACTGAAAGCTTGAAATCATTAGGAGATGTCCCAGCACACAAAAAAATAAAAAGGAGACATAGATTTCTCTGCAAGTATAATTTCAAAGTCCTTTCACATAGCGATCTAAAGGCTGTCAGCTTGGTTGCTCTGCTACAATGTATTAAATAAGCATGTAATGAAGCCACTGTTTTTAATTCACTGATATGCCAAAGATCATTGGTAAGCTATATATAATTATTATTTTTTTTAAGTGGAATATCGAGAAGCTCCTAAGAATCAGGTACAGCATCAAAAAGAACAAAATACAACAGTAAACAAGACAAAATTCAGCACCACTTCATTTTAGTGATCATTTACAAAAACAGTAACACACGAATGCACTTTAAAAGCTATTTCCAAATCCAGAAAGACTATGAAATACTTTACTTCTTATCAGTTCAGGGAATCATTATATTGTTCTTATTAAAGAACACTGGTTCGCAGTCTTAATACAAGCTAAATGCAAATTTGAGTCTTGTATGTTACTTAGCGCTTTCTAACATGCCTTCATTATCTCTTAGTTCTCAGTTAAGACTTATACGCAAATCCAGCAAAACAGTTCAGAAGGTACTTAATTTTCAGTATTTGCATAATACCATTGAATGGGACAAATAATATGCATACTTAGTGCCAAATGTCAGCACTATGCCAATTTAAAGCCTTTAACATCTCAGAAACAATTCTGAAAACAAATTACATGACATATGTAAAGTATTGCAACAAGTCAGCGTGCAATGACTTCTAAACAACATAATACCTTCCAAGGCCTATACCTACCAGACTCATCGGATTTTTAACAGCTTGGGATCTTGCTAAATCTGTGCAAATCCTAAGAAAAAAAAAAAAAGAAAAAACAAATCTTTATGTTCAAAGGACAATATAAATGTTTTTGACTATTCATGATCAAAGCCACAGCATTATTTGGATGAAGTAACAGGCAGCACTGCAGTACCAACATAGAAAACCTGTACTTTGGAGTATCTAGAAATGTGAAGTTGATGAAGGTCATTGCTGAGCTGGTTGCATTACATAGGAAATCTGATGAGCTATACCGGGAATATTCACTATTGCAGTGAAGACTGATGAGAGGAAAAGCACGTCCCGATTAAAATCAAAAGGTTTATTTACATCTCGCAATTTTCTTAAATGTTGTCTACAAGGTTAAAAATAGCTCTTTTACCGTGGCCTATTTATTTTTTTTCAAGTTTACTACCAGAAAGACCCTACTACTTCCAAAAATAGTAGGCCTTTAGAAGCACTATATTATTTTAAACATTTCTACTATAATTTAAATGTTTGAGACTGACGGTTTGTTTTTGAAGAATTAGATTTGGCATTACCCAAATCTCTCTACCATCCAAGGAACCTTCTCTTCTGTGAAGATAACCTCAGCCCTCCCACTCTGACAGACCTCCCCAAGGGATTACATTCTCTTAGGGTTCTTTTATAGTACAGGATTCCTTCTCACAATCTAAGCACTTTCAGAGGAATGCTCTTTTTAACAACTACTCTTCAATCTGTTCCTTGTAGGAATACAATTAACATATCGACTGTCTCGAAATGTAAGGGGGGAAGGGAATTAGTCTTAATTACAGACTTCTGTGGAAGCTCTTTCAGCAGCTGAGTCGCTCACTGGCTTCAGAGAGAAAAAGCAAATTTTAAACAGCATATTCACCATAAGACTGCATCAACATACAAAGTGCTGGGTTAGCCATAAACAGGACTAGATCCAGTTTACAGATACAACTTTAAAAAGCACGGGAATCAAGTTCACCTAACACAAGTTTAATTTTTAATAGTAAAGTTTTCTAAATTCTGAACATTACGAAGCTGCTTCTCATACAATCCAATTTTATCCTTACTTTATGCGCATGCTATTATGCAAAGAGGTAAATACTTCATTATAAAAACTTAAAAATACTCAGAAGTAAAAAGCTTCAAATTCTGACATTGAGTGTTTATGATGGATATTCAGAATTACCCAGTAGCTTTAGGGACAATTGTACTTTCCTCATATAGACTCAACCACTCAAAGGAACTCAGTAGGCATTTTATCACCAAATAAACCAAACCTAGATTTGGATATTTTTATGTTGCACTCAAAGTGTGAGTTAAACTACAAGGATGCACAAAGAACACATTTCTGCCAAATATATCTGACAGTTTCATTTGATAAATTACTGGTGTAGTAGAGAAAGACAAGAAGAACAAACCTAATTTATTAAGACCATCTTTAAAGCTCCCACCTTCCAGTAGAGGTTATGGAAACAATGAAGCAACAAAAACATGTTGCCCTGTAAGAACTATTTATACGTATATGTGAAAAATCAACCAGAAGGCAAACAAGCTATTTAAGCTACTTTTTTTTAAAAAAAGGAGAAAATACAGATGATACTGGTCAACATAAGTTCCACTTAAAGACAATTAAACTTAATGCACAAAATAAAACATTGCCTACATAGAACCAAATTATTTGGAAATAATCAACTTGCATTTTGGAATCATTCTCATATCAGAATTTGAGCTATAGAAGTCAGAAACAGTTTTCTTGCAGATTTAATAGATCAACATTTAGGCCGAAGTGTAGTAAACTACTAATTTGTCTGAAGCTGTTTATATACACACTAATGACATGCTATACGCAAATCAGCTCACAACGTTGAAAAGTGGCAATATTTTTAAATTTTCCAGAACTAGACAAAATTACAAATATATAAAATCATATAAATAAACGCAACTGACGTAAATGAAACTGCAGACACTTGAAAGGTATGATGGATGTATAAAACTGAATAATCTATTTACTGAAAATTCACAAAAGGATTCATGTGACATATGAAAAAATGAACATGAGAGGATTACACATTGTAAGTATAAAAAGACTTATCCTATAAAGTACATACACAGTTGTAACATGCAAGACAAGTGGATAATCTTGTGTTCAACATGAGTTGACCCAAGCCAGTTTCCAACATCAACTCTATATCCTCCAGTTTTCCTATCTTGGTCACTAGTAAAGTCAATGGAAACTGCAAACATAACACACTAAGACTGTCAAACTAAAATATTTGACTGTTACTACAGCATTAAACCCTCTCTTGTCATTGTGCTCTGAGACTGAAACATAAACCATAACAAAGAGAAAACAAAGTTACAAAAAGCTGAACACAAACATCTGAAAAATGGACTCAAATAAAGACCCTTGTTTAATAATAAGTAACTGAAAACAGGCGGGCTCCACAGTTTTCACATATTCTGCCTTAATTCTTCTAAGTTTTCTCAAGACTATAATATGAATTAAGTAAACAGCATGTTTTAAAGATATTTAATTAGAACTTGCATCAGAGGCGCTATACTTGGAAACATAACAGTTGATATTGAATGAAACTAGCAACATTTCTGCCCAAATACATTGCAAGGGAAAAAAAGTAAACAAGCTGAAAGAAATACAACTAAAGGTTTCATGGTAAGTGGCAGAATTGACAAGTGAACTAAATTCAGCTTTTACCAGCATTCTATGTCTAACATTCACAGGAAAAAAAGTGTTGAGTAGGTACAGAATTTCTTTTCAGCACACAGAATGTAACTTTTAAAGATAGGAACGGCACTCTGCTGTCAAAGATTTAAAACTACTCAGAATATCTAAAAATGCATTTAAGGGAAAATATGAAAGGAGGGTATGAAATCAGGAGGCCTACTATTTATTAGAGATAAGAGACATTTTGCCCTGAGGAAAAAAGCGAAGTATTTAATGCTATTTTTCCATTAGATATTTCAGTGATTTAATTTAAAATTAGGTAGCCAAAATCTTAGCGCATGCTTTAGAATGCCTTATTTGAATCACCAACATCCAACATTTGAAAATTAATTACTCAGAAAACTGCTTTCAGATGTCATAGTGCATGCAATTATTCTTTGAACTGAACTATTTTGCTCTTTTTAAAAGTGTTATCATTTAAGATTTTTAATTACATTAAGCCCCACAAAAATAATTTAGGCCTAAACTGCTTTTTGTCTCAAAAGCGACTTTCACCTGAACATCCCTGAGCTTTTTTTTTTTTTTCTCAGTTTTAGCTGAGAACCAAGAACAAGATGACTATGTTTTAGGGTTTTTTTAGTACTCCATCTTGATTTTACTCATTTCCTAAGTGGTTTACTGAGAATCTGGAAAAGTAATCAGTTCCTTGGACACTATCTAATCTAAGGATGCTATCCTTCGAAAAACTCCCTTTGCTGTATGGATTTTTTTCTCCCAATCTACCCAGGTTCAGCTGAAATCTTTTATGAACGAGCACCAAACAGATCACTTGGACAAAGCACGTAAAGCATCTAAAATGATTTCAAGTGTTACTACCTTAAACATAAACCTAAATTAAAGTGATTAGCTAGAGTCTATGTGATCCTAACGTAGGGAGGCTGCTACAATGACTCCTTCGGTTTTGCTGGGGCACAAAGATTAATGAGTTTGCTCTAACCCACTGCATTTCTGCCCAGAAATTGGGTCCCCCCGCCGACCACCATGCGCCGCGCTGCCCGCACACCGCAAGCCTCAAGCGAAGGGAGATGACAGGTCAGAAAATAAACCAGTTAAACTAATACGAAATGCTCCCATAATAATTTTTTTTTTTTTCCAATATCCAGCCCTGAGAAAGAGAGGGAAGCGCGGGCGGCAGCCGCCTCAAGGAGCGCGCGGCAGCCGGCCCTGAGGGAAAGGCGGCGGGGAACACTCGCTGCGCTTCCTCCCTGCGGACCATCAGAGGCGGCCACCACCGCCCCCTCCCCGCTGGAAAGCTCAGCGGCACAGAAATGGAGAAGGAGGGGGAGAACGAACACAAAATGGAGACTTACGCTCCCACTCCCAACACGCATGCGTCGATCCGCGGCGCACCGACACCGACCTGTGGCAGCTGAGGGGCGGGCAGAGGGGAGGGCTCGCGGCTGAGGTAATGGCCGCGAGCGGCGCGCGTGCGCGGCGGGGGTGGTGTGACCGGCGGGACCCTCACCTCATTCTGCGGCCGTTAGCGGGGAAAGGAGGGCGGCACTGCCGTCATGAGGAGAGCGGCTCCTCAGGTGGCCGCCCTTCAGGTTGCAGGCCTTCAGAGACAAGTTGCAGCTGGAGAGTTGAGGAGCACAGCTGGGGGCCCGGCTGCGGGCGGTAAAAGCTGTGCCCGGGTTCAGCTGTGCCCCAAGCCAGTTGCTAGGGGAAAGTCTCACAAGTCTCGTGAATTCCTGATTCTTACCCTGCTCTGACTCGGCATAACAAGGAGATCACACCGCAACAAGTAGGGAAATAGTGACACAGTGTGTGTCCCATGGGCATGGTGTTGCCCAGGTTTCAGCTTCTGACCCACAGTGGTGACGGAGTTGGAGCACTGCCGTGGATTTTCCTTTACTCTCATGTGGCTTTAATTTTTAGTTGCTGTGTGGGGATAGTGAGACTTTATCTCTCCCCACTGCTAATGGACGCAGCGGTGATGGCCCTGCCCAGTTCCCCGTCACAGCCATGGACGCTGCTGCTCCTCAGTTCAGTATCAGGGTCACACAAAGCCCTCAGCAGCAGTAGGCACTGTCCAGAGCAGCATGTCCTGCACCGTCATTAGCTTCTGCCACTAAGTATCTCTCCCTCCACTCTTTTTGTAAAGTGAGAAAGCGTAGGTAGGAGCTTGCTGTAGTTCAGTTGGACTGTGCTTTTTCAGTGAAGACAAGGTCTTACAGCAGAAAGCCAGGTTTCCAGTGGGTCTCTATAGGAGAGTTTGTTTTCAGTCTGGTATCTAAGAAAGCTCTCTGACATAGCTACTTTTATGTATATCCACTGTAGAGGAATGAAGTTGCTGAACATTACTGTTATTTCAGTGCTTCAGGCAATCCGATATGCTGGGCTCGAGCCCAAACCTTGAACTTCTATTTTATATTCTAAAGGAAATGAGTATAACAAACGGAAGACAAGTGTGATGCATTTGCTGGAGCCAGTACCACTGAGAATGCAGGGCATTCTTCCTATTGCTGTATTAATGAATACTGTCACAAATAATGGCCAATACTCCAACTATCATAGCTTATCTTGTACGTTCATATTGAAGACATTGTTGTCACAGACCCATGAATGTGATATCAAGTGTCATTATTATTTAGTGCCAACAGAGAGCCAAGATTGCCTTTTGATGCCACTGCCGTGGATAATGCCTCAGTATCTGTACCTTCATACAGCAAAGTTCCCTGCCTGATCCCCAAAATCACACCACGCTGAAGTGGCAGCATTAATTCCCCCTGCTGTTAACACGTTTTGCCAGCCCTTTGTGACAGTGCACAGTGACAGCTCCCTTGTGCCAACTATCTGCAAAGCTACCCTAGATGTGTCCCTTTAATGGAGCACACACCTGTCTTCTAGGATTATGCAATTGATAATCTGGTATTGGCTGCTCTTCCTGTATCCACTTGACCAAGCACTTATTTTGTTTACAAAAGCAAATACAGTGTGTACAGTTCCCATATCTAGTACAAGTGTTTTGCCATCACAGGGTCACTTCCGTAAATTCCTTAATTTTCTTCTACAGTTACACCCTGGGTAGTGGACAGATCTTTCTCTCACATTACCAGGTCATTGCAAGTGCTAATTTCTGAGTAGTAAATTTTGACTCTCTAAAGATTTCTTTGTACTTTCCTGAAGTCCTAGTGTTTTTAATGACATTACAGTTCTGCATTGATTTTATTACCTTGCACTGATTTCATCTTGCACTCATCAAGACATGAGGTAGTTTTCCTCATGTTTTATTGATCTCACTGAACTGAGTTAATATATAATAGTGCAGCAGGCAAATAGCAGTGACTATGTTTCCCCAAATTGACTCAATTTGTCGTTATGAAACATGAAGACAGTGAAGTCTGTCTCTTCACTTCAACACCCTAATCTGCATCACCTCGCTACCTTTAAGGTATTTGACTTTTCTGGTCATCCTGCACTGTAAGAAAGAATCTTACTATTCCCTTCATGACATGCTTTACTGCCATTAATTGTTAAGGAGACTACATCACCAGTAAAAGCAAAGATCATCAGACTTCTCTATAGACAGTTTCACTGCCATTTGCGGATGGAACTCTGTTCAAATCAAGTACTGTGTGAGATGATGTGCTCATCACACCCTGATGAAAGTATGCTTATTTAGCCCTTTATGTGTGTTGTCCCTTATTTACTCAGTATTTCAAAATAGTGTTAAAGAACATCCCCTCTTTTGAGGTTTGCAAACAAAGATAAAAATTTAAGACTTTTGTTGTCCCAGGCACATGCTTGCAATACTGTGAAAGCAAACCATACTAAGGCGTATGCTGAAAGGAATTGAGACTTCAGTAAAGCAGCACATCAGAAAATCTGCTTGAATATGTCAGAAAATTTTAAAACCAACAAAAGAAAAAAACCCTGAGTGTTATTGAACAGTGTTGAAAATAAACTGCAAATCCTAATCTCTTTGAATAGCTTTAGTCATAATTCTCCATTTCTAACATTGCAACCTCGTCTGTAACCAGAGATTATGTGTTACATAAATACTTGCAGCTGCTAAAATATGTAAAAAGCACATGAAGAGCTGGGCTACTGCTACAGCAGAAGCCTTTGCTTACCAAAAAATAGATTTAATATTCTGTTATTAACAGATAAAAACAAATGCAATACATAAGCAAAAGTGAAGTGTGTTTCTAGATAATCTGCTCCTAACATTCAACTGAGCACGAAATCTCCTCTTGAAGAAAAGCTGGGTAGAGAGCTCAGGAAAACATTCTTTTAGCTCACTACTGCTTATTTGTCTGATGGGACAGTTCGCTTTGTTCCTTTACACTGAGCTGGTTTATAGTTATGCAGAAACAAATTCCACCCCACCCCACCCCCCCCAATCCTTAGCAGGAGCCCTTAATATCTCGTCTTTGTCAATCTCACAGTTTCAATAAGTCAAATACTTATAAAAACTGTTTTACCTACAAAATGATACATGAGAGTCTATCTGGCTCTGTAATGCATGGGAATCATAATTTATTTTTCAGTGAATTTTGTGGTTTCCACTATGAAAATATTTTTATTTTAAATTTTGAGTCCTAGAGTTGTGATGTTACATAGCATGTATTTCCAAACAAACTTTCTTCTGCCTTTGCCTTAATATTTGTTATGTATCCAAGAAGTAGGAACACAGCGATTCTGAAGAAGAAACCATAGTATTAATAAATCAAAATCTTGCATTTTTGTCATCCTTCATATTTTTCTTATGGTCTATTTCTGCTGGGTCCTAAGGTTTAGTATGTTTGTCTCTTTGTTCTATGTGAAATGACGTTATTCACAATCCTCAAATATCTGTGAGAAGAGACCTTAATGTATACCCAGCAGAAAAAGCAACAAAGCATCATAGGACTCTCGTAAGAAATTTTCATTGTTTACTTTTTTTTTGTATTCAATCCTGAATCTAACTTTTGTTGGTTTTAGGTGGAATCCAGAGAATATAGTGTACCGGATTACCACTGTTTTAAGGAGGCTGGGTTTATGCATTCAAACAGTTTCACACATCATGGCTACTGCCTTATTACTGTGATGCAAGTTTGCTCTCACTAAGCCACACTTCAAGCCACAATGTATTATCCACTGGTCAACTCAACAACTACTTCTTTAAGACCAATTGGCTGTTTCTTCTAACTCACTATTAGTCATTTCTCTTTTCCTCAAAACTGGGAACAGTATTCATGTCTTTGGCAGAGTAACAATGATACTGCATCTAACCAAAACAGCCCCTTCTGTGAAGCCAGTCATTAATTCCTCTCTGGTAGCTTGTCATCACCAGATGTCTGCTGAGTTTACACCCTGTGCATTTCCCGTGACTGCACCCACAAGGCATCCACAAATGATTCTGTATTTTCAATAAGAGCACCACATCCTTTTATGAACTTTCCTCTTCACTACCTCAGCAGCTGCAGCTGCTGACCACAGAACTGCAGCCTCTCTTTACATAACGTGTTGTACCTCTCTCTTGACTGAAAGAGCCCACAAACAGCATAAGAGTGTAGCGTTACTTTAATTTTAAGGATAGAGTTTCATCACTTAAGATTTTGGGAAGTGAGTTTTGCCCAGAAAGTAATGAGAAGTATTCTACATCCAACCCAGAAAAACATTTCCAGGTTTATATCAACAAGTAGAGTACAAAATGTTTTTGTTTCTCATAAGAAACACTGGCAATGAAGTCTAACCCTGCCAATAATAAAGCATATCTGAAGGAGGACTCGCAGTTATATCTAAGCATGAGGAGAAGCGTAGGCACATTTCCCTCCAGAAATTTGCACTCTCTGAACATGATCACCAGCAGTAGATGCAATTAGCTATGTCCAATTTACATTTTGAGCACAAGGGACAAGCTTTCACAGCATGCTTAATACAGAGAACACAACAAACTGGTTTTGTGAACACAATGCACAGTTTCTCAGTTCAATGGGAAACTTTACAAAGTATATGTGCAAGGTATAATTACAGCATGCCACAAATAAAATTTCTAAAGGATAATTGAAACAACACTCGTATCTTGAAAAAGAAACTGGTTAATTGATGTAGGGTCATAGACATATGTCATAGTATACAATACAATAAATAAAATGTAAACACCAATTTTCAAATCAACACAGCTTGATAACTTGAATTCAAATTTTAGAAACAGGAAAAAAAAACAACAAAAAACCACAGAGTAAACCCTGTATTACAATTCCTCAGCTAACCGGTAAAGATGAAAGAAAAATTTGGGGAACTGTTAATATTTTTCTAACTGATTAAGGGGTCCTTCTTTCATCTTTTTTTTTTCTTGCTGTGGGTGGCCACTGAGGCTAGTGGAAAACTAGCCAATTTATTCAGAAAACTCTGCAGTGTAGCAGGGAGTCTTGTTTGTCATCACATGTAATAGCATGTCTCCATCAAGATTGAAGGTGATCAGTGCAGACTAAATAAATTAGGTAATTCTTTAGATGATTAACAATGGACTTTGGATAAGCAAAGACTAATCTTTATCTCCTGATACTGGGAAACTTCTGTTTCAAATATGCCCATTTTGTGGTTTGAAACTAAGGAACAATGAAGTTCCTTAATGTATTTTTTACACAAATATTTCTGGTAACTGAAGATACTGAGTTTACATGAGGGACTTGAAGTATTATAATTTTTGTAAGGGCTATATCCAGACCCAGATTTTCTTCACATTTCTTCATCTTCTTTCATTCTATTGCTTAATTACTTCAAATTCTTGCCTAAATTTCTTTTCCAGGTCAAATTTGAGAATTGCGATAAATGGGAAATATAAAACCTTGGGAGCATGTTTCTTCACAGAAAAACCTGAAATATGCTATGCTGAGTTAATACGCTGAACATGTAGCCAATAAACCTATAAATATACTGAACTTCACATAAATTTGCACCCTCCCCAACTACTCCACTAAGTAAAGCAGTTTGTATGCCACTCAGGAAGACAGAATTTTATCCTTAAAAATTCATTTTGTAGAACCTTGAGAACATTTGGGAGCTTTTCAACCCCAGGTTTTGTCACTCCATACAATGTCTCTAGACTGATGATGTGGTTAAAATCACCCTGATGGGCATAAATGAAAGAAGAAACTGGTCACATAAGCTTTATGCGTCTTCTCTTTACCCCCTCTAAATTTTTGTTATGGAACTTATAAGTAAAGCAGGTAACTGGGCAGGAAAAAACTGATCTCTTCTGTAAAATAGCAGAGTTACCAATGTAGAACTCTAGCCTAGAGCCATAAAAGATTTGTTTAGTTTTCTCACAGTTTAGGTCGTGTACTCCTTCCTCAAAAGATCTAGACTGGATGAATTTGATACTGTAAAAATATGTCATAAGCAAAGAGAAGAGCTGACACATAACAGCCTTCAATTTTGAGAAGAAAACACATCTCAGAAGGCTAACTGATCCATAATTCCAAGAATGAGATAAAAAAATGGAAAACAAAAGGCTAGTACTGATGTAGTAGCTTAAGGGAAAGCCTATCAGTTGTTTATATTATTAAATTACCTTATTGACGACATAACTCCGCTTATGTTGCAATCAAAAGCTACTGGGAAAGGACACATTGAGTGAGTTAAATCACAAATATATGAGGTATATGTACTGTAAGCATGATGGTTTCTCAGAATGCTGCTTGCCTGAGTGGACAGAGGGCCTATTCCAAGGATACCATGTGATGAATACCCTCAGAGACTGTTGGAGGATGATACAAAGAATATCAGTGTAAAAGGCAGAAAAAGAAACAGGTTTGTACATAAAGACTTCAGTATTTACCTTACTGTTGTGATGACAATTCATTACCTCTTTTTGTAAAAAAGGAAAAAGATTTTCTGTTTGTTTCAGGTTTTATTTTAATTCTTTCTGCAATGTATGAAAAAAAGATGGTATACGATGCCAGTTTAAGTAAAAGAGCAACAACAACCTTAAGCAAGATAATTTTAGTGTAAAAAGAACTGGATCTTTACCACAAAAAAGAAAGCAAGGAAGCTCTCATGTACTACAGAAAACTCATTTAACCTTCAAAATCTGCTAGGCAATTTTGTGAGGAACCACAGCTACTAAGACACATATTACAATAATTAAATATAGAAGTAAAGGTTGGGAAGCACATATGTTAGCTTCAAAAGTTGTTAAACAAAGGATGGGAATATTAATGCAAAGAATATTCATATTGTGATGCTATCAAGGCCATACATTAAAGTGGATTACTTGTTGCAAAGTCAAGGGAAAATTACTTTTGCTTTGGTACGTGACATGACAGGGCATGTCAGAAAAATTTAGAAAATGTTTTCAAAATTTAAGAAGTGTGTTACTTACAAAATATTTTGCTTTTCTAGGGAGGAGGAAACAAAAGGCAGAAACAAAGCATTTAAAGCAGCATATGTAAGCATAGCTACAATCTTTGTTCTTTTACAGGCTGGCCCTAGTCCTCACACACAAGCTCAATGTGAGGCATATGGCTCATATGGAATTACAGAACTTAGAAGAAATTAAAAATTTCTTATGTGAAGATAAGCTTCAAATTGTCTTCTCCTTCCAAACATTCCATGAGATAAATTGATTTAGAGCTCTGTTTTACATAGAAAAGTACTTTAAATTTCTATTGTAAACATCTCAGTGGAAGTAACAAAACCAGTCATAAATTTTGATCAAATGTATTTTAAATTGGCTGACAGACTAATGTTGGAGAACTACGTAGAACTGTGGGTTCACTTTCAGTGAGCATTTTTTACAAAAATTTATAAGATTTCCATATGTCAGTAACATGATGTCATTTAAGGACCTTTTTTCTAAATCACATAAAACTGATTTGGATCAGTTATTTTTAATCAAGGGCTGCTGTCCCAACTTAGAATTTGTCCTTTGAATCCATAAATTACCTGAAGTATATTTACCTTGAGAACAGTATGACAAAGTATCAACAAAATGTATCTCATCCTTCAATTATTCTTCGTGCTTGTGAAAAACATTCAGTGGTGAAAAGAGCTGTGCCAGCACCTACTTCAATGCAGTTCCAATCTTACTTGACCAAACAACAGAAAAGTGAGAAAGTTAAAGAGTTTCCACACCCCTGATAGCTTAGATGTTTTATGTTTTCCTCTTTATGCTCCAGTTTTAGTAGGATATTCCAGTAAGGGATAGTAAGGGATATTCCAGTATTCCAGTATTTTTTGAGATCTTTTTTTCTTTAGTTTCCCTGGTCATTTCTTTTTGCAAGGCAGGAAGGTTTGGGAGTAACTGTAGATTTTGTAAACTGTATATGCACATATCTCTGTGAGCACCTAAGCAGTTGATGAAGGAAAAGTCCTAGAAAAAACAGTAACGAGTTTTAAACAGTACTAAAATACTGTCTCATAGTAATTTTTATTATAACATGTTCTGACCTTTAAAGTCTTTAGGGACTGATATTATTACTGTAATTTTTGGATAAATGGGAATCATCAAACTACTGTTTCTCAAGATTGTTCTGAACAGTTGCAAGGACAGTTGCATCTATGGGGCTGCTACTGGGGACAAGGGAGTAGCACGGTCTCTCCCTGGTCACACATCATGCTATCTATATACAGAGGAAGCCATGACAATGGTCAGAGGCCTAGAGCATCTCTCCTATGAGAACAGTGTGAGAGAGCTGGGGTTGATTAGCCTGGAGAAGAGGAGACGTCATTGGGGAGACCTTATAGCAGCCTTTCAGTACCTAGAGGAGGCCTACAGGAAAGATGGGGACAGACTTTTTAGCAGGGCCTGTTACTGTAGGACAAGGCATATTGGTTTTAAACTAAAAGTAGATTTAGACTAGATATAAGGAAGAAATATTTGATAATGAGGGTGGTGAAACACTGGAACAGGCTGCCCAGAGAGGTGGTAGATACCCCATCCCTGGAAACATTCATGGTCAGGTTGGATGGGGCTCTGAGTGACCGGATCTAGTTGAAGATGTCCCTGCTTATTGCAGGGAGGTTGCACTAAATAACTTTAAAAGGTCTTCTCCAACCCAAACTATGCTGTGATTCTATGATTCAATACCAGATGAGGCAATGTCAAGCTGGGAGCCTCTCCTTCCTATTTGTCAAGCTCTCCATATAGTCTGTATCACAGTGTCAACTGCTGTGAGGGAAGAGTAAACTTCCACAATAGAAGTGCCACAGTACAGATACACAGTACAGTTTCAAACTTAGTATAAACTGAATTCTGTAAGAGGAAGCTTTACACCTACTATCAGAATTATGGTTGAGACATTAAGAAACTTGGGTTTGGTGCCATTTCTTAGCCAGTATAAATCACAGATATGACTCACCTCATAAATTCTTCATTTGGCATCTATAATCAAACAGTAATTTTTCTTAACTCCTGTTCACAATGTGTAAAAATTATTACTTCAAGCATTAATTTACTGGATAATTGAACTACAACCCGACAGATGTTTCTTGACTGGTTGCTCTGATATCAATATACTTTTGTTTTGTTTGCTGAGATTTTAGTTAGCTTTAATGATATTAATAATAGTTTAGTGTTAATACTAGTTCTGGTAATATGTCTTCTTGTTTATACCTGGGAGTTTTAATAAAGCACCTAAGGCCCTGACTTACATTTATTTCCATAAGAAACCCATGGAGTTTTGAATAGGTGTTCCCTGACTAACATAAGACCATAACCAGTTTTCTCTCTTAGCATATGGTTCTTACATCTGGCATTAATCTGGGAATGTAGTCTGCAAGCAGGAAGGCAGTAGTAGAAGCACAGCCCTGTGCTGCTTCTGACAAAAATTCACAGCACTCAGTGTCACAGTCTCAGCACAGTCTTGTCACATTTTTCCCACCTACACCACTCCTTTGGGTAAAGGAGAGGATTTCAAACTGGGATATCAGCAAAAGTTGCCTCTCCTGCTGGTTGGAGAGAGAGAGAGAGAATCTAAAGATAATTGGTTTTATTGATAATTTACAGTAATTAACAATATGTGGCTGTGTCTTCTGTGTGCTCCCTACCAATTGTCCAGAAGCGAGCTGAACCAACTGAGACTAACCTTATAAAGATACAAGCTGCATAAGTTAATAAGAAGGTAAATTGCTAAATTCAAGACAAAGATCAAGATACTTGAGGTTTAGATTCAGTCCTTTATAAGACTCCCAATTGGATCAGTTATGAAGTCGCTCATCTTCTAGAACATAATGATGCAGTAGAGAAATTCACAGATCTTTAAATTGTCCTTTTGCTTTCATACTTTTTGTGCAAAAAGATTAGAGTACAAAGCAAAACCGCATAGCTATCACAAGAAACTTCTAAGCAAGACAAAATTAACATGAGAAGCAAGTAGAGATTACAGAGAAAAATGGTGCTACTCGGGAAACAGATAGTACTATTAAGATCGCTTAGTTGGCAAGACAGCAAGCCTAGACTGATTGCCAACAGACTGGCAACAAAAACGTTCAGATAAATTCCAGTCTCACAAACATCAGGCCACATGGGAACATTTAAATGCAATGTAGTACACTTGCCTAAATAAGTGCTGGAAAAAAGTGGTTTTTTTTATTTTGGTAGAGGTGAATATCATATTTGGTAGAGGAGAACAGCTAAAAGCTATAGGCAGAAATTTAACATAGACTGCCATTTCAGTAGGCAAAAGGTATCTTAGCTGATTTATGATTTCCATTAAGTTGGGGAAGGATTCTCTAGTCCTTACTCGTTCCTCACTTGGTTTCTAAAATGCAGAGGTAGCTACTCTCTGCTTGAAACAGAAGCGGCGTGCACTTTGATATGGTAACACCGTAACATAATGCACCAGGTAGCGTGGAATAGGATAGATAATAGCTTATGGAGGAAGTCAGAAAAAGACTATTTCATCTTGAAGCTACAGTGTTCAAATGAGTGCAGCCCTATCCTTAGGCACTGAGGAGGAATCATAAACAACTTATTGTGCTGAAAAAGAAAGTCCACATGCTTTCTCCTTATACCCACTTTCTCATTTCTACCCTTTATCTGTGATCTGTCTCCACAGGGAGCAAAACCTAGCCCTGGCTGCTCTAAAATTTTTATTTGATGTTTAATAAATGGCTCTTGGTTTCTGCCTCTTGTCCAAAAGACGTCATTTGAATTTTAATATATTTAGCATAAAATATAAGGCCTATCCTTGTGCAGGTATTGTCCCTATTACAAAAACTGCAACTATTCCATTCAATGCTAAAAAGGATTATACCTGAAAAATATGTAGATATGTAAAAACCTATTTTAAAATTAAGCTGTTTTAAAATGATGTTGGGGTGATCACTGCTGATTTTTAAGACAGGATTCTTCACTTAAATTTCTTATATAGCTACTATCTCTCTACTAACTCCTCATGTGTAAGGACACAAAAGCAAGATAAGAATGATAGGTTAGAAAATACTAGCTATTCTGGATTTTTCCTTTTATAGTATGAATACCCAGGAAGTAGCTTAGATGGTTATTTTATATATAATATCAAATGGTTGGAACCAATAAAAATTGGTTTTATTTGACTGTAGTATGGGCTTTGACTAAGTGTGATACCCAGAAAATAATGGCATTCACTAGGGCCTGGATTTAAATCAATTGAAAAATTGTTCTACAGGAAACAAAAAAACCCCTAGTTATCAGCAAGTTATCCACCTCAAGACGTTTTAAATAAACAAATACTAGTTATGTTTCACCACTGTCTTTTTTCCAAATAATATGCTTATCACAGACATGTTTACCAAAATAGCAGCATAAGCCTGCAAAGTGCTGTTTATTGTGTGTTACTAAACTCAGAGTAGCTATCATTGCGGATTAATTGGGGTAAATATTCAAAGGTTGTAGATAATATGAAATACATAGAAACATATATAAAAAAGTCATAATTGAGCCTTGCACGCTTACATCAACTTCAGCAATGCAGGGCAAACTTTACCCAGTCAATCAGAATCTGATGAAAAAATTTAAGATTTAGAGTAAGTTCAAATATTTGTACCCCATCTTCAGTAAAACAAGCAAGTAAAAAAGAAATTACTAGAGTCTGAGTGATAAATTTAGCTTTAAATTAATTTTCAGGTTAAATTCAGGTTTAGGGTTTTTAGATTATTTTTTTTTGTACTTAGAATATGTAGAAGCCTTTTAAAGTATATATCGCAGCTCCCTTTAGGAAATCACCTTTCTCTGAAATATCCAATATGGTCACCCATGACTTAGAAAAGCCTGAAGAATTTCATGCAGAAAGGAGATTTTCGTAATCTTGCACAATGGGAAGCGTGTTCATGCAGTATCTCTTGTAATGAGCTGGACATAACAACTGAAATGCAACGAGGGTTTTAACTTTGAAGTCGATACTCTGTTTTTGTAATGAAACATGAGAAGCATTAAATAAGAGAACTGTCACCGTGGTGAAATATTCCAGCTGCAAAAAACATACAACAAATATGGTGCATGGCACATTTTTGCTGCACAACAGAAATTGTATTTGCTTTCTATTTAATATTCAGTAAGATACAATATGGGTCTGCAAGAGGTGATTTGTATAATTCACCTGTGTCAGGTTCTCCCTTCTGCATGTCCCTCCTGTCTCCCCAGAGCTATGGAGGGGCATGCAGTGAAGAAACAAGACTCCAGAACCAGAGCATTTGATCAGAGGTTTTGAACATGATACTCTGACAAAGAACTTATTACTAGAGACAAAGTAGCACC
>JAOQGH010000003.1:7081043-7131668 GCA_025769975.1 Gallinago jamesoni
AGAACCAGAGCATTTGATCAGAGGTTTTGAACATGATACTCTGACAAAGAACTTATTACTAGAGACAAAGTAGCACCTGGTCATTAAAGGCATCATTTTGTTTCCACTCCTCTTATCAGAACAGAGAACCCCTGGCAGCTGGTGGGCTTGAAAATCAACTCCCTCTCCCTGGCATAGATTACTGTTCACTCAGTGGAGTTGCACTAGTGTAAATCCAGTGAGAGTGAGCTGCGAAGTAAGCCGTTTTTGATACAAGAGCAGGTGTAATATATGGCCTTTAGCTGACACATCACATGCTCGGTGGTGTTTGGTGACTGTGCCATGTAAATGTCTGGCAGAAAGAAGCAGACTCTGAGCCCTCATTGTATTTACTTGAGCATTACACCTAGCAGGGCACAGGAAAGTGTTGCCACACTACAGACAGTGGCAGAATTAGAGCTGCACAACGGTGGAGAAGTCATGGCGATTCACTTCATTTTTCATATGTCTTTCTTTTGTTAATGGTGGTGGCCATATTTGTTGATTTACATAAATATTGCTGCCATTTTGCAACAAACCTTTAGTAAATATTTATGAATCTTCTCTTTATATTTAGTTGGGCCCCCATAATCTGTCTGTTTATTACTTTAATTATTCTTGGTAGAAAAGTGCTTTTATGGAATTAAGAAAGAAGCAAATTGGAAAGTGTCCTGCTGGCACACCAATGTTTGGGAAAGGATACAGACAGTACATCCTTAGACATTTATATTTATTTCCATGCTACAAACTGGCTAAGATATTTTATTCTATGCAAACACTGGCAAGAGATCAATATAAACAAAATGATCCCGGATGAGCAGCTCCAGCTCATTGTTACGGCCATTTTTCATGCAACTGCCTGTTTTAGCTATTGAGCAATTGCTGGTGTTCCTGACTTGAAAGTATCAGTTACTTTTCTGTGAAGAATCTCACAAGCGAGGAGTAAGTGACAGTGGAAAATTGTATACTATGATGATATAAACTATATAAAAAAATCATGGTTTTGAGGATAAATCTTTTATTTATAACCATAATTTTAATGCTATTGCATCTCTATTTATCAGCCTTCATAGCATGTCAGTTTTTTCACATTCATTCTTTTGGCACTATAGCTTCTAGAAGCTTAGCCAGTAAGACAGATACTAAAGATCTCTATCCAAACATGCGTTTTCTAGAACATAAGGTAAAACCAGATGGAAACTGAATTTTAAAATTATAGTAATCACAATCCGTATTAATAACCTGTAAAAGTAAACTGACTCTTTGAAATGTAGTCTACATGTAGTCCTTTTATGTAGTGTCTGAAGGTCTTGTTTTATTTATCATTATTGATTCTGAATGAAATCGTTAAGAAGATAGCTTTTACAATAAAAAAGCTACAGCTGGACCCATGATACTTACAACAAACTTTGGCTTCAGTTCAGTTAATATAGTGTCTGTTTTTTCCATGTTAACCTTAATTTTTAAGAAATTCAAAAATTCAGTATTTATTGACTTGGCAATAAGAAATAGAACAAAGAACTTGAAAGAGTAAGACAATTTTTGTCATATCTATAGAGAGATTTCTAATTATATAACATAAGAAAGCAACCTCCTTAAAAACTCAGGATGCAGTTCAAAGAACTACTCACAGACAATAAAGTCAGATGAGAAAAAGAAGCAATATTGTAGGATTTGCCTAAACTGACATGTTTGCAGACAGATAAGGTGACATAGTCCCACCTTAGCTTTCCACCACATTTGCAAATACATATGATCACCAATTATCAATCTGCAGAATACTGTGCAATTAACAAACCTCTCTGGACCCTATATTTAGATGACATTCCAACTATTTACACAATGCAAGTTTTGTTTCTCTGGAGTAATCATTAAAAAAGAACCAAACAACTTATATACCTACACAACTGTACTGTAATAGTAGCCATAGCATAGCAGTAGTATTTTTTAGTTTGGTTTTTTTTGGTAAATATTACCCATACATTCCAAAAGTAGCCATCTGTATCAAGGAAGATCAACAATAAAAACTTAAGTCCCTCTGTTTTGGAATTAGGATTCCTCAATGTCACAAGTTAAGGGGTTTTTTACTACTTAGTGATAATTAATAAAATATTGGTTTAATTGTTTTGCTTCATTCTTTGAAGAGCCTTGTGGATAGAACACTGAAAAAGAGCATTTATACAAATGAGAATGTGGATATATCAGATATCTTAAAATAATACATTGTCTATAAGTTGTCTGTAAGTATTTTTATGTTGGGTTTTGAGCAGGTGCACATGAAGGACCCCCTCAGGTTTTTCATTAACTATAAAATAGGAACATCTTCATTTTTCATTAATTCATTCTCTGTGTGAAAATATTTCTTACCTACAATATATTGCCCCAGTTCAGCAAACTCTTAGGCAGAGGAATAATGTAACTTCTTTGCAACTTCTACTAAGTCCATGGGTCTAGTTCCAGGCTTAAAGTTAAATCTATGTATAAGTACAGAATCAGAATAAAATCCTAACCCAGCTGAAGGCGATGGCAAAATTCCCGTAGGTTACAATGATGCCAGCATTTAATCACACAGTGTTCATATTCAAACACCTGCATCTAACAACACTTGCTATTTCAAATTCCATTAATTTAAATTAGCAAAACTGAACAGACATTATTCCTATATAGCTGGACATATGAAAAATATATAAAGTATGTACTTCAATATTTTTAAGAGACAGGCACATTTTAATATACCAGTTCCACACAGAAACATCCCTTAGTCGTAAATATGGCAACACAGTCCATTTACAAAATGACAAGAGCGCATAATAGACAAGAGCTAAAAATACAAGCAGCTACATCTGTAATACAGAACAATAGAAATAATAAAGAAAGGAGAGGGCAAAATAGAATTCAAGTTGAGGGTGTAACCTGAAAGAAGAGATGAAGAAAATAAATACACTGCGGATAAAAGAAAACAAAGATCATCCTAAATCAAAGGAAAGGTCAACTGATACTGGCCAGAGACAAAAAGAATTTTTTCCCAGTATTTAATATAAAAGAAGAGGAAAGCATGGAGCTCAGTGAGATAAATATTAATGAGGCTTTGGGAATATCTAGCAGGAGCATTAATAAAAAGTAGGTAAAATAATATTTAGATAATTTAAATATTTATGATTCAGAAGTCTAAATCATATTCAAGCAAAGGATCTCAAGGAATTGGCTAAGAAGGATCTGACAGACATCTTTGAGACCTCATGGAAAAAAGGTTAGGTACCAAAGGATTGAAGAAGGATGAATCTTAGGAAGCAGAAAAAGGTAAAAAATTGAGAATTCCAAGCAAGTTCCCACTATTCCCTACCATGCAAAATACCACAGTAAATATATAACTAATACTGTATCATTTAATGCACAGCAACATCAGAATACTCTTGTGATGCTGTAAATTCTGTGTCTCTGTCCATCTCTGTCTTTTAGGTTAGTGTCATTCACTCTTAATCATTGCTGGATAAATGTAAAAAGTACTGAGTTTCAAAAAACTCAACCCAGAGTATTTGGAAATAAATAACTATTTACACAATAAGACAGATTATTTTGCTACAAATTTGTAGAAATGGAAAAGTTAAGAAACAGAGAAGAAGAAGAAAGGAAACTATCAAGAGGGCTATGATAAAATTACCTAGAATTACATATTTGTTTTAAAGTACAATTGTTCTTGAATGCAGAGGTTCAGTCCCAGCATAAATGGGACTCATGGAAAGCAATACAGGATATGACATGAGTCTGAGTTAGTAGCTGTCTGTTTGAATCGCATAATCATGTGCCAAGATCACACTTTTTGCTCAGAGGTTAGTTAGTAAGATTACTATTCAAAATATATTATTGCATAGGATAACATTCTGGCATACAAAGGTGAATCCTATCTTGTGGGCTTGCCACCACTATCTCTCATTCATCCAACTCACAAATTATTCACATCCTGTATTAGGAACGACTAGGCATTTGACACTTATTTCCATTGGAAGTTGTTCCAGTACGTCACTCCTTTAGTGACCAGAATCATCCTTCTAATTTCCAACTAAGAAGTATGCATTGCCAATGGGAAATTCTCCATTATAGGCAATAGTTTTAAATTAAATAGCTAGCCTTGATGTCTGGTGTTTACGTTTACTGCAGTATTTGCAGACATTAATGAGAACCTTTCTCAGCCTTTGTTTTGCAGGCTGAACAAGTCAGATTCTTTACATTTTTCCTAATCATGTTTGTAAACCTGTTCTTTCAGCCTGTGATTCTCTACCATCCTCATGTCACTGTCTAAATGCAATACTGTTTCCATACATTCATAATACATCCTAACATGATCTTTTCCTTTCTCAGTACTATTTTGCATTGATTCTTACAGTTATCTTGCGGCTGATTAAGACTGCTAGATCTCCTTTTGTGGAATACCACTGGCTAAAAGCAAAAATTCTCCTTTTGTCTTTGAACCCATGACTTTGCAGTGTCCAATACTAAATGCCACTCTATTTGTATTTCTGAGATCATCAAATCATCTAAGTTGTCCAACATGATATGTCCTCTTCTGTATTGATAATATCTCCCTATTTTGTGTTTTCAGGAAATTTCATTACCACATTTTTTCCTTTCCATGTCATGCTCATTAATGAAAATATTAAATCAGTCTTTGAAGAACTCCATTAGCATGCAGTTTTCATTGCAATGCTTTCCCTTTAAATTGTTATCTCTAGATATTTTCTTGCCTGCTTTAGACTTCTTGTACTATTCCCCAATTTCTCTTGCTTAACTAGTAATTTCCCAAATGGTATTATATCAAAAACCTTTATGAAGTCCAGATAAATGAGACCTACTTCATTTCCTTTGTCAAAAATCAGTTACTTTATCTGAGAAAAAATATCAGATGTTACTAAAGTTACATTTTGCTGGTGGATATATTTTAGTTTCTCTTCTGCATTTTGATGAAACTTACAGTACTATGTTCTCAATTTTAAAAACAACTACATGCTGCACTTATCCACTATCTGCATGTTGTTAAAATTTTCATGAGGATTTTTAGTATGCAGAGGCAGTACTCATGCTCATCGGCTGCATTAACACAATGGCTCTTTTGGAGCCATTACAGTTGATTGTGCCAATGATCCATGGATTATATACTTTTATAAGGTCTGATGCACTTGCAAACAAAAGGTTTTTTTCCTTTGCATTTCTGTTTCTCAAGAGAGATTCTTCCTGCGCCCCCCTCCCCAATCATCCTTTAATATTAATGCAAAGCAACCAAACAAAGGAAACCAAGCCACAAAAATTCTAGCTATGATGATGTGATGAATACACTTAATCCTGGAACAGAAAAGTAATCTCTGTCTCTTATGTCGCCTCTTTATGGCTGCTTTTCTGTTCTGTGCTTCCGTTCTGCAGAAAGGCCCTGACCCTCTCTTGGGATCATAAGCACACATGCAAATTTACTCCCATTTTTAAACTGTTCCCTGAGAAGACCATGGTTTTAAGTATTTTTGTGTCTTTCATATCACATATTGCCACTTATCCCTGATTCTCACCATTCCCAAATAAAACTGTATTCTGTATCAGTCCTGTATTACCATCCACCTGTTCTCCTGGCCCATCCTGGGAGCCACGGCCTCTGGAACAGAGAAACCACTGGAAACTTAGATGATGTCTAGCAATGCAAATAACTTTGGGAATTTGTTAGTCCTGTCTAATGGTTTTCAGGCTTGCTCTAAAGTTGGGACAAATCAAGAAGGGAATACAAGAGGAATGATGCCATCAAACAGAATCCGTGCTTGTCCTCTACTAATCCTTTCTGCAGACAAGATGTGTGAGGATCTCAGGGAAAAGGCCATGCTAGGATCAACCAAAACTAATCCCTGTGCTGAGTGGAAAGATTCAATTAACGTTAGCCACACTGTTGTATTGATTCACTTGTTTGTCTGTAATCCAAAGCCTCCCAGTTGTCTCTACTATGTACATACTAGTTTCCTGCCTAACCCCATTCTGGATAAAACCAATTCATTTGCTGGACAGAAAGACCCAAATATAGGTTAAAGGGCAGTGTTACACTGTGTAGACACAATCCAGTCTGAGACAAGTTTTATTCCTTCCACACGATACAGTTCTCCAGTGGTAACTCAGCCAGGTTCACACTCTCCCTTTATCCGAGATTTAGTGCAGATACAGCCAGTCTGCATCAGAAGCCATTAACTCCGCTCATTATGTGCACAAACCAGTTACTTGGCTCAGGTAGCTGTCACACACATAGTAGAGACAATATTAATGTAGCCAAGGACATTGGCCAGAAACAGGGGGACAATGAAGCTTAATAAAAACAAAACAAAGCACCTGGAGGAATTCAGGTGCAAAATAAAAATAAATAAAAACAACGAAACAAATGCCAGGTCCATGAGAATACAGGTACGGAATCTGCAATGATACATCTGAAGATGATTAGTTGGAACATCATAGAAGATTCTCATAAAAAGCCCTGCTGTAAGTTGCTTAAAAGAGAAAATGTGGTTTAACAAAAGAGCTTTAACATCAGTGCAACTCACAGTTCATAGACGCCTCACCAAAGACTGAAGGCTTTGTTTGGAACATGCCTGTGTCAAAGACCTCCTGTGTGACCACAGGAGTGTATCTTACTTTCCCTGTACCTTTGTTACTTATCTATAAATGGGAAATATATTCTTCCTTTCACCATCCTTTATCTTGTCTGTTTAGATGTTAGTTTCTTTAAAGAAAAAAGTTGCCTCTCACAGCAAGGGAGACAGAGTGCAGGCTCAGTAATAATAACACTGAGACCTAGACATTGTCTGACAAAGGAAGATGATTTCCTCTTTGTCTCCTTGCTCATCAACCAGGGGTATCAGGATGCGTAATTCTTATGAGTCAGTGGGCATATAGCTGGGTAACCACAGGGGCATTCAGTGGCTTTTACTAAGGGATATAAACTGTGTTTGAATTAGGAGCAACTGACACTCAGGGTCTCCAACAATGCAGGTAATTTGGGCTTGTGTAAGGAAGTAGGAAGTACTTATTAAATGGAAAACTTGTGCAGCATACTGACCAGAAAAAGAATATGTAAGGGCTATTGTCAATAAGTACTTGAAGTCATCATCCCAGTGAATTTGAAAAAAAAAAAGCACACTTGCTGGAATGCATCAATAGAAAGAGGAAAACGCAGAGACAGAAGATACTAATGAAAAGAGATGGTGTATAAAATCTAGTTCATCTGCAGTATTGCAATCATCTTATCATGTATGGGATGCTATCAGTCCTGGAAGGGTGAAGTGCAGGAAGTCAGGGTGGTTCCAGTTTCTGAGCATCTTTGATCCAAAGCAATCATGAAGAGTTAGGCTTGTTTTCTCTGGGAGATTTCAAGGACACTCTAATAGAATAGAATTCAAGGTGACACAAATGTATTAAAGTAACCTTTATACTCAGGTAGAGAGAACCAGACACCTCTGAGAAGCACATAGCTAAAGAGCACGGTCTAAAAGGACTGAAGAGGAGAGAAACTTACTCAGGAGAACAACTTACTCATTTCCACAGGAGATCTTCTCTTTAGGGGATCCAGATTATTGTTTGGTCTCCCTTGTGCCACTCTGCTGATGAAGGGAGCTCCTAAGGAGCATTGAAGTCACCCAAGGTAATTCCCTTTATAGGAACATATAGGATATAAGTTCTATGGTTCTGTATTGTCTTTTTCATTGTGATTCCTACATGGGAGCAAGGCTGGGGGATAGAAATGTCACAGAGGCATATAAAAAGCAGGTTATCATCTGAGGAACAAACAAGAGTTCTCTTCCTCTGCTAAACAAGTAGCTTCTTCCTATGACTAAGTAAACGGGTTATAATAGGGCAGTCTTCTATTTTGAATGTTACAAGGTCACCATTGGCCTTTTTTTGTCTCTTTATAACATCCCTCGGCCCCATAGATTCTGTTGTGCAATAGTTTCTCATGCTAACAAAATTTTTCATTTAATATTCCAATCCTCCTTGACCAGATATGCATCCTCTCAAATAACCATTACAATTTCATCTGTTCAGCAATTGTCATTAAGTTGGTAAGAGTAAGCAAACATGTATTGCTTCTTTATAGACTTGTAGAGACTGTGGAAATGAACATATGCTGTTAAGACTGATCAGTCTGGCAGTCCAAAAAAACTCTGATCGTTGTGGCAGGCTCAAATTCAGCATTTCCTGAGTTACTTCAGCATTATTGTACTGGCAAATCAACAGAATTAGTAATTCAAACCTCTTGAAAGGAAGAATCCATTTCAATGTTCCTTTTTAAAGAGACTATGAGGGACTATGAATACTTACGTTTTATGGAATGAAAAAAGGTAAAATACTAGAGGACAAGATTTGCTGATCAATACCATAGAATCCGAGATGCACAAATGATTTCTCTTGCACAGCTATAAAAGATAGTATTATTTTGTCTAGGTAGCTGTAACAGACTCCAGACCTTCATTGTTCATTAAAATGGTTGTATTTTTTTAGTCATTGTTTTAATCATAATATAAAATATTAAAAAAAATTAATAATTTATAATTCCTATTCTATAGGACTGAAATGAAGGTGTCCCTCTGTTGTCAACTGCTACAACTGAAATTATTGAAGTTACTCAGAGGTAATAATATGAAAAGTGGATAATTGCAGCTTTTTACAGCCCTAGTTATTCACCTGATAACAATTCTGTAAGAGCTTATACTGGACTTAGATACCTAACTGTGACTTTAGACACCCACACTACATTTAACCCTCAGATTTACTCTTCAGTTGCCACCTGAAGTCTATAAATGTAAAACTTGTCCACCAGTAATTGATCATAATCATAAACAGCCAAGTAGCAATTGATCATCATCAGAAATGCCTTTTCCCAGTGGTGAACAGTTCAGAGTCTGTCTGAAATTTTTCTGAAATTTTTGAATGCACAAACTGAAGAGGTGACAGATCCATATTGAGCTTTCTTTTTTGATAAGGAGGACTTGACCCTGCAATTCCATCCTGCTGTCTTCAAAACCCAATTATTGATTATTCTAAGAGAGAATATTAATCTCTTTAACTCATGGCACATTGCATGGAAAAATTGAACAGTAATTGAAAATTTAATGTATTTTTATATATATATATATAAAAATAGTGAGGGCAAGTAATATCTGTCTCTCAACTTGGGAAATGAGGAGTCCTAGGTTCTTTCTCCAATGATGGTTTATATTTTTTAATTAAGTATATTATTTCTGATAGGCTATATCAAATGGAAATTATAAAAGTCAAAACTGAAAACAACTCTCAAAATCAACCAGGCTGACAAAAAACAGAAGGATGAAGATGTGTATTAAAATCTGCTGAAGCTTAAAAGAGATTTGAGTCTGTATTTTTCATATCCTTCATGCTCTAACCTTTAATCACCTAGATAAAAGGCAGTGGCAACACCACCACTTCTTCTTGCAGTATTTTGTGAAAAGAGATCTGAAGCAGAGAGCAATCCATTCACATCTGTAAAATTCTGAGGGGAGAAAATGCCAGAAAAGAGTAGAGATTTGGAAATAACTTTTTCTGTCCTTGGCATTTACTATGTTACATTAGGCAGCATCTTATTCAGCAACATAGCTTTGAAAGGTAACTAGTTCTTCCCTGGCACTGGTGTAGGGAGACTAGTCATTTACTCTAGTAGGGAACAAGAAACTCCAGCAGTAAGCCAAAAAATAGGTGTTGCATGCTGAGCCTAGGTCACCTTTGTGGAAGAGTTATTAATTATTTAGTGATTCTGAGGGATTCTGCCAGCTTCAGTTGTTCTGATGAATTTTTAATAAATCACGATTAACATAAATGGGAAGTATAAATTGCTTGCATTATGCTATATGCAGTAGTAGCAATGAGAGACTTCTCCACTAAGGTCCAAGATATGCTGCTTACCTAACACAAACTGGCAACTGAATGATCCAGTTCTCCTGGGAATGTCCTGAAAAAAACAAAGTCTTTTCACCATAAAGGAGTTCTATTTTACAGTTGCCAAAAAGCACCTGAAGCAGTCAAGTTATCTGAAGAACTGACAAGAATAAACAGTATTCTAGTGATCTGCTCCAAAGACTTACCTGGAGATGGAACTGTGTGCTAAGAGAAAATTCTGTTTAGCCAAAGGGACTTTGTTTCCTAAAAACATCTGGCAAAAATAAACTTTTGTTAGGAGAGTGTGAGTCTTCCTAAAACACAGTACTTACTGAAGATATTTTTCTAGATATAAATTGTTGTTCTTGGGAAAAGGTTTAAAGACCAAAGTAATAAGTTAAGTGTTCATTATCACTACAGGAATTCCATTGCTTTCTCTTTTTCCAAGAAGTCAGAAAATGTTTAATAGGTGTTGCATTAAATTAGGTTGTTTTAACACTTTTTATATTTTGAGTGTTGACAGGACAGGAAGTAAACCACAGCACTGTGTTTGACGTACCTAGACTTTCACCCCAGAGCAAACAGAGTGGTTTTACATTCAGAAAAGCCAACAATTACTTGAAGAAAAACTAGAAATGAAACTTTTTAATTAAATACTACGTAAAACAGCTGGCGAAGACAGAACTGCATTGCAATGTTTTGTATGCAGCTATCCCATGTTCCTCCTTCCAGACAACTCAATGACTTCCTAAGTCACTGAGCAAATTCTGTTCTTCTCTTGCACCTGGGAGGGTCTCTCCATCTTTTGTGAGATTTGCCTCACTACACCCTTCCCATCCCTGCAATGTCTTTGCGTGAGCTTCAAACCATGATCTTCATTCTGTGTATCTTTTGCCTGCCCCATGTAGCCTGGAATTGTTTCTGTCTCAACATACTCAACAGCTTCCCGGAGGAAGGAGTCTGCACAACCTCTCTGCAAGGCTCCACCCAGACAGGCTTCTTAAAAGAACATAAACACAGTTGTGAAGACATAAATAAAACAAATACCATCTGTCACACTAGCATTGCCCCATATGTGTAACCACCTTTTCTTAGTCCTTTCAACTGATTTTCCACCATACCCAAATACACATTTGGCTTATTAAAGAATTTTAGCACCTTATGGGTGCCATTCCCAAACATTTTAAATGCAATCCGTACAAATACCCAAATAATTCTGGATATTTCATGTCAGCCATTTGTACTTCTTAATCATCTGCAGATCAGCTCTACAGTTAAGCTGCTTTTATCTGAATGGTATCTTTTATCTGTGGTTGCTTTAATTCTTTATGACTGTCTTTTTCTGAGTATCCCTGGCCCCTCACATCATAAAGAGAAAAGTGAATGGGTAAAATTTATTTGGCACAATTTTCCTGAAATCAGCAGTGTTAAAGCATACATGACTTTACTGAAACCTTTTTGCTTTGTTGCTGCCAAATAAATTTTTAAAATACTCATAGTCCTTAACTTTATGGTCTCTTTTTATCTTTGTAAAAGTCCCATTAAAGATGAGGAAAATTTCACTTACTACAAAGGATCATTGACTCTCATTGAGTGGTGACAGAATCACAAAGTGACACATTTGCACGAAAAGGCTGCAAAGCCAGGGAGAATGCCTGAATGAGATGCTCAGGGGGTAAATATGTGCCACCACTGTGCTGCAGCCCAGGTGCACAAAATTGTGAGTGAGCTAAACCAGAAAATGAAGCTGTTCAGTATTTCCCAGTTTTGGGAAGTATTGTAAAAGCCTCAGTTGAATTTTTCTGTTGCAGGCTAGCTTTATTACTGATACATAAGAGATATAATCACTAAGCAAGGTAAACCTGTTCTGCTTACTGAGATTAAATTAAACATCAGTTTAGCAATGGCATTTCATATACATCATCCAAAAAATTTAATGTCATGGAATTTATTAGTATATGGGATATGGGCTGCCTGAGCAGCAGTCATACTTAAGGCTAGAAACTGAGTGTGCAATAAGTGTCCCATTGTCCCATGATGGAGGGAGAAAAAATCCGACGGTAGATGTCAGTTTGAACTTAAAATTAACAGTGCTTACATAAAAGTAAACATCTAAACTGACAAATTCACTTTAAAAATGTTCATTCTTCAGTTAAAGCTGCAGTAATTCTGGATTAGTAAAAAAAATAGAGGGAAAATGTAGCATAATGTATAAAGGACAGCTGTGGAAATTCATCTGCTTAAAGATCAAATCTTACTTAACTTACTTTACTTTAAATTATTTTCCTGCATAGGGTAGGAGTCAAAGAGGAACTTGTCCTATGAAGAATTAGGCCAAAAGAATCACAATGGCTGTCTACACTATATTAAATTACATTTGCTATCATAGTCAAGGCCTTATTTTGAAGCATAAGATCATGGTATGAAAGATGGGTCAAAAGACAATTTGTAAACCTGTTGACTGTGTAGCACAGAGGGTTACAAAAGACTGTATGAAATGCAGAAAACTGGAACTGGCACTGGCACTGCCACAGACTATTTGAGTGGCCTTGGGCAGATCATTTAATCTCATGGAGACCCAGAAGTTCTATCTGTCTCGAGTCACGATTCTGCTTTTTCCTATCTTTTGTCTGTCCTGCCTTTTTATACCGCAAGCTTCTCTCCTGAGGAGTACAGTAGAGTCTCTTGGCAGTGATGTACTGCCAATCAATGAAGGAGAAGAAAAGCTGTACTGTCTAGCAGTCTAGGTCCCATGTCATTAGAATTGGTCATGCCTTGATAACGTTCTTCTTATCATAATTTTATTAACATGATAAACTCCTGATTCTCATGATATAAGACTGCAAGTGAAAATGATAACATGGAATTTCTCTGCATTTTGCTCCTATGGGACCAAATGAAGCTGATTGACACCAGTAACTGCAAGATGAACAGCAACCTCATATTAAGCGACCTGCCCTAGAAAGACGAGGAGCTTCCTAATTAACTGGTCACAGGCAGAGGAAAGGTAGAGACTGTGAGGAAAAGAAGATCAACTGGATGATACATAGTCAGAAAAAGCTTAATTTTCCCCTCTCTTTTACCAATGTCAGTTGGCCATAATTCCACAGTCTTGTTCTATCAGTGTTAAACCATCCAAGTGATGGAAATATAAAGTGCCAATTCAGTTGCCATAGGCAGGCATATGATCAGTAAAAGTGCTCACCTCAG
Source organism: Gallinago jamesoni (assembly GCA_025769975.1). Lineage (NCBI taxonomy): Eukaryota > Metazoa > Chordata > Aves > Charadriiformes > Scolopacidae > Gallinago > Gallinago jamesoni. Next base: position 7,094,181 of record JAOQGH010000003.1, read on the forward strand.
CCCCAATTACCATTTAGCAGACATGAGATACTTCCCTTTCTACCATCAGTCGTGTGTTTTTTCCTACCCTATACTGATATGTTGTATTATAGGCAGTTAATTTTCTCATTTATTATTGCAATATCAGAACACATTACAGTGTCAGATCATAACATGAGAGAATGTTTATGTCTCCCTGCAAGCACAGCTGTATTGGTTACTTGGTAGTCTGTAGGCAGGAGGGGGAATGACAGTAAATAATAAGTAAGGAAAATAAAAACAGATTTAAAAGCACGTAACATTTTGGTAAGGAATTTTTTTTTTATAGCCATGGCTTTGGGGAGAATTACTTTTATGGCCAGCATTTCAACAGACCTGCACAAATGTGCCTATAGTGTTCGCAGGTGCAACCATTTGTATGCAAGGCATGACTATCTAAAGAAAAAGCTTTCAGCAGGCTGAGAGAGATTCCTGTTTCTTCCTACTTGCTTTTAAAACACGGGTCTTCTAGGTAAGGAATAACAACCTCCAGCTGAGCTCCTTAAGCTATGTGGTTGGAAGAGTAAGAAAGGCTCAGCACCTCAGGTGTTAAACTTTCCTGAGAAACTCAGTACTGAATTCTTCTGAATGTCACAGGGGATGCAACTGGGTGCAGAAGCTTGAAAAATCTGCCCTTAACATCAAGACTCTATCTAACTTAGCTTTGGTTTTTCTTTCCATTGCTCTTTCCCTGCTCCCCACTTCCCCATTTATATGCAGGCATGTATACACGCATGCATACATACACACGTGTGTATGTACATGCAGGTGTGTATGACAAAAGTACATACACACCTGCATGAGTGTACGTATATGTATGTAAGTTTATATGGGTGTATGTATACGCATAGACACACCTACAGAGAGAGAAACACAGAATGTGTATTTCAAAGAATGCAAATCTTTTCTATTCAATCATAATCTCCCTGCAAGTAATGTGCTTAATCACGCTAGAAAAGATACAAGTTGATAATTTTGTTCAAATGAAGGAATTGAACAGAACTCAGAGGTTAGAAATCCTGAAGGCTGATTCCTGAAGGCTAGGGTTGAGAGCATATATTTATAAGCAATTAATGGCATGCTTGGGTTTTTTTCTCCTACACAGTTTTTGCCAATGCTAAAGTACTCCCTGTATGGTATCCACCAGTTTTATTGTCAAATAGAAAGAAAAAATGAAAGAAAAAGCCACAAAATGCTGGAATATGCTTATTCTCTGCCCACACACAGCTATTCCCTCCTCCTTTTCTCAGTGGGCTGTAATTTCTTCTTGCCCTTTGAAAGAAAGCAGAATTATGAAGAAAATTGTAAACATGTTTAAGAATTGGTCACAAAATGCTAATATATTACTGTCCTGTTGTGTCACAAGCTTTATGTGGCGAATACATACACATGCGGTAGCCCTAATTATCAAGGACGTTGACTGAGAGTGGAGGTAAGCAAGAGCAAATGCTATTTTCATTGAGTATTAGACATGTACACCTTTAAAAAAGGACGGGTAAGGACAAATATATATTTTTGGTTGAACTTTTAAACTGTTACATTCAAATTAAATCCATAGTTCTTTTTGGCCACATGGATAATCATAAACCTGCTCTCCAGCTGTTGATTGGAAAAGATTTGGAAACAAGACAGTATTTCTTGGAAAAACAGTGATTTGTGAAAAATAAAAGCTTTCACAGCAATGTACCATATTTTTTGGCAGGCAAAAAAATGTCTTAGATTCAGGAATTTATGGAAAAAGGTGGAGGGGAGGAAAGGGACTGTGAGTCACCCCAGAATATCTTGAAGGTGGGGTGCTTGCATGAGTGCAGGAGACCAATCCAAGATTTCATTTGAAGGAGCAGTTAATTACTTCTAGGTTATTCCACCATGAGAGACCCCTCTCATTACAGTCAGGTGTAGAGCCCTGACTTGCGACATGGGAATACTGATTTACCATTACATCTTCCTCCTTTGGGTCTGAAGGATTAATGTAGCTAAATACTGTATTAATTCAAATTTAAGGACTACAACGGCTTACAAAAGAAAAATGGGACTGGAAAGGACCTTGATAGAGGTGCTGTAGTCTACCTCCCTGTGCTGAGCACAGTGAGTAGACTGGCAGTTCGCAGAAGGGACCTGTTTCTGTGGTAGCTCTCTCCTTTCCCTAGTTGGAAATCACAGCCACTTACTTTGAAAGAATTGTGCAACCTGGAGTAGGGTAAAGAGAAGACAGACAGAGCTTTGCTCCAGTAAACTCTCCAGAATTAACATTCATAAAAATGAACCTATGTTTTTTTTCTGTTAATCTTCTTTATTTTTCTCTGAAACAGCTGACAAAAGTGTTTTACCAGAAGTGCTGAGTGTGTCAAGAAGTGTTGATGAGATAATGGCAGAATTATTGATGTTTTCCAGTCAAAAGTATCCATTAGTACCAGAGTTCTCTAGTCTTTTAATGTGTGGACTACAAGTCTACTGTGTCACTGGAGTCACCAGATCAGCATTGAGAAAGGATTTGTTAAACTAGGACATCCTAAGTCATCTGATCTCAAAAGTATGCACATAATTTCTTCTCATACTAAATACCTCCCTTAGACATTTGGATTTAGTAGCCATGTTTGTGCTTTGGCATTGAGAGTTGCTAGCCACCACGTTCTCATGCTCTGTGCTTTGCAAACAGAAGAAAACCATCCAGATGCAGAGCATTCCGTTGCTTGTGAGGCTTTTTGTCCTGCTCAGCAGCACAGAAGTCATACAAGTTCCTTCTCAATGTTCATGTTGGATGATGAAGTCCAAAGATTAGAAAGTCCAAAGACACAGAAATTTCATGTCATCTCTTCTTGCCATGGGGCTAATCCTAAAATACCTGAAACCTGTTTGTGTAGGAATTCTTAACCCATAGCAAAATACTGGTTACTTTATAAATGTGTGTTGCTGTGCTGTCATCTAGTGGCAAGGATGAATTAGACGTCATTCAGTGTCACTCTGTGGCAGTGGCTGACAAGGTGTCCCTTTGCTGGAAATAAGCACATGATGTTCGGAAGCTCTCATCTGCTACGTGCAGCACCACCGCAATGGTCCTTTCCTCAGGTTGTGCTCTGCAGAAAATCACTGCTGCACAGAGCCTTTGGAATGGGCTGTGCAATGGGAAGTCTTCTTAGGAACAACAAGCTCTACAGAACCATGGCACTTCCTGCTGCACGATCTTCCTCTCCATCTTCTGCCATCCTTCTTGTCTGTTAACTATTTGCAGACTGGATTAACTATTAAAGCTGGATTTGGAACAGTGATTGATATTTTCTTAACTACTGCCATTCGGAGCAGTGTCAACTAATGAGTAAATAAATCTATAACAATTTAAGATCGATAAAATACTATTCCCTCAGCAAAAAGTCCATCCTCCTGCATTCATTTTTATTTGACTCTTGGGGAAAAATTAAAAGTGCCACAATGCAGTTATGCAGGAGAAAACAGACAAAAATACCTTCCAGAATGACCCACTTTTCTTTCGATATTGAACAAGCTGACTGATGTCAGTGGACAGAGTTACAGCCGTTTTCTTCCATTCAGATCTGTAATATCATACATCAGGTAACATTACACTTGCTTGTCCTTAGTTTGCATTGGTGATGTTATTATTAATACATATAAATATTTACAGTCCTGATTTTATTTTCAAACTGCAAGTGCAATGCTTGAATTGTCTCGCATTACTTTTGTAAACAGTTTATGAAATTATGTAGAAGGTAATTGAACCTTAACAATTAAACTGGTCACAACATCTATAACACCATTTTTGGCATCACCTACTGAACACTGCTGGGCTTGGCTGGACTAGATAAACCATTCGTAGTATATCCTTTGCTCCTTGAAATTCTGATCTTCTTACCATTTTGGTAGGAAGCCTGGCAGCTGCTTTTCAAAACTTACCATCTTGTTTATAGATGGAGTTTCTCATATGAATGGTGTGACAGCAGGACAGTCCATCAGACAAAGCTGGGCAATTCATAGTCACCGGGCTCTGAAAAGGAAGCATCAATGAACAATCCTCACTGCAAAGCACCACTATCAAAGAAGCATTTTCCAAATAAATGTAAATGGTCTATTTTCATTCCTGCAAAATGGAATCAACAAATAATGCTAAGATTCCTTTTTATGAGGAAGTTGGAATTTGTGTTTATGTTTCCCTGTCTTCCTACGGTACAAATTGTGCTCTGTCTCTGAATTTAGAAAGATTCCTCAGTTCAACCAGGCACAATAAAAAGATACCTAAATCTCCAAGCAAACAGCAGAATGTGCTGATGTGCTTTCTGGACAGGGGACATTTAAGCACATTCTTAAATACCTTGTCTCTCTGAGGGCCTCAGTAGATTCTCAAAAGAGAAAAAGAATGATGCTCTACATTTATGAACTTTCTTGTTTTGTCCAAGCCACAGACCTCTATCCCTATAGTAATGGAAAATATTAATGAGGGTAAAAAACTTTCTGTTTTCCAAATTAATTATAATTAGTCAGAGGCAGTAAATCAATGACCTTTCACATTGGAATATGGTAAGAGATTTCTTTATAAATAAATTCCAGAAGAGGTTTAGTTTATTTTTGGCTCAGAGTTTCATATTCCTTAGGTGCTTCATAGAAACAAAATTGCATCTTTTTAATTAAGAAATTGAAAGATGAGCTATAACAAGGTCAATCAGGTTGAAATAGCTGCATCCTCATTATAATGTAAATGCTTCTTCTATTAACTTATAATATCTTGATATAGGAAATGGTTATATATAAATAAAATGTTAAATAAAAATAGGAAGGTTTAGGTCAAATACAATGAATAAAAGTATATGCACTTGTATAAAAAAGAGAGCTAGGCTTTCATGCAAACAGGAAAAAATACAAGCTCTTTGTTAGCAAGAGTTAAGAATGATTTAACACACATATATCAAAAATGAGGTGAAAAGGATATCCAAAACATTCCAGTGTCACCTGAAACATTTGATCAGGGCATGATTGCAATGACACTTGAGACTATCTGAAGAAAGATGAGATCTACGATGTTGATTGCCACAGTAACTGCAATAGTATTGTCATCACTGAATGTTGTTTTTCATGAATTACCATTTGCACATATATTTTACCTGGTTTGCAGTCATTCTTTATATGTTCTCATTTCTTAAGTGGATGCCCTTTATGTCTGTTCACAAATCCAGACCCCGCTCGTGATCCTTGCTCCAGATGTTCACAATACCCTCTTAAATAAACACGCTCTACTTTACAGTGGCAAGTTGTGCCACTGAATGGAGGAATAACTTGTGAATTAATTTTTTTCATCACTTGTAAATTTATAATTTCTTCTTCAGAGCCACAGACAAAGGGAAAAAGAAGCAAGGATGTCTTAAGTTGGACTTGATTGCTTCTCCATTTGATTACACGTGGAAATAAAAGCATAATTATTCAATTTAATGTCATAATCTTCTCTCAGCCTCCTACTTACAAGTTTATTTCTCTTTGTCTAAGTGTGGAAGGAGGCCCTTAAAATTCTACCCTTGCTGATGATTCTTTTGTATTGATAATCCTTGTTTTGACTTGTTTCTTTCTGAAGATGCTCTTAAAATGTAGATCACAGATAGTGTTACTTAATGCATGAGGCAGCTTTCAAATTTTCTTTGTTTCCCTTCTTTCTCAGCATACAAGAGATTTTTTCCAATTCTTTTCAGCTCTAGAGCAGACATTTAAACTTTTCTCTGTTTCATAAACATATTCAGCTTTACATACATTCAGTCTTTGTCATACAAGGACATCACCACAGAGCTTTTAATGTAATTTATGCATTTTGCTACTGTTTAACTTGTATAACGGATCTCTTAAGATGGACTTGTGACGAGGGTTGATTATCTTTTGTATTCAGAAGAAAAAAAACATTAATATATGTGCATATGAAAATACCATCTACCTCATAGAGATGAATTTGGTTAAATTCCAAGAAAAGTGAATTTTAATATATATGGTTTCTTTTATTAGATAAGTGTGCAATACCTACACCCACAGAGAATCTGTATAAATTCATCTTACTTTCCCTGGGTGTCCAAACAATACCAACAAATAGCCAAAGTTAACATATTCTATATGAAACATATTTGCATACGGTATGCACAGCTTCCTACGCTCTTCATCTTTAATTTAGCAATGGCTGGATGATGAAGTCATTGAGCCCTAGGAATGTGCTCAGGTCAGAGTCTAAAGCTTTATACTTCATCCAAATACCATTTCGGTTTGGCCCTTTTTACTGAGATGCAATCCATTGTGGTACAGAAGATTTAAGTGAGCGCCACCAATAAATCAAGCATTCTACTACAAATTATGTTGCAGCCAGCTGCGAATGCTACATGACCAACTTTTTTTTCTAAGTTTCAGCCTATATCATGAGATTAAGAACTGAGCTAAGGTTTATGGCTGTAGAAAGGAGTCCAAAAATAATTTGGATGCATTAATACCTGTGATGAGAACTGAATCTACAAAAATATTTTGTCTCATTGCCTTTGACAGTAGCTATAGGAAAGGCTCTTGTGACTCAGCCTATGATTTGTGCGCACTTAATACAAGTCTGTCTTTGTAAGTAACAAGGCTTTTTAATCCAGTAATCGATCTGTGCTGTTTTCATGGCCATAGTTAATTTTGTTGTATGCCACCATGACGGCTATGTTGTAGGCGACAAAGATTCTATTGCTTGGGAAGGCTGATGAAAATATAGATCAAAATTTTTTACTCAGAGTAATTAAGTGTAGCAGTACTGACTTTGTGAAAGTTATTCTGAGCTACCGCAGCCAAGGAGACAGCCCCAACTTTCCATCACATTGGTTTTATTTTGCAGTGGCCTCCATGACTTTCAACAGTCTTTTTCCAGTAAGTGGAGAAAAGTGGAAACATCCAGCATGTCTTATGAAAGCACTTAAAGTTAGACAGTGACAATCTCTCTCAGCGTATCACAGAGCCTAGTTTAAAATGAGCTTAAACAAATGACCTGACCTGTAGAGTTCTGGAAACAGAACAGCTTTTTCCTGGAAATCTTTAGGGTGGAAATCTTTAGAATGCTAATTCCTCCTGGAGTTCTCATCAGGTTTTCTCCATCTCTCCTGTCAAACTTCCTTACTTTCAGGAAGCTGAAAGCAGGGATTTCCATCGCTGCAGCAAGAAAAAAGCAAAAAGGTATTCCAGCCCTTTGTATCAAGTAATGCAGTGCAGTTGGTGTGTTCACAGCCAAATGCCCGTGGCTCTACGCTGTCCACCAGGAGTTACAAATCCTTAATGTAGGGAACCTTGTAGCATGACAAGAGTAGACTCAGGATTATAAATAGGACAATAAGTTATTCCACTTTTAAGTTTTCAACACAAAATCCTAAGTCATAAAACCACTTAAAGTTGGAATCTAGAGGTGTGAGCTAAAGATAAAGAGGGCATAGTATTAGAAATATAAATCATGCAAACATTTTCCCTTCAGACATGAGAACTTTTACATTCTCCCAGTTATTAGGTTTGTGGGAGTTTTTTCCAATCACATGTTGAAATACAGGTCAGTGTATTAGTGTGTTACCTAGATTGTAAAACCAGAAATTAGAGAAAGAAAAGATAAATGCACAAACCACTGAGAATTAGATCAGATAGAATTTTATTGTTTGTCTATTAAAATAATTTCAACATCAGTCAAAATTTGCATTTTTCTGCACTGTAACAGACAACCATTTAGTACGTATTTGCTACCAAGTGTGATTTGCTACTGCAAGATTCTTGTATTAACTTAATGGGAATGTAATTGTGTTGTAAAATACATAATCTCAGGTAACCTACTATGACATTTACATTTGATTACCATATCAATGGCTGTTCCTTTGCATTACAGATACCTTTAGTGGTGTTCTTTGAAAAGTGCAGAGACATAATGCAGTACGCAGTATTTCAAGCAAAAAAATCTCCATTAAGAAGGACTTATGGTAGTAAATGGCTCTCCAGTGCTTTAGCACCTTAATTGGGATCTTTCACTTTTCTTTTTTTTTCCATTCCTAAATGAAGAACACAGATGATGCTTCACAAATAATTATACCTGTTTTCTGCTGCTAATGTCCCAGAGAGCAGAGAGGAGTGCTGGAGCAGGTAGCCAGATTGTTCTATGCTAACACTGTTCCACAAGCTTGTAAGTGCATTATGACCCTGTAGCATGTATTTTTTATTTAAATATTCTTATGGCTAATCTCATGAGATATATAGTAAGAAAATACACAGCAGGCAGTGTGCAGCTGCATAGGGAATGCTTTTCATTAACTTAGAACACGAGTAATAAAGCTAAATTAGACTTAAATATTTCCTGAAGCACCTTGTAATCATTATTTTGGGGAACAATTTCATTAAGAGACAGATGTTTCTTATCAAATACTTCAAACCAATCATCAGAGAAGATATCATTTGCTATGTTTCCTATAAACTGTACATTTTATCCTTCACTTTAATATTGTCCAGCAATAGCTTACAGATATCTTCAAATTAGTCAATTCACTTTAATTAAATAGGTTATTTTTCCTCAGTAGAACAATGCACTGAATATAGTGATATTTCCTGCTCACCTTTTCCAAATGAATATTTTTTTGCAAGTAGAAATGCAATGTGGAATACTGGAACATATCTTGTGCAAATTCTCTGCAAATTTATTTACAGCCATTCATAGCCATTTATTCATAGCGATTTCAAGAGTGTTTTAAATCTGTAGCTTTTATTTCATTATCAAGGTTCGGAATACTTTGTCTCTGCATAACTACATGTACAAAACAAACTTTATTTAATATTATATATCTGTCAATGACAATGACAGGGTGTGAATGCCATCTTTAACTGGCAGGTCTGCTAAAGGAGAGCAGCCTACTACTGTTATCAGCAGCCTCAGGTTTCCCTCTAGCAGAAGTGTCTGTTTCACTAGAATGCAGAACCTAGTCTTTCTCCGGCTGAGGGATTCGGTGTAGTTTAGGACTACTTGCTGAAATAAGAGCAATTGCCCTTTTTCATTACGAGCTTCTAGAGACCCAAAATACAACAAAAAGGTTGGGATAGGCCCAGTTGTGTTGTTGAAGGGATTCAAGAGAAGTGATGCAAGAACTTAACAGCTGCTGCAAAGCTTTTGTTGTGGAGGATTTCTTCCTATCCAGGCGGACTCACATGAATTGAAATGAAATAAATTAAAATTAAATACTTTGAGTGACATGAACTTCTAAGATTGGATAAATTCTGACTTTTCAAATATGCCACCTTCATCAGAGCAGTCTCTTTCTCTTATAAAACAAAGATGACACTGTTGAGTGGATGGATCCCGTTGGCAGAAAAGTGCCTAATTTGATCTTTCTGTGCTTTCCAAACACTGCCTGTAGGCACACAGCCAACACAGGCTTGGTACTTGCCTCACAAAGGTTTTGATGTTTGCAGGTATTTGATCTAATTGAACTGAACTATGAGTCCACCACAGCGTAACCACAAAGCATCTTATCAATATCTTTCAACTGCAGGATTTGTCCCAAACAACTGGATAGCTTCATTAACTCTACCTCCTTCTGTTTCCCTCTTTCTTTTTGTTCTTGCAAAGCACATGTTACTCAAAATTGTCATGGCTCCACATCTACACAATCTTATTGCTGCATCTTTCAGTCCTCAAGGAACTGGACTCTTGGTTTACATTAGGAGTTTCTTCACAGGGACTTGTAGTTATATAGTGCTCTCAAGAAGAATTTCTGAAATCTGAAATTTGAACAAATTGGTATACATTTAGTGTATTCATTTAGTGTATAGTGTTTTCACCATATAAATTTTTATAAAGTGGATAGACTAGGAACTCAAATACAAAATGTTTTTAATGAGTTTTCTAAGTAGATGATCTTGGCATTTAAAAATCATCTCATGTAATGGAGATTTTTCTTTTTCAAAGTGAACTGAAATTAGTTCCCAGACAAAATTGCATTTTTTTGCTATGCAGTTAGATACATTTAACCTCTGGGGTTCTGACTTGCATCTTGTTCTATACCCAAGTGGTCATTAAGACAGAAGGTCAGTGGCATAGATTTTGTTGCAAATGCGTATTAATAGAGAAGGAGGAAATTAGCTTTGCAAAGGCTGACTGTAGGGCTGTCTGGAGAACCAATGCACTACATGGTTAATTATTACTTCAGTACCAAAACACTTTGACCAGCTATAATTACCCAATTCTGAAACTGGAGCAACTAAATCTCTTTAGACTTCTTCTTGCTGCAGGAGCATGGTAGCTGTATGACCGTGGCTCTGCGGTTTGGAAGGGCAGTTCTGTGTGGTACTTCTTTTTCTGTGTGGGAAACACATTCCCCACCATGCCCAGCCTTGCTCACTGGCATGTTCTTCTCTCATTCAGCTCCAGGAATACATGCTTTGTCCAGCAAGACCCCTCAACTGGGATAACCCTTTGGCTCATGTTGCCCCCAGATAGGCTGTATCTTATATGCAAGGCACCCTTTCCCTCTCCATAGTGCTTTATTAATGTTAAGTCTTGCCATTAATGCAGAGCATTACTGTATATCTATAGCTGCTTTCATCCAGGCATATAAAAGTACTTATAAATATTAATGTATTAAACCTAATAACACCCCTAGGAGGTAGATGGGAATTTCAGCATACACTTTACTGGTGTGTAAACATACAAAGAACCAACTTCAGACAGTGGTAAAAGGCTAAGATGGTGAAGAAAGTGCCTTTAGGAGTGAGTGTGGATTAGAGGGACTGTGTGGATTGACTGTTTCCTACTAGTTTCTACCAGTCATTCTTACTGTTTGGTTTTGTGTTTTTTTTTTTCCCCAATTATAATAGTACCTACACATTCCAATTAAAATTCAGAGCCAGTTCAGAGTTCAGTTTTGGGTACTGCACTGATGCACAGTAGAGCCCCTGCCCTAAAGAACTTAAAGAATCATAGAATCACAGAATAGTTTGAGTTGGAAGGGACCTTGAAGATCATCTAGTTCCAAACTCCCCTGCCATGGGCAGGGACACCTCCAACTAGACCCGGTTGCTCAAAACCCCACCCATCCTGGTCTTGAACACCTCCAGGGATGGAGCATCCACAGCTTCTCTGGGCAACCTGTTCCAGTGGTTCACCACCCTCACAGTAAAGAATTACATCTCAATATCTAATCTAAATCTCCCCTCTTTCAGTTTAAAACCGCTATCCCTCATCCTATTGTTACAGTCCCTGATAGTCCCCTGATAGTCCCTCCCCACCTTTTCTGTAGCCCTCTTTAGGTACTGGAAGGGGCTATAAGGTCTCCCTGGAGCCTTGTCTTCTCCAGGCTGAACAACCCTAACTCTCTTAGTCTGTCTTCATAGGAGAGGTGCTTCAGTAGGTGACATATATAACGCTTAAAAGAGAAAACAGAGTAGAAAGAAATTCACACAGTGGAGACAGGAAGACACTCCCTGAGTCCCAGTCCAGGGACCTTGCCTCTAGACATAATTCCTTTCCTTTGTATTAGTCAGCTGATAACTTCCCCCCCCCCACTTCAAATTAAACACTTCCATTACTCAGGCAGACAACTCTCCTGATATCTTGTAACATTATGAAAAGGTTACTTTTAATGTTTTCTGAGCCGGAACATGACAAGGAGCAACTCAAAAGAATAAAAGGCAAAGTTGAAAGTAATAGTTGAAAGGTGAGAATTACAGGAAATCACTTACACTTAATTCAAAAAATTCAGGATTGATTGTTGTTTATGAAACTCTCTTACTTTATGAAAATTATCATCTGAGATGACAAGCTAAGGTTTTGCAAAACCGACAGTACAACTATGAGAAATGAGAAGGAACTAATGTCAACTTATGTCAACAACTGGTGGATGAACATGGATACGACCATTACAAATAAAATTTACAATAGAAGTTGGCATGGCATGCAGCAGGACAGTAGCTGAAGGTAACCTTGATGCTCAGTGGCAGAAAACTGGCTGGACAGGGTGAAAAGGCCACAACTTTATCATTTCAGTACTCACTACCTATTGGTCAAAGAAATAGGAGCAAAGTTGCTGCACTCCCGTGCCGCAACACAGGTGAAGGCAGCACGTTTGTAGCTGTACTGGGAAGAATCAGGCAACACTATAAGGCCATCAGAAACCTGTAGAATTCACGAGCATTAGGGTGCCTGAGCAATAGTATTTCCCAGTTTGCACCCAACAGGCTATGTCCCCAAGGAGGAGCAAATACCGTCTCCCTTTTGCACCAGCAGAGCAGGAAGAAGCCCAGCTATCACTTAGCACAACTCAGCAACATAAAATGTTCACAAATGAATCAAGATTTGTGAAACAGCTGCCTGGGAAATAGAAGAGGAAGATCCCACCATTGATGTGGTTTGGAGTTTCGATGCAACCCTGGAGGAGACCTTCTGCTACCCTTTTTTCTTTGGATTGTTGGCTTTTTGGTTATAAATATCACCATGGAGGAGCTGAGACTGAGAGCACCTGTGATCTGAGTCCTGTCGAGCCATTCCCCAGCTCAGTCTATGCACAGATGTACAGTGGTAATGAGACAGCACTCTGGAGCCTAATGGGCTTGTTTCTTTGAGGATAAGAACAATTAATAATAATTGAGAAGTCCTGTACTAAGGGAATTTATAACCAATTAATATAAACATGGGTATTGTAGTTAAACACAATAAAAATTAGTCTTTATGCACGAGAGAAAAGGCACATACACTTAAACAATCATGTTCATGTCAGCATTGTTTAATGTATAAGCAGTTTTGTGTATGTGTAGCTACATTTACTGATAAAGAAGTAATTCTTAATCAGAGTTGGTGCAATATTACACTAAGTATATGATGCGCTGATCTGTTATCAAAGAATGGGTTTTGATTAAGTTCATAATCAAACGATAGGAACACTGTTGAGTTGTACCGACATCATGGATCTCTGCCGGGGTGGCTGCCAGCCCTCACCTGTCCAGTGCACTCAGGCTTGCAAGTTTGAGTGAATCCATTCGCTCCATGATAAGAAGTCACTTAAATCTAAACTACAAATAATGGCATGTAGTGCCTTGATCAAAATTAAAGGCTTCAGACACCGCAAACCAAGCCAAAAGGATATGCTGTGACATCAGTTTGTATTATTTCATTATTTTTGTGCTGAAACAACTAAACTCCAGGAATCTAAAATATATGGACTAACACAAATCTCTTGGGAAACCCTCTAGCAGCACTTTATTGGAAACAAGAGAAAGATCTTTACTTTCCATTTTATCCACGGGATTTTGTTCATCTTCTTCACCCGTATCTCTATTTCTTAGGAAATAGAGCCCTTTTTCCTCTCATCTAAGGCCTGACCAGCTTCTTAGCACATTAGCATCGTTGCAGATTTAGTATGATTTCCACCTGCAGTTATCTGTTTTTTCCATTAGTCAGAAAAGCAGGATTTGCTTGTGTGCTCACAGTAATATCACAGGAAAAAGTACCTGGCACTAGAAACTCGAGTTATTAACCATTGGGCATAACTCTGGAAACCAAAAGTTCCTTTCTGATTTGTGTGCTGTTAGACCACAAGTATGACACTTGCAGAAGATGATTTCCTGCCAGAGAAGTGATAGATTGAACAATGGGAAGGCTATTGTTAGCTTTTAGCTTAAATTAAAATAGAAAAGAAATTATAAAGTCAGTACAGCATAAGAGCTTGTTGGCATTGTCTTTTAAGGGTAATGGTAAAATAATCTATGGAAGTGATGTGAATGTGAATTTCAACTTTATTTGGGTAAATATAGAACTTTTTGGTAGCAATTTTTGAGGAACCACCTCATCTCGCAGTTCTTTTCTGTGAGTGTCAGGAAAGGAAATCTCAAAAGTAAAAACCTAATATTTTAATCAGATTACTGTCAGAGAGCAGATAATTCAAATCATGACAAAGCCTAAGCAATGGGAATGCAGGGGTAGGGAGGAATATTAAGAGAAATGTAGAGCAGACAATGCTTTAGTCTGATTGCATCAGAAGAAAGCTCCTGGATTCTCAGAAGCACAGGCAAATTTGGTTTTTTGCTCTTCTGAAGAAAATCTCTGGGACCGAGGAGCAGGGAGAGATTTGTGGATAGTAAAGCAGCACCTTCTGCTTTCATGGGAGGAGTAGGGAGGATGGTGCTGCTCCCTCACCACCCTTCCTGCCTGCCCTGTCCTTTCCTGTGACACCAGAAGGAGCTGTCATTATGGTGCTGGGGCAAGCAAAATAGAGTGATGTCCCACAGCCAAGCCCTGGCAGTTTTGACACAAATGACTGTCTGCCACTCTGGGTATCCACTACTTTTTTGCCCAAACTCAATATGGATGGTGCCAGAATAAAACAGAGGGAACTGGAAATCTAGACCTGTGGAGAAAAAATAGATGGCCAAAGATCACAGAAACAAAAGTAAATTCAGATCTTTGAGAGGGGAAGCAATAGTCTCCAAACAGGAACTTAATAATTCAGCCACATTTGGAAAGCAATGGAAGAGATGCAAGTACAAAAACAAACACCAGAACTCAAATCCAATGTGAGATAATTCTGCATCAGATCAAGGTGTAAGAACACAGACAAATGCAGAATAATGTACTCAGCAGAGGTGTATGAGGGAGAATTACAGAAATCATCAAGGGATGCTGAGGCTAGTTTAAAGAAAAAAAGATTAAAATGATGAAGCAAGCTATGTTCATAGAGCTGCAGTTCCAGCACTGACTTCCAGTAGGCACACTTTGATCAATCATGTAAGAATCATGTAAGAATTAAAAATGATAATTAAAAAGGGGAAGGTTCTGGCTTGCCAGTATGTCAAAGTGACAGAGGAGAGAGAGGAATAAAAGGTAAGATGCCTACATCTCTCATAAGCAAAGGCAGTTCTCACTGGTATCAAGGGGAGTAGTTTGCACATATGTGAAGGCAGAATATGTCGAGGAATCATCCTCTGAGACTGTCAGCTAAGCACCTTTCAAAAGCATTAAATACACATGCTAAGATGTATCCCTAGCTACATGAAGCCAGTTAGCAAGAACCACATGACAGACCTTAGGAATTCTTTGCAAGATCAAAATCTAGGCTACTATACCTACAATTTTTTCCCATTTGGAATTGAATCTGGTAGTGAAAATCACTTCCAACAAACTAAACAGGGAGAGTTGAATTCTCAGGTCCATATCCATAACAAGTGAGCAGCCCAACCTAGCACTGCCTTTTTTTCTCTGGATTGCACTCAGATTGCCTCTGTGTAGTTCCCAACATCTAATAAGGTGTGAGATGCGGTTGAAGTATTTTTCCCCCTTAGTAGAAGCATTGGGATCACCTCTTTCCTCTCTGCCTACTACTGTGTATGAAAGCTGTGGAAGTTAGAGACCTCCATCCGTGTGCCCATCTCCACAACTGCATGATCCCAGGAAACCCATCTGAAACTTTGCTTCATTGTGTTATCAAGCATCATAGGCCTTTCTGCTGGTTGATGGCTTTCCAGTGGTCCTACATAAAGCCACCACATGTCCAGAGCTATTGATACATTGAAAGTTAAAGCACTAAATGTTTAAAAACTAAATTTTCAGTGTGATGACCTAGGAATCATTCCAACATACCAAGAAAAATGCACTAGCTCAGAGAAATCTGCCATCTCACTACAGAATCTGCTGGTCTGTTTCTTCTTTTTGTTTCTTGATGTTTATCTCTTTCTCTCTATTATATTTTTCTAAGTGTTTCCATAGATTTATTTTTCAATTTATGCACAAACTGAACACAGTTAATCAGTAGATACAAAATGTGTCCTGCAACATTGCCAGTAGCCTAACATAAAGGGATTCAATTGCTGAATCGTCGTAAGATTAGGCCTAAGCCACAGTATAAGCTTCATTGATCTAAGCACAGCATGATATCCATTCAATAATATGTGTTTTAGCAAGGTTTTCCACTTGTAAAGACTTCCTGCAAATTAGGGTTCATCCAATATGTGCTATAAACACGGTGGATCACATCTTGCATCAGTTTTTTTAAAAAAAAAAATCTCCCTTCTTAGCTAAGAAGCGGTGTAACTGGGTGTATTGTGTAAGCAGAGAGACACATGTGTAATGAAGTTAACTATCAAGAGAGCTGTTACTGCTGAGCTACATGTTTAATAGACACTTCCACACAAGCTGACTCTAAAAAGCCAAAGGATGAAAGAACAGGTGATGTGCTGGTATTCCTAAAACCATAGATAGGTTCAGTAAAGCTGTTGTTCCCAGATGAGAAGGTCTTAGATATAAGCACTTGCAGTGGAGAGGTTACAAAAAGGTGTCTGGCTTTTGTCACTGTGCAGCACCTGAGAGTTTCACAGCACGGTATGTCCCCTGCGGTGGAGTGATGCTGCTGCCCCTCTGTGCAGGGGGGAGCTCTGGTTGGCAGGAGCCAAAGGACTGTTCCAGCCCTCCCAGCCTTCTCTGTGGCCCTGGCTGACTCTCCTCTCAGCCTTGGTCCCCAACCTGTTGAGAAGAATATGAGATTTCAGTGGGAAACAGGGTGTAATACCACAAGAAATAAATAATGTGGGATTCCAAAATGTGCTGGGGGAAAAACAGGGTTTGGGACACCAATGTGACAGAACTCAGAGGGTTGTCATTAATGGAGCAGGGTCATGTTGGAGGCCTGTAACCAGCGGCATCCCCCAGGGGTCAATACTCGGCCCAGTCCTGTTCAACTTATTCATCAATGACCTGCATGAGGGGACAGAGTGTATCCTCAGCAAGTTCGCTGATGATACCAAACTGGGAGGGCTGGCTGACACTCCAGAGGGCTGCGCTGTTATCCAGTGGGACTTGAACAGGCTGGAGAGCTGGGCAGAGAAGAACCTAATGAGGTTCATCAAGAGCAAATGTAACATCCTGCACCTGGTGAGGAAGAACCCCAGGCACGAATATAGGTTACGGGTGCATCTTCTGGAAAGCACTACTGAGGAGAAGGATCTGGGAGTCCTGGTGGATGGTGGGCTCTCCATGCACCAGCAATGTGCTCTTGTTACCAAGAGGGCCAATGGAATCCTGGGCGGCATAGGGAGAAGTGTGGTCAGCAGGTCAAGGGAGGTCATTCTCCCCCTCTACTCTGCACTGATGAGGCCACAACTGGAATACTGCATCCAGTTCTGGGCCCCCCAGTTCAAGAGGGACAGGGAACTGCTGGAGAGAGTCCAGTGTAGGGCAATGAAGATGATTAAGGGATTGGAGCACCTCCCTTAAGAGGAAAGGCTCAAAGAGCTGGGCTCTTTAGCCTCGAGAAGACTGAGGGGAGACCTAATCTATGTTTACAAGTTCCTAAAGGGTGGGTTGAAGGATGATGGAGCCAGACTCTTTTCAGTGGTTTCCAGTGATAGGATGAGGGGCAACGGGTATAAGCTGGAACATAGGAAGTTCCACTCAAATATGAGGAAGAGCTTCTTTCTGGTGAGTGTGACAGAGCACTGGAACAGGCTGCCCAGGGAGGTCATGGAGTCCCCTTCTCTGGAGATTTTCAAGTCCCACCTTGATGCAATCCTGAGTGATATGCTCTGGGCAATCCTGCTTTAGCAGGGGAGTTGGACTAGATGATCTCTAGAGGTCCCTTCCAACTCTGTCAAAACCATGAATCCATGAATCCGTAAAATCTGTAAAAGCAGTGCTGCTAGCCAATGTCACTGACATCTACCTGTGACTGCTAAGGACCCTCACAGCCTTCAGCATGGGGACTGGATGGTTAGCTTTGGTCTGGAGCAAAGATGGGTACCAATACATGATTAATTTGGAACAGACCTCTGATGGTATTTTAAGTTAGGAGTTTTTGAGTTTCTCCACACATGGGTGTCTCTGCCAGAGGGATAGGCAAAATCCCAAATGGCATAGGTGATCTAAATGCATCCCAGGGTTTGTGTGACTGCTTACAATGTCCATCACCCATCTCAAGGCATGGAATAACATGGTTGTGATTAGACCTCAGATTCAAGCCATGACAAGTGAAGTGAAGGAAAGGGGCATGCTAACGTCAAAGGAAGAAGCTAAATAGCATATAGAGTTTCAAAATTATATGTCTACCAGGAAGATAATGATTTGGTAACACCTAAGGCTGCTTTTTCTTTAGGAAGTTTTCTTTCTTTGGATTTTGCCCAAATCACAACTCTTGTTTGGTTTTAAATACCTAAATGCAGAATATTTTTTCAGTCCTTCATTCTAAAATCTTAAATGCACAGCATACAGACTTTGGCATCAAAAAGGACTGACAGCATAATGATTTTACAAATATGCGAGGCTTAAAATTACCACCAGTATGGTTTTATTCACTGGATGCTGCTCTTGAGAATAAACTTGAGTACTGGTAAACATATTCCTGAATACAATCTCAGCTGGTACAAATACCTTATCATCTTTCCATGCAGATTAAGAAAGCCCTTTATTATATAAATGTCCCCATTTTTTCCAATTGGGAACTGATAGCTTTTGTATACTTAATTGTTGGTGTTGCTTGAGGAATGAGTCATCCTTATTTCCACTGAGAATTTCCCCGAACTACTTTAGTTCTCTGTAGAGAGCTGTATTATTTTGCTTAATTATATAAAGATTTCAGATCACTAAGATCTTATATTATTAACATAAACGCCAAATGATTTAAGCAAGTTCCTAGAATACCTAAGTGGAAAAATCAAAACAAGTGCCTTAGAGGAACTCCTTAAGTTTTGAAAGGATGGTCAAATGAAAAAAATGAGTTAGTCAACTATTTTTCTCTCAGGAAAACTAATAACCAGAATGTCATGGATATCTTCCTTTGAAGGTGAAACTTCCTGTGGCTAATGTTTCACCTTCTTTTATTTAGTCTAAAACCCCACCCTGCAGAAACATAAACAGATCTTCAAATTTATGATCTTGAGAAGTCTACCCACATGAGTTTTTGCAGGATCAAGACCTGAGAGAATGATTTCTGTTCATAAAGCACTTTTAAAGTTTTATGTGCCAAATTTTGGGAACAATCTATTTTCACCCACCCACTCTGACCTTATTTGCTCAGCAGGCACTATTTCTAGAGCTGCCAGAAAATTCAACGTGGCCGTACATTTTGCTGTCGACTCTTGAGGAGATAAGGCTAGTGTTTTCAAATGCTTTATGCACTTAGTCAGCTGGTTGAATGGTTCCTCACAGACGTGCTGGGTATGGGATTTTTCAGTGAATGTAGATTCAGGGAGACCCTGCATAGGTCTATTTATGTCATGATTACAGTCCTGGGACACATTTCCTTTGAATGAAAAGGAATGCATTTCATGCAAAGCATGACTTGTACAGAGCCAAAATGGGGGAAAATGACCCTAGAAGATAGTCTTTAGTAGAGCAGAAACAGATGAAAAGCACAGCTAAGAGAGAAGCTGTTTCCTCCTCGCTGTCCTCTCTCCAGGAGAACCAGGTGGCTTTTGTCACAGCTAAAATCAATCATACTGTTCCCTGCTCCCATCTAGTCACTGTGTGTGAAATAAACCCTATTTCAAGGTTTAAAGTGGGACGCTGGGGAAACCATAGTTTACTTCAACCTATGGATAATACACAAGGTAAGAATCTAGTGCAAATTCTGGATTTAAGGAAAAGATCCTAAATATGTGTTTGCCCAAAACTCCCTCTTTTTCTAGGAGTTTCAAGTGTGTGAGACAAGAGACTGGCCTCACACCTGCTTAAGCTTTACCAAAAGAATTGAAAGGCGTCAGTTGTGCTTTACTATTCAGTATCTTTGAGTTTCAAACCAGAAGTTTTTTTAAATATTATCCTGAACTTCATGATTAAAAAGAATAAGAGGTGAGTAACTCCGTCAATGGTAATGGAGCTTGAAGGAATGTACCTTCCTCCATTATTGTTTTCTTCTCCTCTTCCTCTCCTGGGAAATCCACTCACTGCACAAGCTGGTAGATGAATGGGCAGCTTTGTTGAATAAGACTGACACTATCTGGTTTGAAATTCAGACTAGTAGCTAGTTATTAAAGATAATATCTTGTTAGAGCTTCTTAAGAAAAGAAGAGCTTCCTAAAAACTAACTCTGGTAAGCATAGTGGTTTCCCTCACCTTTTACGCCCAAGGCCTCTAAATTGTCTTCTGAAGTAATTACACTTTCAACAGGTTTATTTACTCTTTCTAAATTCTCAGAGATTTCAACTGTTGCCTTAGTTATTCCCTGATGAACAGCCTGCAGAATCATTTCAATCCATCCAAAATCTTCCATGGACATTACCCAAGCCTGTGGTAAAATGAAACATAACACTAATCAGAAATAACATTCAACTCTTGAAGTTCCTTTTATATGTATCTCAGATGCCAAATAAAAAAGTTTGAGCACGCAGTTTTGGGGTTATTTGTACAACTAGTCACTACAGGACTCAACATGGGACATACTGGCAATTGCCGTGACACATTTATGATATGTAATGTTTTGGAATCCTTCCTAGGACCTGAAGTTGTCACTGGGCACAGTAAGAAAATGGGTATCTTCTGAGAATTCACTGGATCCTTTTGTTGCTGAAGTAGAGTTTAGGGAATACAGGGGGTGCTGCACAGGGCCCAGCACAGAGCAAGACTATAGGACATACCACAATAGATTCCCATTTCACCAACGAATCCTGGTTGTAACTGTGAAATTTTACAAGGCTCAGGCAGATCCTCTGTGGTGCACATCTACCCAAATCCATACTTTGGCAGCCTGGATATTCAGAAGGGACCAAGTTAGCCCAGTTTTAGTTAGCTGAAATAATTGCAAGAAAACACAAACCATTGCTAACTGAATCAAACCATTCGTATGTTACAAGTAAAATTATTTCCCATTGGTTTATTCTGCAGAAAGTGGGAGACTTTGGGCTACAGTTAAAAGCTGAAAAAAAAGCAGCACAGAGGATTAAACAAGCTCAGTTTCAAATTCCTGGCTATCTAATTCACCAGCCCCAATTAATTTAAATATTTTAAAACTTGATTTTAAATTAATATAAAATATTAATAGACTGTAATTACAAATGACAGTGAAAAGCAGAGTGGGTTAGTTCAGACAAAAGTATCAACAGACTGAATTGGGGAGCAAACACCTCCTCTGGGGTTGTATAGCTTGTTAAAATATTTATATTGAAAACCCAAGAGCCTTTCCCTTGTAACTCCTGGGAACAGACTTTTTCCCAGGTGTACCCTACAATAGAGATTGGGCATTACTTTAACATGTAAGTAGCTCGCCAGAAGGTGCTGTGCTAGAAATCTAAATATGGTTACAATCTCTCTGCAGGGCATGACAAAATAAGAGGTTCTAGGAGGACTTGAAGCTATCACCTCCTGCCAGTCTAATCACTAAGACAGCTTGTGGTTCTCGTGCACACTCAGCCATCAGCACTAAGCTATCGTCACAGGGCTGACAGCAGAGACAAAATGGGTAGCGATTGCTGGCCCGGTGTCATGGGGCACTTCTCTGAGCCTCAGCACAGATAGGATTGAGAAAGATCTTTCTTAGTTAAGGTCAGGATATATTGGGGAGTAAAAGGAGGGCAATATTGTCCTCTTCATCCCTCAGCTGTGGAATACAGATATTTTTAAAGAGAGAGTTAATATGTAGGAATCACCACTTACAGCTTGTCTAAAGAGAATCTACATCTCTCCCAATTGAGAGCAAGAAAAATATGTTTAAAGTTCTGTCTTTGATATCTTGCTGAAAGAGACTCACGAAACTATGATGGTTTAGAAGTAACCATCAACAGCATGAGTTTTCAAAATGCAAAAGTATTATTCGGAAAAGCTGAGATCAAACTCCAAACATCACTGGATACCTCTGGCAACTCACTTGCAAAATAGAGATCTGCTGCTGTTGCATGAAGCTAAGGCAATGCTACTGAGACTCTGCTGGGAAAATGTGTGCTGAAAGCTTGGACTGTAAAGTCCAAAGGTGGCAACAGGGGACAAACTCTCAATGGCAACAACAAGAAGCTGCCCAAATATTGCATGATAGGCACCGTTATAAGAACATGGAAAAGAGGAATGTCTTTAGCGGAGATATAAATAATGCAGACAGGCAGAAACACATAGGCTGTGTGAGCTGAGATAGACTGCCTTTCAGGGCAAAATAGAAGTTATTTGCAAAAGGGCAGAAGACTATGGATTATAATCTAAGTGTTGGAAAGCTGGTACTCCATAAATATGGGAAGGGTAGTTTATTTGCAAGAGGATTCAAAGACCAAAGAGAATTTCACATGCTTAGATGAATGTATTCCTGAAATTCTGCAACTCAACTGTGGCTTCCCTCAGTGTGCAAATGGAAAGCAGAGACTTGATTTATTTATCAATAAATCCACAGCATAATTGAACATACAGGAAAAAAATAGTGCCTGAGGATAGCTGAAGCAATATTAAACTACCCCCCCAATGTTTGCTGAATCTGCCACTTTTGTCCCTGCAAATTTCACTGTTAGGACAGCACTGTGTGGGGAAAGGGTTCTCTCAGTGTGAGGGAGGAATCTGCATAAGACACTCTCTTGCTTTTCTCTGCTGCTGCCTTTACATAACCTCTGAGCTCTTTTCTGGGCATCCTCTGTTTCAAACCACAGACTCTGTGATGCTGGAGAAGAACATGGAAGCGCTGGCCACAATGTTCAGAGAGACCCATTTGTGTGCTCCTTGCAGCTCCAGCCAAGTTCTTGCTCATGCATCCCATAGCGTCCCTTCCTGGACTCTCTGAAAAAGCAGAGACAAGAAAAAACAGAAGGAGAGCTTCCCAACTTTTCCGGGAGGTAAAGACACAGGCAAGGCTCTTAGAGGGTGAGTAGCAGAATAGGTTTTCCTTATTCTCCAGTTCTGCCTTCCCCACCTGCAACATCTCTACTCCTCCTAAGTCCTATACCTCTGTTAAAACACAGCCGAATCTGGAATCATCAGTCAGCAAAAAGGTACTGACTTGTTTTACCCCTCATGTTTGAAATGCTAGGATCCATATTTTCAAGCTTCTTTTGGTTTGGGTTTTCATTGTTGTTTGTTTGTATGCTTGTTTTTAATTAACATTAGGGTGTATATGCAACTACAAAACTATGCAGCTACAGCCTTTCAGGAGCTGAGGAAAGTAGGGCTGGCAAGGAGCTTAAAGGATGTTTGCTGTAAGTCCCCCTCAGCTGAGGTATGCAGATCAAGTATCCGCAACACCACTGACAGCTGTTTTATCTAACCCGTTCTGTAAAACCCCAAGCAATGGAGATTCTACAGGCGCTCTAGCAGCCTGTTCCAGTGCTTACCTAGGTTTATAGTTAGAAAGATAACGTAAATCTCCTCTGTTGTAAATTAAAGCAATTTTTCCTGGCCTAGCCTCAGTGGGTATTGGATTACTATCTTCTTTTAGTAGCTTCTTACACACGGGAAGTCTGTTATCATACTCTCCTCAGTTGCGTAAATGAAACTAACTCGGTTTCTCCAAACTTTTCTCATTGCTTATGTGTTTACAGTTTTCTATTTATGTTCCTGTCCAATGGGACTGAAAATTTTATTTAAAAATGTGGTACTTAAGCCAGATTCAGTGTCAACTGGTAAACCTCCAGTGGTTCTGAGCATAGCAGAGTAACAGCGTTTGGCATCTTACAAGCAGTGCTACTATTAGTACATTTTACAAGTCCTGATTTCTTAGAAGTACATCTCACTTCTCATTTACTGTGGATGTTATCACCTTTAGATTTTCAAGGCTTCTGCTGCCTTTTTGGTATGTGGAGTTTTGGCTTCTGTATGTAGTTCTTTTTAATTCACTTAAGTAAATATGACCTTGGTGAATTGGGATCATTTCCCTGGTTTACCAAGAGCACTAGTTCTAATTGTGGTGCTATAGTATTTCCAAGATGGCATCATTCACAAATGTTATAATTTCTATTTTATTCTTTCCAGTTACAGCTTGTTTAAAGTTGGCTGAGAAATCCATGGTTTCTTGGGAGTTCCTTTTTCCATTTTCTTGAAAGCAGGCACTACATTTGCCCTCTTCCAGTTTTCTGAGACTTGACCCATCCTTTGAGAGGTTCTACGAGATGATAACGAGTAATTCTGAAATTGCACTGATTAGTTCTTTAACTGCTATAAGGGATCAAGTCTTGCTGTCTAGTATGTAAGTAACTTAGCTAAATCTTCTCTAATTCTTTCTCCATTCTAGTTCACACTCCAGCACCCTGTTAGAACAAATTGTGGTAAGGATCAAGTTCCAATTAACCTTATTTGAGGTAAGACCCTGAGATAGCATTTCAAGAGGGAGCAAAATTGCTGCTGCATCCTCTTGGCTCCCCTCCCCCTCTAAAGAAAATCCCACAAAGCTTGTGAGAAGAATTAGCAAAAAGCAGAGTAGAGAATAGCAAGAGCTGTTACGGCAACTTGAACTCTTCCTTATTTATCTCTTTGTGTCATCTGCTAGGCTTCCCTCTTTGTTCTAATTAATTGGCAAACTACTGCTAAAGTCATTCATTTCTCAAAAGTTATTTATTTTGCCTCACAACATTTATTTGCACAGCACTACTGTTGTGTACAAAGATTACTCTTTAATGGAGTTCAGAACACCCTTTCACAGCATGCGTTTCTGTTCAGTCCAAAGAATACAATACAGCATATACACAAGTCTCTAACTTAAATTAATCTTATTTGCTTTTACCCTGCTTGATTACTCTTTATGTGCTTTCTTAAAGTCATGAGATTTTTACTCATTATTTTGACTATTTTAATTACTTGTTTTCACAATATATTTACAAGGATATTCCTCAGCTCTTTTCAAAATAATTTGTATTACTGAACTAAAATAGCTTTATTTTAACAAGAACAAATTTAAAAGAGTACAGTCTTTTTAGATCTCAGGTGTATATTTAAGTAACAGGAAGTCAAAACCAGTAACTCCACACCGCACTCTTTAAAACTTGGGACATAGGAGAAAATGTTGACACCGTTTCGGCATGTCTGGATGCAAACATAACCTTGTGAAGGTCTATTTTATAGGCTATCATCTCGGCAGCAGCCATGCAAATCACAGCAGGAAGACACATCTGGAAGAGGGTGTATACTTCTGGAGATCGAATAAAGCTGTCCGTTGGCAGTGTTGATCTGAACCTCCGCCCAGGTTCAATCTTCAGTGCTAGTTTACAGACACAACAGGAAAAAACTTGTGTGTGAAAGAATGGGCTTTAAGATGAGTAAGCATCAGCCGCACTAAAGTTGAAATCTCTGACCTTGGCAAAGATAGAGGACATCAATACTGAGCCTCTCAGACCCGGTCCAGTCAGTCTTGGGAACTCATGGAGGCAGCACCCAGACCAATCTGTCTCGGTCAAGACGAAACCGCGATGAAGATGGCCCCATGCTGGCATAAGCAGACTGTAGAGCCTCCAGCAGATCCTGGCATTCATTCAAGCAGTCGAAGTCAGCTGCTATGCTATCAATACTCCAACTGGCTAGAGTAAGCTACAGTAACTTGTCTGCTCACAGGGCCGGCCAGTTTCAAGGCAGGACTCTCAGGGTAGGTCTGTCCTGCAGCCCACATACCGTTAAACACCGAGTCGGCTAATTGCAATGGTGCAGAGCCCAGCACAGGCTGCAGGCTCCATTTCAGAAGCTGCCCTAGACTTTCAGCACTTGCTTTGACCTCCAACTGTGCTGGTACCAGCACCAACACCAAACAGTCTGAAGGGAGTGTGGGTGCTGGGGAGGCTCTACGGACTCTCTCTAGCCAAAGAGGATGCACCTTCTGTACTTCGACTACACTGGTTGTTTCTCTGAGGACAGTGGAACAGGCCTAGGCAGAGGAATGCCTGCAAAAAGCAGTTCACAAGGGGGAAGAAAGATGAAGCTGTGTTTTGTATCTTATGATTGTTATTTAAGTGACCAGTTAAGTCAGAGTCTGTAAGTTATAGATAGGAATAACTCCTACCTGATGTGAGAAAGGGAGCCTCAGTGACTTCCACATACCCTGCAGATAAGCAGCATCTTGCCCGGTCATAGATGCACGTATTAACACTGCTTTTACTGCCAGTGTCTAAGAGGGCACCTGCCCCCGTCGGCACATCCAGCAGAGGCACAGATGCTACTGGTACCTCTGCTGGCTAGATAAAGCCAGCCAGTAATATCAGCAGACTCCAAGCTAGCTTTATCTAACCAGCATGGACACTAGTGACATGTGAGGGGCACACAGGTCTCCGGAGCTGCCCGCACAGATACTGGCAGTAACGCTGTCAAATGCTCAGTTAAGGGTGGAGATGGCTGCTGCCAAACATTTGAAATGCAGAAAGAAAGCCAAGTTATTTATCTCATCTTATTTACAGTAATAAGGGACTGTTGAACATCATGTAAGTGCACTACAATAAAATCAATAGAGAATATTAAAAGCAGAAATAAAGATCAGCCAACCTGAGGAAACTCCTACCTTGAATGAAAGCATCTAATGGGAGGTCAAACTGAACAGCTCAGGAAAACCAACCCACCAAAACAAAATAAGACAATTCCCAGGTTTGGTCAGGTAAACTCTGAGCCTTTCACTGAAACAAACTGCCCTTGACATGATGGTCTTTTTGAAGCCTTTAAAGGGAATTTTGCTCAGCAAATACTGAGATGGCACTTCAGGATTTAGCTCCTCAAAATATATGAGAATGGGCGATCTACTGAAGTATGCCAAAGCATGAGTTCCAAAAGGATGAAGAGAAGTTCGAGTGGAATTAACTAACTGTAAGCCATAGCCCAAAAGAGTGAGCTCTGCATTTGAAAAAGTTTCATAATCAACGATCTGAAAATGCATAATCTCCACTTGGTCTGATCTCAGGTGAATATAATTCCAGAAGCTGATTCACACACATGATTATAGCAGGACTGGAAGGCAAAGAGAGCATCTAACAAGTCAGCGAGTCACTCTGTCACTTCTGAGGTCAATGTGAGTTTTGAAATTGGCCTTAAAATAGTGGCAGAAATTCTCCTTCCATGTAGAGAGACGTTGATTTCTGAGTACAGACTAATGCTCTCCTCTCAGATGTAAGCAATAAATGGCTGATAACTCTAAGTTAGTGTGACTGAGAGGTTTCTTTGTAGTAAAGATACTCAGATTCTGAGACAAAGTTTAATGGGCAGAGCTCAAGTCTGACTAGAAAAGCTGTTACCTGGATCACTGACCCAGGTTAGTCTGGTTTGTGAACTATTTATATGATAATGTCCCATGAAACCTGTTTTTAAAAAGCCCAAGATGTGTTTTCTGTCAGGCTGATTTCTGTCTGTTTTAACTGGACTGTAAATGAGCTATCAAAGATAGCTGCCCATTAGTGGAGGTTACAGCAAAAGCCATTGATATGCTGTGCTGAATATCCCCTCAGCAGCCACCTGATCTCTTTGGGTTCTTCGTAAGGGCTGAGTAAAACTGGCTGCCTCAGCTCTTACTGCAGTATTTCAGACAGCTCTCATTGCAGCCATGGGTTAGAGATGGCTTGTTCTTAACCAGAGACTGTATAAAACTGGGAGGGCAATATAAAGATGGAAACTTGTAAGCAGGTTGAAATATTTAACCTGAAACTTTAAAAAATTATATTTGATCCAAACCAGTTCTTTTGTGTGAAAATCTGACCCTTTAAAAGTTTCTGAGCTCTTCTCAAAGTTAGAAATTTTGAATGATTGGTGTACAGTGGTGGCTGTTTCTTAACTGTCCTTTCTTTCATCTTTCCTGCATTCTTTTCTGCCACTGAATGTCTTAAAATGAATTATCTAAGGGTTCTATTCTTTACTTTTCAATTTTGCTGTTTCTCTATTAATATTTTTTTGTTCACCCAAAGTAAACAGCAAGTAGTGAAAGAGAACTGTGGTCATTGCTCATACTGAGAGTGGTCTGTGCAGTAGAGAAATAGGGATAGGAGGGGGAAAAGTCCAGTGGGAAAAAAAGTAAAATTCAACTTCAAAGAGTTTGTATTAAGGCTATAAATTAATATTTGCATAAAAGAAAGAAAGGATTAAAATCTGAGCGCACGCGCGCACACACACACACACATTATGCATTTAAAGATGTTTATTCCACATCACAGTTCAGCTAAAAATTCTATGCCACAGGAAGCAGTAATTATTCCGGCTTTGCATATTGTAAGCCTGGTCACTGTCATTCTTCCTTTGCCTCCACATGCCTCAATGCCACATTTTCTACAATCGTGGGGAGATTGCCTTGGCTCTCACTCAGCTGGCTCAGCTAATGCAATTCACAGGCCTTCAAATGTAAGCTTGTAAACTATTTAGTTCTTTTTCTCTATAACAGCTTGTCTATTAACAGCTCATTCAATGGAGGAGGGAGAAGAAGCTAGTGAGACCTCTTTTGGTATTGTTCAGCACTGACCCTGGCTTTCTCAGATTGGTAGCCAATACTCACTAAACAGTGTTTGTCAGTACATGTTGTTTTGCTGGATAATAGTATATTGTGCTAGCAGCAGTCTGTATTAGTAGCAGGTAACAATAGGCTGGCAAAGTAAGTCTCCTGTGTTGCATGGTAAGGTCATAAGAACGATGTACAAAAATCCAAGAGAAAGCTCATTAGGATGGTCTGATGCCACAAAACCTGTGCCACCTTGAGACATCTCTGTCATTGTTCAGCAGCCTCATCTCTGCTGTATCCTCTGGGTTGAGATGGATTTGGGGAATGAGGATGGTTCAGCCCGCAAGATACACTACATTGCAATGAAAAATGTGATACTGCAATGGCTGAAGCCCGTGCCAGCATTGTTGTTCCATTTTCACAGTGCTAAGATAAGGCGTTGCCATATCAAGCAATGAACCTGCCACACCTTCTGCTGTCCAAAATGATTAAATAAAATCTGTAGTATTTTATTAACTGATGGCTGATACTTCTCAAACTTTTGTTAGTGTTGTATATGGAAATACCAGGCAAGTTGGTGTCTTAAACTGTGTTTAATAGAGCCGTGCTTGACACAGATTTCTGCATAAAAAAAATCCTACTCACCTTACTTATAAGCAATTCTTTTATAGAAACATCATAGTTCAGGCTTTGGGTTTTTTTTGCCCTGCCAAGTGTCACACATCTTGCGTTATCTCTCAGACAAACTGACAAAGCTGCAGTACGGAGACATCGGGTTTCAAAGCCAGTGATTTATGAGAGATGAACTTTTCCGTGCGTGCGGAGAGACTCCCCCGTGTGGTACGAGAGCCGAGAGCGGCCGGGCTCACCGGGCTGCGTGTCGGCAGTTAACATAATTAAATGTGGCCCAGTGAAGACTCCCGTGTTCAGAAGTGGCCATCAGTTTGTAATTAATGTTGACCGCTAGAGAATAATGTTGTTCTGTTGTGTTTCTCCTGTAGAAAAAAAAAAAAAAAAAAAGTGTAATATTTTACTAACTGTGATGCTATGGGAAGAATTATGAGGCCTCATATTTCTTTACCGTGAATTAGTCTTACAACTTTATTCTAAATTTCCTTTTTTTTTTCCCAACAATGTGTCTTAAGATGATATCTTTAATAGATGCTAAAATCTATTTGGACATCATTAGTTATTTTAAACCCCAGAACTATAAGTTCATGTTGATTAACAGAACAGTTCAAGGTTCTAACTGCATTTTAATTGTACTCCTCTTTAGGGCATTTATGATAAACATTTCCCTTTTTGGCTCAGTTCTGAAAATCTTGTTTTCAGTCCAGAATGGAATGCTTTTACCCAATACCCCCATAAAAAAATGTTAATTAAACTTTCTTCTACTATCTTTTGTATCTTTAAAATATATTTTCTTGGGCATGGGCCAGAGGAAGCAATTGTGTTCTTCCAAATTAAAGGACTTGACTCTGCCCTATATTATATTGGCTCAAATCTACCAGTCAGCTGGATGAAGAGACAGTGGATTTACACCAGCATAGATGAAGGGAGAATTTGGCCCAAAGAGTTTATGGTTCTCTGGAACTTGGCATCCTCTTCTCCCATTCTCCTCCTGAAATCAACATAAAACAGATGCTGAAATTCTAAAACGTTTTAAACCCTCCTATATCATAGCTGTGAGCACAGTGCATTGTAACCACTAGACCCTGATGGCACAAAGATATGCATCATGAACATGAAATCTGGGTAGAAAAGATAAGGGCACAGCCTTGCAACAATTCCAAAGTAGTGAAACGTTGCAGAAAGTAACAACTGCATATTTGCGGTATTTGGTCACTTGCATTGGCAAAACTTTGACTTGGATCCAAGTAGGTGTAGTTCCAAGAAAGTGAATGCCCAGTCATTTATGTCAGTGGAGTTGTGCCCAGCTACAGCAGATCTATATATGATGACAATTGAAACGATGAATGAAAATCATTTCAGTTGCATTAGGGATGTAAGCTGGCAAGGGTATGGACTAGTGCTTATTCAACTTTTTGGACAGCATCTTTACACTTCCAAGAAACCCTTTTTAGACCAGGCATCAAGAGGAGACAGGGTGGACTATAGCAAGAAAGTGTTTGCAGACAGGTAGCCCACGCTCTTGACACTGATCTTTGGCTGGAGAGTAAAGGGAATGGAAAGCAAAACTGGAGAAAACAAAGGATACTTTCTGGGTGTGCTGTACTACCAAATCTCAGTGGCCTAGATATGGTTTTTTTTGTTCAGTTATTTCCATCAGTGCTTATGGGTATGTATTGATCTGACTAGCACTCATGTCTGTAGGGTCACTGTGGGTATCTGATTTTGTCCCTTTCTTTGGAAGGTTTATTAATATTGACACTTCTTCATTTAATTGGAGCACTGGCTATGGAATCCCTTTTTAATGGAATCCGCTTAGCTAATGTACTGCGTATCCACAGTCAAACCCAGACTGCTTCACACAAGCCCATATTTGAGGAACTGATAATATTATAAGAAAAAAAACAACAAACCAAGAAACACAGATCTGTGAAACCAGAGAGGAACAGCAAAGACAGAACTGTGCTGTAATCTGCAACCTGCATTTCCCTGTTGCAACACACGTGGCCCAAAATAAAGTAAGAGTTACTTGTCCCTGTAACACACAAATGTTATTTCTTCCCTTGTTCTGTCACGGCCTTCCCCTCCACACCCACCCAGCAGGGGCCGCATTCATTTCTGGAATGTAATTATTCACATCCACACAGGCTGTTGTAAGATATTACCAACTAATAAAGGCAGCCAGAACCTACAAGTTTGCACATAATCTTAGGCCTGCGCTCACAAAGAGTGTATCACCGAAAGAATATATGTTTGGCAAATGTTCCTCTTTAACTTTCTCTTCTTTCCTTAAATATATTTGGAGACTGGCTCTACTATTTATAGAGGAGGGGGGGTTTTGCCTTAAAGTGCTCTCCTGGGATTGGCTGGGAAAGTATTTTCTGCAGTCTGTTTGATTGGTCTTCATTGTGAAGCAATTTCAGAGGCCTGGCTTTGGACACCATTTGCAATGGGTTTATATTAGAAGGTCATGTCTCGTTACAGAGCCATTATTGCCTATCCCCCTTGGGACCATTGCACGCCTGTGACTTTACCCTTCACAAGTAGGTTCTGACACATCTTTTTGACATCCACACAGGAAGGCAGGAGCATGTCATGCTAACTCCTTTGACAGAAAGTAGCAGTGAAATGGAAGAGGGGGGAAGGAACAGCAAAAATTCCACCTTCAATAAATTTATTCATTCTTTATGATTTACTTACAGGGGAGAAGGTGGAGTCTGTTGTTTTGGCTGCAATGCGTGAAGCCTCTAAAAGACTAGATATCCCATTGTGACGCTGGCTTTCTGCAGTCCTCTGGAAGACAAGCGGTCTGCAAGTTGATGTTATTAGGGACAAGAAGATTGCTTGTATTAACTATGTCTATAATATGGCTGTGTCCAGCACACTGCACCCATGCTGTGCCTTACAGCAGCTCATATTCAGCCTGAGTTCATGCTGCCTACAAACCCTGCCTGTCCTTGAGTCAACTTTACTGTGTAGAAAAAACCTGACAGTTGCAGTTATCTCCCTGGCAAGCTGCATGGTAGTGTTAAAAACATCAAGGCTGGATTGAATCTTCCCAGTCCAAAGGTTTTTTGCTTTTCTGCAACTGATGTTCCCAAGACTTACGTTGAACTCAAATATTATTGAAACCTATAAACAACTTTTTTGACCGACAATGAGAGTTCATAATTCTGTTGTGTCATTAGTTTCCACCTTAAATTCTGCAAAGACAGTGTGTTCCTGGTGAGCTACTTACACGGTAACAGACAAGCAGGACAATAAGATGGGTCTTCTATGCTCATCCCTCAGCTCCAGTCATTAACATGCTTGTTCTGCTCACCGTTACGCTGATAATAGATTTTCTTCTTCTTTTCTTTTAACAGGAGAGGATTTGTGAATTAAATACACGCTTACAGCCCTAGCAAGGTCATACCCCTAGCAAGGTCATACCACAAGATTCTGAACTACAGTTGCTTTTGAAAGAGAGAAACCCATTGCTGATCAATCTGACCCGCCATACACTTTTAGAGAACACAGCCATTTTGAGGCCATTTCAGGAAACAAAAGAGCTGTATGACTTCAAGATTAAGATGAAGCTTTCAAGTAGGTATTTCAGCATGTGACCAAGTGTCTGTTTTGAATGATTTAGCCTAAGGGTACCCTAAGGTGGAGGTTCCTTTTATAGATCAAAGGAAAAAAAATGTATGGGTCTTTCAAAAGAACCTTGTGCAAAACCCTGTGGGGGACACTGCCCAGCCAGGACATCTTGAAGCATCACTCAAGTCAGTGCTGAGATACCCTCATTCATGAAATACTGGCGCTGCTATAGATGTGCAGCCTAACAGTACTTGCAGTAATCTCTGACCTACAGCCTGTGTCTTTACCTAGAGTTTGCATCACCCATCAATATTTTTCATATATTTTGCTTTACCTGCCTCTCTTAGTTAATCTATTTTTATGTCCTCATAAATCAAACAACACAGCCCATTGCTATGATTATATCGAAATAAAGCCGCTCTTTTTTTTTTTTTCCTCACAGCTACTTCACTTGCCTTCCACCTCTGTTACTCAGCAGGTTCCTCAGATGCCTTGTTAAGACTTTCAAAGCCTCACAGCGTACCCTGAGAAGAATGCATCTATCCTGAGGCTACGAGAGAGTAACTCTGCAATAATATAATTTATGAAACTCCAAGTTCAGCATTCTTTTTTTCCTTTCTATGCAAAGTGAGACAGGAACTAGGGCTGCTGAATTAACCTCGAAGTTTATAACTCACATTACTTATAATCTGAACTGTACCTGTTTCTTTGGTACTTCATGTTGATTTATCCTTTCAAGGCCAGATCCTCATCTGACATTTTCCCCACAGGTTAACAGTTCCAGTGAGGCTCCCTGGATGTAAATCAGTGAAAACTCATTCATTTCTTTCTAAAAACAAAAAAGTATAACTTTCTATATCCGATTTTTTCTTTGACTTTTATTTCCCCAATCCTTTATATAGTCATTATAGATGTTAAGAAGCCTGTTTTGGAAATGATTAATGCTATTAATATTTTCCTAATTCAATAAACCCTCTCATCTTTGAACTTCTTGCAATATTTTTCTGCTTTCTTCAGCTTTCCACTAATTCACACATATGACAAATGTGAGTCTTCGTTTCAGTTTTCTATTATTTCTCATGTCTGATCAAATAAATTAACAGACTTTCATTTCTTTCCCAGCAGTGATGCCCATATGTTGATGAAAGCAGCATAAAACTATTACCTGTTCAAACGGGGGGGGGGGGGGGGGGTAGATAAAATTTAACTTTTATTCACTATTCCATGCAAACCAGAGATGCTGATCCCATTCCTCTCACCTTGACATCACCCACCATGTTTAATGGTAAGTATTGCAAGATTTGCAGAACATCCATCAATCTGGTTTAACTGCACTGTATTATAATGTCCCTTTACAATGTCTTCATACAGTAGCAGTTATTTTAATCATAGCACAGTACTTCAGTCATTGGGAAAGAATCAGCTGTCCTATCTAATGTACACGCTCCCCAGTCACACGGCACCAGCCCGGCAGAGCCACACGCTGCTAATGCAGTTTTCTCTGTTTGGATAGTTAAAGATACATCTCCGGGCCAATTTGTACCTGTGTATTGTTGATAGACAGCGTGCCGCAGGCAAAGAGATAC
The DNA here is from genome assembly GCA_025769975.1 of Gallinago jamesoni. NCBI lineage: Eukaryota > Metazoa > Chordata > Aves > Charadriiformes > Scolopacidae > Gallinago > Gallinago jamesoni. The sequence goes on from JAOQGH010000003.1 coordinate 7,128,289, forward strand.
TGCAGGAAATGGATTCTCATTTAACCGTGTTTAATTTTGTTCTCTGAATCTCCATCATACATCTTTCCATTTCCCTGCCCACCCAAATTGCTAATGTGAAACAAAGCTACTTCCCTCACGATGGCTCCTAAACTGATGTGTGAGGATGCTATGATTGATTTGCCACTCCAGGAAAAGTGGGTCATTGTAGACCTTGTACCACAGCACACTGAACCAAGCTGTCCGTGCCGACATTGGCGTTACACAGATTTGTTTTTAGAAATTCAGACTTGAGGGAACTACTGTGGATATCCAGCCTGAACGCTTCTGGGGTTTGATGGGAGCACTGCCGTTCTAAAATCTTCCTTAGCAGCTTAGAGGGGGGCAAAGTCACCTGTGCTCCTCAGGAGAAAGTATTCTGCATCTTACTTGCGTGTTTGCTCTGAGGATGGAAAATGCAGAATTCCTCCATTTCCAAGGTATGGGGGCCGTTTCAGATTTGTCACTTGCCAGGATAGGAAACTCTAAACTAACATAAAAATATATTTTACATATAAAATAGTGTAATTAACAGCTTTTGCAAAGGATTTTGAATCAGTGAGAAACTCACTGATGCAAACTGCTCCTTGAAAAAAAAATCTGTTACTTTTTTCCTTCTTTTGTAAGATTGCAGTAGTGTTTTATAACTTTTCTCATGTAACGAGACCTGTTGAAACTCACTTTAAGATTACCTCATATGATACCAGGGAGCCATCATATGAAGAGGTTAAGTCTCGGTACTGGGGGAGGGCCTGCCTACCTCCCTATTGCCTTAGAGCAGTAAAGTTAGGAATTGATTGCGGAAACAGGAATATTTTGCAGGTTTTTCTGGAGCAGCCCAGTAAGTAACTGAGCACAGATGTCACTGCAGAATCCAAAAGCTCAAGGCAGGTGGGGATTTGTGTTTTGTTTTTCATAGAAGCAAAAAATTCAGGGAAATTTAACACCTAAAATTTTATCTTTGTTTTTATGAGAGCTGAAACCAACCTTCAAATCCCATCTGTTTTGGGAAATGATTTAATAAACAATAAGTTGCATGAGAACTTTCTTTAGGGCCTATACATTTTTGGATTTAGATAAATCCTTATGCAAGTGCCTTCTCCACTCTTTGCACACCTTGAAGGGCAGAGAACATCTAATCAGGTCCTTAAATCCCTACACCGGTAAAATCCCTATTGGGATAAAGACTTCCACCTAGTAAGGACTGCACTCTTAACTTCCAACTATAATTTTTGGCAGGCACAACCCAGGATGTGAAGATAAAATCAAAGGTAAGCCTATGAAAATGCAGTGCCTCCTAATTAGGGGCGCTTTGGCTGCAGCATAATCCACTGATTTGACACCCTGCGCTGCGTGGGGTAAACCTGGATGGACCCAAAGCCACAGCCTCTTCTGGAAAAGTTCAGCAATGGTAAGTACCCAAGCCTTGAGGGCTCTGCTCTAGTGATCCCTCTTCCCTAAGGGAAGAGAAAATCACTGCCATTCCACTGAATAAATATGACTTCTGGATTTTCCTACTCTGTTCCTCCTCCTGCTCCTCTCCTCTGGAAGCACCACAGATGTGGAAGGTTTGCAGGTAAGCAAGGAGGAGATGGTGTAAGCAAATGACAGAGCCAGAGCTGAGCAGAGCATGCTCTGATAAACCCCTGCCAAACCCTTTCCCTTCTGAAACAGAATCCCCATAATGGAAATAATTACCAAAGAAACAGACAAAAACTACTTCTGAATGAAATTTGAGCTTCAGCAGACCACAGAACCGCCAGGAAATGCCAAATACAAGCAACCATCCCTTCATCCTGAATTCACACCATTCTCTGTATCTGTTTCCTGTGCAAAGTTATCAATCACTCAGAAACTCGCCAGGGGGAGGGAGCGTGTGTGTGGATCAGGATTTGGACACGGGGTGCCTTGGGACAGGCTTCACCTGACTGTGAAAATATCAGACTACGATCTCATTTTGAGGGGGCTCTTGGGCAATATGTAGAATAATGCACAATACTGGGGGAAAGAACAGCAGTTTCGTGGGGCACCTCGGGCAATCCCCAGAATGATGTGGGAGAAAAACCACTCTGTGATATTGGAGTGGGTAGAGGGGGTCTCTGGCAGTAGCCAGTAAAGCACTGGGAGGGGGATAAAAGCTGTATGATTTAGTGGGGGAACCTCTGGCAACATTCAAAATGATGCAGAGTAGTGGGAGAGAAAAAAAAAAGCTATAAGATTTTGGCGAGAATTTCTGGTAATACCCAGCACGGCGTTAAACAAACACACACACAAAAGCGGCGTGATTTTTCGGGGAACCTCCGGCAGCACTGAGCGGGGGGAGAAGAGCCATAGGATTCTGGGGGGAAGGACACCTCTGACAACGATGCACACATGGGGGGGCGGGGGGGGAGGGGGCGGGTGGACAACACGGACCCCCCAACAGTCAGCCCCGTCCCCCCGCAGCACGCACCGGGGGCGGCACAATGACACCGGTAACGTCCCGCAGACGCCGCTCGGGTAAGGGCGCAAAATCCCAAATTCCGGGCGCCAAACCACCTCTGGGCTCAAACACCCGCTTTTTCCTTCTCGCCCCCTCCCTCCACCGACTCAGTGCGCGGGGCAGCGGCGTGGGTGCGTGCGTGCACGCGTGGAGCGCGCCCCCGCCGGCGCGGCCGCTTTAAGGGCGGCGGGGGCGCGCCTCCGGGGCGCCGGGCGCGCCGCCGCCGCCGCTTCGCCTCGCCGCCCTCCCTCCTCTCTCCCGCTCCCTCCTCTCTCCCTCGCCCCGCTTTAAAGTCTCCGCCAGGATCCGGGCTCGCCCGCCACTTCCTGTACGGCAGGATGGAGCGCGCCGGGGCCCCGGCTGACCGCCGCCCGCCCGCCCGTGCGCGGAGGCGGCTCTGAGCGCCCCGTCCGCGGCATGCCGCGCGCCCCGCCGCCGCCGCCCGCCTGAGCCGCCCCGCGCCGCCCCGCGGGGGGTCCCCGCGCCCCGCCGCCTCCCGCCTCCCCCTGTGCCGGGGTGGGTTTGTTTTTTGGTTTGGTTTTTTTTTTTTTTTTTTTCCACCACCCCCCCCACCCCGCGTTGAGGAGGCGAGCGGGAGCCCCCCGCTTTCTCCCGCAGGAAGAGGGGTGCGGGGAGAAACTTATTTTCAACAAGTTTGGTGGGTTTTTTTCTTTTTTTTTTCTTTTTTTTTTTTTTTTTTTTTAACACACCCTCCCCGTGCGTTAATTATTTTAGCCCCTCTCCCCTTTCGATGTGCGGCTTTGGACATGCGGAGGCTACTGCAACCGTGTTGGTGGATCTTTTTCTTGAAAATCACCAGCTCCGTGCTCCATGATGTGGTGTGCTTCCCCGGTGAGTGAGCGCGGCCGGTTGCGGGGGG
>JAOQGH010000003.1:7132998-7286861 GCA_025769975.1 Gallinago jamesoni
CACCCCCGGCCGCCGCTCTCAGTGTGTCGTGGCGTCCCGGCCCCTCCCCGCCCCCCCCCCCCCCCCCGCGTCTGAAAGGATCTTCCTGCGAACGGCTCAGCATCCCCAAAAGTGGTTTAATTATTTACTTTTTCCCAGGCTTTGCCCCCCTTCCTTCTCCTGGCGGTGATGGGCGGTGGGGGGGGGTGTGACCTGCGTGGGTTGGGTGGGATGTGAGCGGGGCGAGTCCCTCTGTCACCCCCCCGTGAGATCCTCACCCCTCGACTCCTCCTGTCCCTTCTGGGGGCTCCTGATGCAGCCCGGGTCATCGGCTGCGTCCAGGTGTGCAAGTGCAAGAAGAAAGAATTAAATTGTGGAAGCTTTATAGGAACTTCCACTTCTTTCTTCTTTTCTTTTTTCTGCAAAAATCCACTTTTATTTTTCTAACCCCGAAGATGGCAATAAGCAGACAGACCCGTCATATCCCAGTCCTTCCAGCAGCTTCTCACATGGTAAAATGATTTGAAGCAAAAAGAAAATAAGCTGGGGAGAGGGTTAATACCTCTGCAGCTCTTGAAGAAACATTTATCTTCTTTCTATTGATTTCTTCTCAATTTCAGCCCTCAGAGTGAAGCCTTTCTCTGTGGTTCTGATATATATTGTACAGTAATTACATCTAGAAGGCAGGCTCCAGGAACGCTTCAGGAAAACAAGCTATGATGTAGGTTTAATATGACAGTATTGTACGACTTGCTGATTTAGATCAGTGATGTTTGAATCAGCTAATATTTGCATTATGGTTTGAATATAAAGGTGAATTCAAGTGGAGAGTAGTGGGTCTATGGATGTTTGCTGTATGTAGGTAAAGTCTTAACGCCGTAGAACGGCTGTGTAATACTTGGGAATGTTTCAGGGCTGTTCAAAGCTAAGGGTTTGCTTGGAAAGCAAACTATTTTCCAGAAGGGCTTTTATGCATTGAGTTTCCGTACAGAGCTACCATGTTAGACCTCAGTGACTGCTCTACTCTTTTATGCCTTCTTCTGAAAAAAGCAGTCATATCTGGTGTGTGTGTGTGTGCGTGCAAGGGGGTGGTAAGTGAAACATCGTGATAAACGGGGACGCTCCAGACTCTGATCCCGTACATCGGAGATGCCTGAGGCAGGAAAGCTGCAGGGAGGATCTCAGTGGACTATAACAGGACATTGGTGCTGACAACATCCAATGGCAAATCATCGGAATTCGTGTTGGCGGGGAATCCCGGCCAGATATTAACCATTTAGTATCTACCACAAATGTTTCACTACATTCTCACAGCATTTTCTAGAGAGAAATAGAGAATTAAGGTATTTGTTATTTTGCACATTAATTTGCAAGCGTCTTTCGTCCCTCCGCTTCATATCTAGCTCTCTTTAAATGAAAGAGGGGTCACTGTTTATTCCCTCCCCTGCAAATCACTTTACTTTGTGAAGAAACATAAAGGCTATTTTTTTCCCTTTGTTCAGCAGCAATAAATGAACCATGTAGAAAATAAGTCTTCGCAGTATTCCTTTGTTAGGAGGATTGTAATAGGTTTTCAATGTTTAAGTAGGTATTTTTGTTGCTGTTGCTTTGGTTGCAATAAGAGGAAGGAGTCATTCTTGCACAAAAAAATATGTGGGTAAGGTTTTGCTCTTTCTGAAGTGTTAAGTTTAGTGCATTTCTCTGTGGGCTTGTCACTGGTAATTGCATTGCTTAATAAATCAAACTAAGACAAGGTAAGAGAGGTTGTTTCCATGGGGTCTGTTTGCTCATTAATCTAAATTCACAGTACCAAGAATCAGTAAGGCATAAATATTAACATTACTGTGATATCCTTCCTAAGTAGCTTCTCAGCCAAGAGAGGATAAATATTTTTTTGTAAAGGAAAAAATAAAAATTTGTGCAATTCTTAGCTCTTGTTGTGACAATCCTGTCATCGAAGGAGTGGCAATTGTCTGCATTCTCTTAGGCTAGATGCATAAATGAAAGTCATTTTCTTGAGTCTAGGTTAGCTCTTTGGTAATGGATCAAATTGTTGCTGATGTGGTAACTGCCTGCAAATGGGTTTTGAATTTTGAGTCAAGTTGAGAGTTAATTTTACCTGTAACTGTCCTCTGCTTGGAGGAAAAATATACTAGGAGCTTTTCACTATGAACTAATCAAATGCTACTTCAGATAATTTTTTTAAAGGTATGGAGAAGATCAGCTTTGTTTAGTAAAGATTTTACAGAGGAAGGTGCGTTCTGCACGTAGAGAAATACGGAACGTACAGGAGAGGGCCCTCCAAGACTTCATTTAGTCCTATGGCTTTTATGAAGATGACACTTCCTACATTTTAATTATCCCTTATTTTCAGTGCCTTTTTAAAATATGCATTATGTTACGGGAAGCTGCTAATGGAGTCGTTGCAGATAAAGATTGTCGAATGAGCCTTCCCAGGCTGTAAGAGCTGAGCTTGCTGTTATGCTTCTGGGGGCAAAACTCAAGGGAGAGCTTTGCTATCTGTTAGCAGGTTTACAGGAGCTGATTTGTGGTTACCAGAGCCTGGACACAGCTTTCAAATGTCTTCCAGTAGTCACGGGAGCTGTCTGTGCTAGCAGCCAGAGTAAGGGGCTTCCTAAGTTGGGGAGGGAGGAAGAGGCATCATAGAAGGAAGGGATTTCAGTATATTCAAAAAGGAAAACAACGCAATTTGAGGGTAACTGAAATTCATATTGGGGTGTTTGCAGTGTCTACAAAGGCAGGGGACATTGCTCTGCTTGGAAGAATGAGGAGGATTTTTGCCTGTGTCGGAGTTAGGGGATGAGCGAGCAGCAATAGAAATCCTATCTCCTCTCCTTTCTGTTTTGGAAATGGGGATGAAAGGTTTTTGATCCTGTTCAGACAATGGATATCTTGGTCAGAGCAGTGAGGAACTTCTGTGAGTCTAGCACTGAGATGTCATGTTGTTCACCTGACCCTCCAGCATCCACGCTGGGAGCCTCTGCTGAACAAATAGGTCCAGCTTGGTACCATAAAAATCACCGAGAAACACCTATTGATTCTGGTAGGGTGATGGCTTCACTCTCAGCTTCTAAGTCTTTGCAGGGACCAGTGTTGTCTGAAGCTATGTATGTGCACTCAGTTAAAGCTGTACCATTATCAAATTGTGCAAGTTTAATAGTTGGGGTTTGTTTCCAATTACAGAAAAGACAGTTAACGGTGAGGACTCCATCCATCTTATGATCAGTGCTCAAGGAGTAACATACTTGGAGTTTTCTGAAATAAGATGTTATTAACGCTGACTCTAATTTCAATGTTCAAGTTTCATGGTTAAATTAAAGAAATTACTTCAAACTATTAATTTCAGCTGTCCTTGGAAAAAGTGCTAATCATTTGGTTGCTGCTTTTTAGCAGCCAAATGAACATGTGGCATGATGTGCACTGAAGCCTAAGGGTATAGTAATAACACTGTACTTTAGTTAATATATAACTTTAATCTGAGAAATTATGAAAAAATTAAACTAATTTCTGTTTGCCTAAGTTACTGTGCTTCCATTTTTAAAGATCAGAGTTGGTCCTGTGCATTGACAAAATTGTAATTACTTATATTTACATGCCATGCTACTTAAAGTTTAATTCTAAGCAACAATTCTAAAGTATTTTAGGAAGTGGAATCTCGCTGGTAGAGACAAATATTCTTAACAGATACGTAGCCATCTGAGGATGCAGATATGCACCAAGTGGGTTAATTTCTGGTTTTAGGTATCCATTCGGTGGACTGATTGCTGGTTTAGGTGCCTGAATATATTTACAAATTTTTCCCTTTTTCATGAGGTAAATTCCTGTCAGTGTTTCTTCCAGTGAAAATTGTAGATCTGCATCTTCTTGCACCAGGTTGACAGGAATGTGACTTCCATCAATTGCCAGAGTTACTCCCTGGAAGAACTGGCCTGTGTCAGCTTTGTAGAGACATGCAGGGGTTGGAAGCAAAGCAGAGAAGGAAGATTTAAATTAATGTTAACACATACACAGTATGTACACAGCAGAGGAACCTGGGATGTGGCCAACTGGAGTTACTAGAGAGTAACTTTTGATGAAGGCAGCTAGTTTTTACATTTGTGTGTAAATAAACATTTAGAGAAAGGAAAAAATCACAGAGAACTGATCGTTGGTTGCTGCTGATTTTTCCATTACTCAACTTGATCATCGGCACTACCACAAGATATTATCCATGTTACAGGCTGCAGAAATCCATCCACATTACTTGCCCCAGGGCAAGTCAAACTGGCTTCTTTGTTTTAATGCTGCTAACAAGTAGTACACCTCTCCAAGGTGATGTTGCCCTATTTCAAGTGAGGACAGATGTACTCTTAGATGTATCAGGGCTACACTGGTCATGTCTTCAAATGCTGGCTTATCAATTTACCATGTCTTTTTGAGGCACAGCTGCCAGGACACAGTGGATTTCTGGGTTGTGGTGTGAGTTGTTACATACACATAGCCTGAGCAGAGGCTCTTCCCACCCAGAAAGTGAACTGATGAACGAAGGTGCAGATGGCTTACACAGCAGTGAAGATACTGCAATACTGCATGGCTATTACAGAACGATATGAGGTTGGAAGGGGCCTTTGGAGATCATCTAGTCCAACCCTCCTGCCAAAGCAGGTTCACCTGGAACAAGTCTTGGTTCATTTCTCCTTTTCCACGATTGCCTGCAGTATTAAGGAGAAGCCGAAGGAAACAGTGGTGGTGAATAAACTCCCCAGCTGACTGGAGGAGGAGGGAGGACACAGGGCAATAAGGAAACTAAGACGTTTGTGCAATCACTGTAAGATATGCTTTTATTACACTGAATGAGCTCACCTTATGGCAATTTGAATTAATCTTCAGGTGAACTATGGTTAAACTAGAGTCAGTTACTACATGGCCTTGTTTTTTTTAATGTGGTTTTATTATGCATCTCTAAGTTTGCTTGGGAGCTGAAGTACTAGCGTTCTTAATTATCAAGTCATTTGAATAATGATGAACCATTTTCTGGAACTTAAAACTTGACCGCATAGTGCACCTACCAGCAGGACTGACACATAAAATCTCAATTGACGTGGGTGTTGCAGTTTTTCTATGCATAAATGCTGCGGTGATGCCTGAATATGTTTATCCTGTGCCAGTGCCTGCTTTGAAGGACTTTGCATTCACAGCATGAAGGCCTTTCTAAAGAAAATCTAGGTGTTTTGAGACTTGGCTGCTTAGCTTAGGAAAGCTGCTTTGAAAAATCCTTTTCTCTGCTTGCAGATACGTAATGAATGAGACCCTGAGCCCTGAAGAGCTGCATTGGTATTTAGGTGCAAAATGTGGGATGTTATTTGGTCTTGTGGCAGCTGTTTTGTTCTCTTTTTCGAAATGAAATGTGCTTGTCTTCCTGACAGAGTGCTGTTAAAGTTCTTCTGTTGGGAGTCAGTTTATTCTGCTGACAGTAAAGGAAAGCTATCTGATAACTCCTTGCAGGCAAAGCGGACAGTTGTTCACTTTTCTCACACTTCACTCTTTCCATCTCCTGTTCCTTGCAGGAGGCTTGTAAGAGACATAAAAAATGCTATAAAACTTGCTTTAATCTAAGCAGTGCCTTGCCCTTTCCTTATTCCTAGAAAAGCATCTACAATTACTGTTTTTTAGCCATTGGAAATCTTGGTCAGTTTGTCAGACTGGTTGAGAAGCAGTTGTCCCAGGCTGCAAGTGAACTTCGCTATAACAAGTGGTGAACGCAGAAAAATCAGGATATAAAGGGAAAAATCACTTGAGCCAAATGGCACAAGCCATTTATCTATTGCAGAGGTAAATAGAAACAGTTCTGTGCTGGCCCTTGCTGATGCCAAACAGGTCCAAAGAAAGTAACTTCCTTACTCATTGCATGTCTTTAGAATAAGGATGTCTGTGAAGTAGCTGCTGCACCACTGAGGACCAGTGCCTGCCTTTGGGATGCTTACAGATGCTCTCCTGTTAAATCTCTTTTTTGTTGTGTTATATTTGTGCGGCTTTGGTGGTGGTGTTTTTTTTTTTTTTTCCCCCCTAATTCCCCTTCTCATTTTATGTCTTAGGAGGTAGTGAAGTTAGTGATAAACATCTTTAAATAGATAAGTCATGGCCAAGAGCTACTTAGAGCAAGTTTGGTGATTATTTTTGGATGTATGGATGTTTATATGAGCATCAGTTTAGCGGGCTCAGCATGAGGCTGTTCTGTCCATCTGTCCTCCTCCCCTGCCCCTCCACCTTCTGGAAACTCTAAGTTGCGACAATTAAGTTGCCTAGTAGCTTTCAAATAATAAAGTACAGATCTACACTGCTATCACAAGTGAGTTTAGGGATTAAATTTTCAATAGACTTTCATTGGCATTTTGATTTCTAAGGTGCTTTCAGACTTCTGGAGATTATGGTATAGATTTACTGAAGTCAAAGTAGAAAGGAGTGTTTGTGCACCACAGCTGTCCCTTAAACGCTGCAGCCATTTAGTAGGCAGGCAAAAAGGACCAGTCGAGTGTTTCTTCTTGTTGGCCTCCATCCTACTTGCAACTAGTTTGCTTATTATTCTTATAGTGCAGTAGCTCATGTATTTTGTATTTAAATCTATGCTTAAAATACAAGTAAAATTTGCCTGTTGACAGCAGTTGCATCATATTTTAATTGGTGAGAATTGCTAATGGAGTGTTCAGGTTCTAAAATTAGTTGTTTATTTTTCCTTTCTTCTTTGCCCAAGGGTTTTGCATCAGATTATATGGCTTCTGTATAACTGTTTGTGTTCCAAAGCAACACCTTTGTGTGGTTTTAGCTATTTAAGTAAGTGTTAAAAGTACAGGCTCAGTGACAGCAGTTTCAGAAACTGTGACTTTTAAAATTGTTTCTTACTACATTGTTTATGCATTGTAAAGTGATTCTCTTTTGTTTATTGTGAATTAATTCACTGTTATCTTTGTAAACCTGAGGTGCAAAATGTGCAAGTTTATAATGTTTTATCTTGGCATAATGGCAGGTGCTCGGCTGCTGCAAATTGCGATAGTACGATTGATGCGACTGTTTCTGTGGCAGCTTTCACCAGGTGAGATTTGCATTGGAACCCTCATCACGGCATTATTCTGAAAAATGACCATGCATCTTCTCTTCAATGTTTCCCTAGGCTGGCTTTGTGTCCAAGGTGCACAGTTTTGATGCTGCCTTTATGCTTCTTGAAGGCTTTTTACCAGTGAAACGCAAACCCGCTTCTTTATACATTTCTGCTTGCTGTGAGGCAGAGGTATCCAGTACTTCGGTTACAATTCTGGCTTTCTGGAGGGGTGCTCGTCATGTGTGTCAGTCCTTGGAATTGTTCTGTTGAGTTGTACCTAGGTTTTTGACCAAAGCTGTGGCTGTTGCAAAGGAATCTGTGAAGTTCTCACAAATTTTCAAGTTTTCACAGCTGTCAACAGCTGTCAGGTTTTTTTAAAATCAATTATTTGTTTGATGCCCATTTTGAAGGAATACCGGACTTCTTTTGCTTGAAGGAAGTAGTTACAAAAACAAATAAACAACCAAAAAAGTGGTTGTTTGTATTATTCACTGTAGCTGTGAAGCTCGAACTACAAATATACAACCACTTCAAAAACTGCCTGGTATGTTTCGCTTTTCTCTGCTAAGAGCCCTCTGCTATTTTGTTACCATGAAAATAAAACAATGTTACAATGTCCTGATTAATTTGGGGACCTGAACTCCACAAGCCTCTCGCCATCAGGTTTTATCCAGTCCTTCAGTAATTTTTGTAGCAACCTTTTTTGCCTTTCCTACAATTTTTTGTTGAAGGGTGCACATCAGAGGTGATCACTGGTTTTATTCGTATCGTATATGCGCGATGCTATTGCCCTTTCTGTTTATCTGAGGATTTTTGGTGGCCTATTTTTCTGCCACAGCAAGAAAGCTCATGTTGATTGTTTGCCTAGCATGACTTCTAGATCATTATTGGATTCAGCACTGAACAAAATAGTCTACTCTTCAGTAGATGTGGTCTGGATCACTAATTCTTAGGGTTTTTAACTTAATAAAATAAACCCTTTGAATGGATTTTTTTTTTTTTTTAATGTGACTTTAATACAGCTGTAATGACAAGTTGAGCAGTAGAAAGGCAGGCCTCTTTGACTTGGGTCCTCTGGAGCCTTAGTGTCTTAGATGCCTCCTTTGTTCTGGTTTTGTTTGTTTTCTTTTGTAACTCAACAGTTTTTAAGGGCGTAGCAGTCAGTGCATCCCATAATAGTCCAGGTGCCTGTTGTGGAGTTACCTAAAATAAGTATCCTAGGGTTTGGCTTCTGCTAAGCATTGAAAACCGAAAGCTTCACACAGCTCCAGAACATGACTGTGACCTTCTGGTCACAGTTATCACCCTTGTGTGCTAACACTGACGTGCCTCACAGTTGAGCTTCATGGGAAACCTGGAGTGGGGACTATAATTTGTAACCCCAAGGAGGCCATAGATTTCTTAGGAATGTGTGTTTTCCCTATCCATTCCCTTACCCCATAAGCATTACTCATGCTGGTTTTGGAAGCAAGTGTTTCTTGTGGTGTCCTCATTTTCTTCCACTGCGGGATACAGGTGAGGGGACTGGTATTGAGCTAGCTGCAAGCACTTAGAAGATCTGCTCTGTTACTGTGGTCCTGTTTCTGTTAGGGTGGTCTCCCTTGGATGCTTTTAGCTTTCCACCTTAATGGTGTTTGTTTGGGAAAACTTGCACCATGCTGCACCAAATGAGGAAAACCAATTCCTTCTCCTCTGGCTAATATTATCCTGTCTGGGATGAGGCTGATGGAGGCAGATGAAAAGGTAGAGGCCGTTACAACTTGGGAGGGCCTCCAATCTTTCAAATATGGGACTCTTCACTGAAAACCACTGAGAAGACCTGATCCATACTGATCAGCTAATATTGAGTCAAGTTCTGATATGCTGAAAGGATCATAAACTTAATCGTACTTGATAATTACTGATAATTCTTGTGTGCTTCAGGAGAACAGAGTGTAGTCTGAGGCAGGCAGGCCCGTGCTGCCCAGAGAGCTGGGAGGAGTGCCTAGGCATTCTGTCAGGAAGGTTCTAACTAGCCTTTAAGGTGATGGAGTACATCACCAGAAGCTCCTTCCAGGGCCACACTTGCTTGTACTGTGCCCCTAAAGCCCCTGGTTGCCCCTGTGTCCCTGGAGACTGGAGGGGTAACATGTATCTACAGCTGCTGCAGCTGACGGGAGACTCGTGGCCGAAGAGGCTCTGCCCTGCAGGGGAGGGGAGCCCGATGCCCCGTGTTATAACTCTCTAGAGCGTGAAGCCTGCAAGTAACGGTAATATAAATGTGTTTCAATTTGTAACCTGGCCTTCTGTATCAAGATTGGACTACCTCTATTCTGTTGCACATGTGCATCACTTGGGGAAACATGCTGATAGTACTTAACATTTAATTGCTTCTCTTGATTTTATTTGTAAATTAGAATCCAGAGGATCTGTGAGGAAAAAGAAACACACACCAGTATAGCTTAATTGGACAACATTTTAGAGTAACTAAAAAAAAAAAAAGACGTTTAGCTTTCCAGCTTTTGGAGCTGAAACAAATGCGAACTTATTGATCCATACATATGATATCATATTTTAACTACTTTCTAAACTGGAGGTCATCTCTATACTAGATTACTTAAGAATCTGTCTATCTTATCACATCTTGTACTCATTTATAGTTGTTTCCATTTCTGGCTTTGTTGGAGAGACAGCTAGTGTTTCAACTTAAATTAAAATCAATAAGAAGCAATTTCATTTGTTTTTTAACTACTAGAGCAGGCTTTTTTTTTTTTTTTTTTTTTTTAGTAAAGCTCTGTATGTTCGACTAAGTCACTTGGTTCTTTCCATCAAGATAATTACCAGACCTCATTAATTCCTAATTTTTGCATATGTAGGAATGGGTTATTTTGCAGTGTACCGAACAAAATGTCAAATATGATTTAAAAATAAACATTTATTTTAAATCATCACTGAGAAATAAACGCAGTAAAGAATACTTAGCAGTTAAAAGTAGTTTAAAAACATCTTGAGGGGAAGCATATGCTTAGGGGCTGTGGTGAATGCTGTTGACCCAGGAGTCCTGCACTGGCAGGGTAGCACAGGCTTCCCCTGGCACATCTGGGCAGTGTTCTGCAGGGATGCCTTCCAGTGGAAAAAGCAAAGTCTGGGGCTCTCTGCCTTCAGTCCTTGGCTTGGATATACCTACATTACACCAATTCATGTAAGCAGCTCTTGTCATGATGTCAGCTGGCTTTTACCACACAGCCAGCAGTTTGCCAGCAATAACAATTAACCTGGGTCAAATTCAGCATGGAATTCAGACTGAAGCAATGCTGGTACTTCCTGGATAAGGCAATGGTGAGCCATAATATAATATTGGAGTAAATATCTGAAGGTGGTGCTCTGATGAAGTGTCTCTAATAGGATGTGTTGCTGCTCTGGTGAGTTGGTCACAGGGTCCAGGAAATCATCCTCTCTAGTTTACAGTACAGGCTGCCCAACTGGACAGAAATGGACACATTTCTGTGTAATGGTTGTCCTCTATGTTCACGACATATGTGAAGGTTCAGTTTTCACTGGCAAGGCTTCCTGTCACTGATATAGGTATCCAGTTGGAAGAATTAGTTTGTCTTAGGAAACATAAAGGGTAGACCAGATGCTATGGTGGAGAACCTTTTCTTTTGCTTCCACCTGCTTTGATTGAGATATGTTAATGAGTCAAGGAAGAGAGCAAACCAAGGGCAATATAGGCAGATCTGCCTACCCTGGGTCTGTTCCCTTGAGTAAACTGCTAAACCAGTGTTTTGTAGGAACAAAACATTATTGGTTACTAGATGACACTGATGGAGAGCACATTTCCTTCATCCTTGAAGGCAAAATAAGAGTTGTGTGTGAATTGCTTGAATTTGATATCAAAACAGGAAACTATTGCTTTTTAACTTATCACTTAGAACCACACAGGAATTCACGTTTATGTGCCAAGAAGCCAGCTGTGTTTAGAAATATATGAATGCACACAGCGTTCTGGGAATGTAAGGTAACAGTGACTTGTCTCCACACTAGTGACACCTGTCGTAAGTGAATTCTAGCCATAGTTCAAAACAAGGAGCAATACATTACAGCACAAACAGATTCCCTGTCAAAAAGGTAATTAATACCTCATGTCAAACACTATCTGCATGTACTGCTTTCTCTATTTCATGTTATTAAGCAACGTGACCTTTTCTCTTTCAGCAATTAGCTTTCAAAGTCAAAACCAACTTAGGAAGAAAATTAACTTTCTTTTTTTCCATTGGATCTGAGGAGTCATAGTTTTGCAGTAGTCTTGATTACACCTTCACGCTTTACAGTTTTGATTGCTATCTTGATCAATGACTCTTCATTTCTGTGGTTTGAGATTACATTCCCCTGTTTGATTCTGTATTTGGGAGACATCAAGCATTTTGGGCGCAGACTGTGTCTGCGGAGCCAGATGAGGCTTGTAAGATGAGCACTGTCAATGGGTAACAACTCCAGCTTGTCTCATTTGCACTCTATTAGTAACAAGTTCACTTGCTAAATAATTCTGTTTTGATCTTCAGTTTTTAATTTACCTGACAGTTGTGCTTTCTGGTGAACTGAGCCCACTGTAATAAAGCATTGCTCTCTTTCTTTACAAAACCAGATGTTTCTAAACAGCATACTCCAAGTATGAGAGACAAGGCTCACAGTTTGATGTGCCTTTTTGCTTCTATTTGTGAAATAGAGTCCATCCTGAAGTTTGCCACACTTGGTTGCATTCCTTGGAAATAATGTTGAAGCACCTGGGCCTTACTAAGAGTAGTCTTTCTTGATGAGCTGGAAATAAAATACATTGTTTTGGTGAACACCACTTCAGTTATCACTGTCTGGGCCTTGCAATACTGAGTGAAATAAAGGATCAAAGCCAGTAGCACTGTCCTGTCGGCTCTGGAAAGCCGGTGAATTGTTCAGTCCCTCCCTTGATGTCTTTTGGTGACTTCTGCTGTGATCAATACAGGTGCCATCAACAGAAGCTGGACCCTTTTGCTAGCTCTCGTGCTTGCAAATAAAGTGGAGAAAGCTCGACTGGTTTTGCTGCTTAGGCCGTGTGTGAGGACAGCAAGGGCTTGCTTGCTGTTTGCATTATAAAATTTGCGACTGCTGGCCTACCTTCCTGGATGACACCTCAATGGTGTCAAACTGGTTGTGAAAGAACTAATGCTGTGGTTTTGGATATATATAAATAAATAAATAAATAAAAAACCAAACAAAACCAAAAAAAAACTCAAACCAAAACAAAAAAAGTTCCAGAGCTCTGTTAGTGTCTTTGACAGAAAAAGCTAAAGCCCCAACAGAATTAAATCTGCCCAGGAACATCAAGGGCAACGAGACTAGGGAAAACATGGGCCCTCTCTGGAAAGAAACAAGAGACCTGGTCACCTGGGACATGGACAAGACTGAGGTGCTTAATGACTTTTTTGCCTCTGGCTTCACCAGCAAGTGCTCCAGCCACACTGTCCAAGTCACAGAAGGCAAAGGCAGGGATTGTGAGAATAAGGAACTACACACTGTAGGAGAAGATCAGGTTTGAGACCATCTAAGGAACCTGAAGGCACACAAGCCCATGTGACCTGATGAGATTTGCCCACGTGTCCTGACGGAACTGGTAGATTAAGTTGCTAAGCCACTATCCAACATATTTGACAAGCTGTGGCAGTCTGAAGTTTTTGCTGACTGGAAAACAGGAAATGTAAACCTCATTTTAGAAAGGGGAAAAAAGAAGACATGGTTAGTTGGTCTTACCTCTGTGCCCAGCAAGGTTAGAGAGCAGATCCTCCTGAGAACTAGGCTAAGGCAGGAAAGATGGGGGTGGACTCTTTACCAGGAAGCATGGCAATCGGAAAAGGGTAACAGTTTTAAACTGGAAGAGAGTAGACTTAGATTAGATATTGGGAATAAATTCTTTCCTGTGAGGGTGGTGAGGCACTGGAACAGGTTGCCCAGGGAAGTTGTGGATGCCTCATCCCTGGAGGTGTTCAAGGCCAGGCTGGATGGGGCTTTGAGCAACCAGGTCTGGTAGGAGGTGTCTCTGGCCACAGCAGGGGGATTGGAACTAGATGATCTTTCAGGTTCCTTCACACCCAAACCATTCTATGATTCTGTGTTTTGTATCTCGCCCTTACTGGTAAGGAGGATGCTTGGATGCTCTAGGATCAGTCTTCTGCTCTGTCTGGCCTATTGAGTACTTTTGAGGTGCTATTTTGCATTCAAGTTGCTATGTGTTGCTATATATATATATTTATGTATGAATGCTACTGCTTTTAAAACCTGGCATAATAATAATTAAGCTTGGGAATTATATACCTGAATAGGTTTCTTCCAAAAGTAAAGCAGTTATGAGGTGGATTAGAATGAATGTTCAGCAGATGTTGTAGTAGTGGAGTAGAACTGACTTCACACTGGGGATTCGTAACATGTGTCTGAATCAACGCTTAGAGACAAAATTGTGAGATGAGATTTTTTTTTTTTTTTTTTTGGAAGAATGGTCTTGTCTAAAGAGCAGATGAGGCTACTTTATAGGGTAGGAAATTTCTTTGGTAGGTGATACTGAAGTCAGATAGCCTTGTGATTCCTTTGGCTGGAAGGTGTTCATCTAATGTTTTCTTGTAAACTTTGAAGCTGGAAATATATATATGCGTATAAGAACTGATAGCACTTGTTATCACTGGAGTTGGAGTGGTATGGAGAAAGGCTGCATTGTATAGTAACAAGGCAATTAGTGATGTGGGTCTATTGGTTTTGGTCTGGAAAAGACCCTCCTTGCTCAGTTCAGTGGAGATTTCTACCTTGAGTGTGATGGTGCAACCTCAGATGAAATCTGACCAGTGAGTGATTTACTGCAATGTTGTCGAGAAAAAACTATCTACTCCAGGATATGGTGATAGAAGACAATGATACTTCATTGCAGTTTCTTCCCTGAAAAGCTATAGTGGCATTGATGTTTTATTGTTTACATGTTGCTTTATCAGTCTGGGCAGTTTGTGTCATGGAGGGGAAATGTGTGGAGATTGCTTGTTTTCAAACACTAATGCCTGTAGACGCATTTTTTTCAATGAGGAAAGCCAGTGAAGAAGCAAGCTATTTGTACAATCATGTTCGCAGTCAGATTGCTCTCTTTTCCTGTCTGTGCTCCATTTTACCCGCTATATATTTTCTTTAGTGTTTCAAGAAAAAGACTGAAAAAGCAATAGAAACAGTGGCAATAGAGTCTGTGCAAAATATGTATCGGTGTTCTAAAAATCAGTTTAATTTTAGCACGTATTTTAACATAAACTTCAGCTATATTTTTCTTTGCCACTTCTTCCCCACTTTGCCTGTTTTCCTTTCCATGCCAGGAGTGTTTGTGAAGCCCAGAATTTGCACTGTGCAACGCATGAGAGTTCTGCAAGTGGCAAATTAAGGAAACTGCGTGGTATGATACCCCAGATCATAGATGATTTGCTCAAGGTGTAAATTGAAGGGATCTGATGATAATTTTGATGGGGGGGGGAACCCACCAACCCGAACAAACTAATTCTGAGGGACTGTGTATTGTAGAATCTTAAACGTGGTAGTTTCTACTGTCCTGGTTTGAACCTTACTTTGAAGAAATGCTGGCCTTTAAGAGTGATGGGGTGTGTTGCCCCTAAAGACCTCGATGTCTCCTGATGTTCCAGTATCCCTGAGAAGGGCACCAGTGGACTGGGCTGTAGCTATATTTGAAATGACGAAGCTGGACAAACATGCTAAAAATACCTTCTCTAAGTTGGCTCGTGTGTAACCAGCACTTCTCAGATGACAGACTGCATTTTCATCACTTCCAGGATGTTGAACGAGGTTGAATTGCTTTAGCTTTTGTTGCTGGAGTTGGATCTGACAGCTACAGAAAAGCTGAATCTGATACCCTGTCTTCCTTGCAATGAAGGCCAGTGTGAACACATCACACCGGTGACTGGCGAACTTGAACTCCTTTGTCCTCCTTAGACCAAAGTCACTCCTGATTGAGAAGAACTTAGATTTAATTAGACTTGAATGGTTTGGACCATGTTCATCACAACATACCCATACACACAGTCTGTCCTGGCTCCTTATGTTCCTGTATGTTGTGCGATGCTTAAATATTGCAGTTGAAGGAGACACTGAGGCAGGCAGATGTTTCCTTGCATTCAGTGACATGGGTTGTTTTGGTCAGAGAAACATAGTGGGATTCCTTGTTGTGTTCTTCCAGCTGTGTGACTGTGGCTTGAGGGTTCTGGTTTGGTTAATGTCTATGTTTGGATGAGAAGCTCTGAGGCAGTGGCTGTGCTTTTTCCCTCCTAGACTCTGGTTCAGCAGGATGCTGGCAAGGTTATTGATGGTGTTTCAAGGCTTGCTGCACAAGGAGGAGCAGTTGCATGCCCAGGCATATGCAGTCAAGCCTGACTGAACCAGCTCGCTGAAGCCAGGGTGGCTTTTCTCCGTGTTGTGGCAAAAGAGAAGATGAACTCCTGTGCTCCAGTTTGTTGGGCTCAGCTGAATTTAGGTATCAAATGGCAAGACTTCCTCCTGCTTTAATCCCTGGGGCGAGAAAGAGTGCGAGAGCATCCAGGGTACTGTGGAGCTCTTTGCATCCTGGGAAAGAGGAAGACCTTTCTGGTGGGGAATTCAGGATCTTGGTGCCTTGCCATGCCACTGGTGAAGTCAGGTTGCTGTAAAGCCTTCTTGGCCTGAGACCTACACATGTAGGCATCATCCTAGCTGATTTATCTCCTTTGGAATGAAGACAAGGAGAAGTGTATTTTGCACAGAAATAGGTTGGTCTGTTTGGGTGGGTCCAGGATGCTTCTGAGGACTTTGATATCTGTATGGGCACTGTTTCTCAGGCTTGGGACATACTTAAGGGGTCCTAATGTCTGACAGTGCTGAGTACAAGTACCTTGACAATGGGGAAGAGATGGTGTATAATCCCCAGATAATTTTTTTTTTTTTCTTTAATGGCTTGAATTCCTTTTGGATACACCTGTCTATTAGAGCATCCTTCACTTCAGAAAAAAAAGAAGCCTTCCCTAGGCATTGTCTGAGTTTCTCTGACCTAGAGGATCTTACAGCTACACCTTTACCCTTTGAGCTTCTGTAAGATTGGCTTCAGGATAAATCTGGGTTGCTTTTGAGCTTTGTAATGAAGTCAGCATTGATACTGACCTGGTGGAATTTTTCAAAGAGGACAAATAGCAGTGGTCTTTCTGTTTTTCTTTGATCAGCTAGCTGTCTTCTGAGAGAGGCTAGGAGCTGGTAAACTGGTGTGCACTGGTGGAGACAGATCAAAAATGGTACATCCACTAATTACTGAATAGGTTCTGAAAAAGTAATTATTTTTGGTGTGCAAAATAATTTGTCTCTGTGTCATGGTATTGGTGTGTTGATCATGCAACAACTATCTTTGCAAGCCTGAGTTTTCATTTCAAAAGGTATCATTGTCTATTAAATATTTGGGCATTCATGCTCCCCCTGGGCTGATCAACTATTTGAAATGAATTATCTCACAGTGCTGTCACAATTAAAGAACAGCATGCTCAGGTGAAAGGATTTGTCTGTTTCATAGATTGGAGAGATATGCTCAGTGAAAATGAACATCCTCCCAAGGTTAAATTATCTATTTAAAGCTCCTCCAATTACAACATTGGATAGAAGGATTTTTTTTTTTTTAATGTGGATAAGAGTTAGCAGAGGACAAATGACATAATTGGAAGGGGAGAGAGAGACTTCATACGTGCTTGCTTCTAGAAGAGTGAGAGGGATAAGGAGAAGTTGATTCCAGAGAACTGCCTTCAGACATCTTTCTAGTTGCCTTAATCTCAAGCGGTCTTTGGAAGCTGAGAAAGAAAGAAGAAAACAGAGTTAGTATTTGTGTAAAAAACATCCTGTGAGTTCTCCCAGGTGTGCTAAGTGGGGCTTGATGCCATCTGGCCTTTTCATAAGAAAAAGTAAAAAAAGCAACTTTCATATTGGGATATATAAATAGTCTACTTCTTGCTTTCATAGCACAGAAGAATGTATTAGCTGGTGAGTTGAATTGACATATTCCTTTGTGCATAAGTTATAGCAACTTAAATGGAAATTACACTGACAACAAGAGAATGCACTCTGCTTAAATTAAATAAGGAGATTATGACAGAAAAAGATCAGTGAATAAAGGGGTTTCTAAACTAGCCAGTGAAATAAATGTATGACTTCAAACTTTGTCTTGCCAGAATTTATAAATAAAACACAATGATGTTTTTGGAATACAATGAAGACCTCTTCCTTTGAAGGTTACAGTGTAATTTGTGTAATTGTGTTTGTGTAATTTGACTTCAAGATATGTCCTTGTAATTTGGTAAACTGCAGATCTTGATCTGATCTATTGCATTTTTCGTGTGCCTCATATTGATGCATCTAATTGCCTCATAAGTATATAGTCAGTTTAAAGCCATTGCACTGCCCTCTGGACCTTGAGAAATTCACCTCCTGGTCTGTAATGATAATCTCTGTGTGGATCTTATCTGTGAAGCAGCTGGCCACCTTTGCTTGCTTTCCTTACTAAGTATACACAGCTAGTTGCTGCTCTGCATAACCTCCTTTTACTGTCATACAGCTGAGAAAAACTTAACGAATGATGCCTTAATTTTTCCCAGCTGCAGGATGCCCTCTTTTGGCAGGGAAGCCAGAGCACAGCAGTCGCAGGCACCCTCTTGTCAGAGCTGGCTGGTCCTCCCTGAGAAAATCCCGTAGCATCGTACATGTACGGCTCTGTTTCTGCTGGTCCCTCACCAAAAGCGTGTTTCCTGCTGGAATGGGGTAGAAGAGTAGCTTTGGGCAAGGCAGTGATCAGTGCTGGTAGGATGCGTATGTAATTATGAATATATTATTCTAATGACACTCACGTTCAATGGGTTTTAAACTCTCGAGTTTTCTCGGTACAAAAAGAAACAGATAAGCAGACTTGGAAAAAAGTTACAATTTTAGTGCTACTTTGTTGCTGAACTCCTTTGAAAGTAACAGAAAACGTGAGCAAACTCTTTAAATTCCAAAGTATTAATACTATGCCTCCAGTTTGTTCACCTAAGCAATCTGAGGTGAGACTGCTCTCGGCTGATGAAGCAGGGAGAAATTTTAAATCTGGAGTGAAAGCTCAAAATGCAGCTGTGGGAGGTAAAACCAAGTAAGAGATGCTTGTGGGAGGGTTGACTGTAGAGAGTCATTTTGAGGAGTCCAGTCACTGGAACTCTAGGTGTAGGCAAAGCTGATTTAAGGATGGGGCTTTATTGTGTTGCAGTAATTTCCCCATTGGCTTTACACAGCAGGGCCAGAAGAAATGGTTGTTAAAACGATCGGAGATGTGAAGTGTCTTTAAATCCTAAAATTGAACAGAATGTTTTTTTAAAAAAATATTTAGGAAAAATACCTGTTCACATATGTATTGATTCTTAAGGGTATGAGACTTGAAAAGAAATTGCACCGTTTACAACTTATTTCTATGTCCTTGGATTGAAATATTATGTATAGAGTTCACAGCAGACGTCGTTGAGTGAAGTTATACAAGCTTAATAAAAATAAACCTACACATGACTTTGCATAAAGAGGTAGAAAAATCAAAGAACTAACAAATTTGCATAGATAACATTTGAATTGTTAATTCATATTGCACTTCATTGCAAGGATGTCATTTTTAATTAAGAATAAAATGTGGTAGGTATTTTAAATGGGAAATGATTATAATTGCAGATGGAAATTGAGGTAACGAGAACTGGTTTAATTAATTGTTAAAACTTAATATTTTTCTTTTTTTTTTTTATAAGCTTGTAGTCTGTGGACACTGACACTTGTTTTGTAGATGTGTATGTTTAAATATACAATGATTAAGGCATGAAATGTTGACAGCAGTTTTAGTTTGAGTTGTATTGGTTACTCAAAAGGGTCTGTATGGATGGCCTTTTGAGCATCTTTGGTAGACAAACTTCATTGTTTGCAGGATTGGTGTGAAATTGCAGTGTAAGAACTTTATTCCCAAAGTGTCCTTAAACCATATTTGTCTTTCACCGTGGGTTTCACAGATGGCGGAGATGCCTCACTGGAGAAAAATGAGGCCTTTTTTGGTACCAAATGACTGTTGCCTTTAAACCTCTCCATTGATGAAGTTGACAATACAATATTGACCTGAATTTACTCTGCAAGATTTTGTTGATCTGTTGTGCTCTGTCTGTGGGTAACCGATGTGGCCCTTCAGGAAGCCATGGGCAGCTCTTTCTACAGCTGAGCAGATCAATGCCTGCAGAGGAGGGAAGGAGAAACCAGGGCGTGCAGCTTCTGTCATGACAACCCGTGTGTATGTCTGAGATTTTTATAAGAGGGCTCCTGTAGCTCCACAGAGCAGCACCTCCAGCAGAAGCCTGCCAGGGAAGAAGATGGTGATACTGGAGGGAAAGAAACTCCAGGTCTGTTTGTTAGCAGCCTGCTATTTTGCTGTGCCCAAGGGTATTTTGGACACAGCCTGTTTTGAGCAGCACTGGATGCTGCCACTGTTGGAGAAGGTTCCTTGACCCTGTGTGCAGCACCAGAGTATGTCTCCCGTGGGGGCTGTGTTATGGGGTTTGAGAGTGGGGAGCTGTGGGGTTGTGTGTAACTTCTCAGTGTGCATTTCACCATTTTTTTTATTAAAATTTCGTCAAGGTCTTATAAGACTTGCAACCTTACATTTAGGGAAATGCGGCATGAAAACCTATGAAACAGCCATTTCCTATTCAGATACTTATGACATCTGAGGTAAAGGAAAATATTTGTGTGGAATTCTTAGAAATGGAGGGTACTTCTGCCATTTGAAAGCTTAGTAAACTTATTTACCAAGCTTAGGGCTTTGTGTCCAGAAAGGATTTTGAAGTGAACAAAATTAATGTTGCCACTTGTGTTAAGAACCATGTATGAAGTCTCTGTCATCTCTGGCTGCAGAGGGACTTGGAGAGAACTGCAATTAGCACTAATTGCAGTCGCGTCTGAATCTTCTGTTTGTTGGTGCGAGAATGGACCCTTGAAGTGATTGGCAGGAGCTACCTGTCTGCTCTAATTCCCTAAAGAGCTGCTCTGTTGCATTGCAGCACATCACAAATGACACGAGTATTTACCAGATGAGACCAGCTCTAGCCTGCCCAAATTATCCATGATGCACGGATGCTGAAATTTAATGCAGGTTGCACAGGGGGCTGGGTTCTCGTAGCTGTAATAAAGATGCACTACAGTTTGGTTTTTTTTCCTGAGAAGTTTGGAGTTTTGATTCCTGCAAATTTTATTACTCTGTGATGCTCTGCTGAATGGGTGGAAAAGGAGGTTTGGCACACCAAAGAGTTGTGTAACTTTTCCAATATCTGTGTGTGGTTTTTTTTTTGGTTTGTTTTGGATTTTTGTCTTGTCACATGGAAAGCAACGCTTCAACCGAAACCCAGCTTGTGTTACCTATGTTGGTCATGGGAAAAAATGTTGTCGAAGTAGATAAAAACTATATAAGCAGAAAGACACATCTCTGCTTGGTTTTGCTGCCTCTGGGTAAATAAAATAGAAACCTAAGAAGTAAACTAGTATTCAGTAAAATGATAAAAGATTTTACTCAAATGACAACGTAGTGCTGGTTTTTTTCCTCTGAAGTATGCAACCAGAGATATGAAGTATGGTAATGTCACTAGGGTAATATACAGCTGATAGCACTGCATTCATTTGCATTTCTTCCCTTTACCTTGTGTTTCTTTTTTTCCCTGAAGCACATGTGTTGGGAATTGAAAATGCAGTTTGCCTATTATACACTGGCAGTAATCTTTCAATTTTTTTAATGTAAAAAATGAGGCCACAAACATGAGCAGCCACTGATGTATGGGGCTATTGATGGGAATTGAATTTGCAAAGGGAAAATGGGATTTGGTTGTAGTCTGAAATGATAATGATGTAGCCCAAATGGATTTGTAATGGTCATTCATTCTTTTTTTTTTTTTCTGCAATTTTGTGGTTTGACAAAACGTATTTATGCAGGTGACTATGAAAGTAGCATAGGTTCACTCTGAGTGGGAGTTAATAGCTAATGGTAAATAATAAGTAGGCAAAGTCTGAGCTTGAGCCTGTTCCCAGTGACTTCACTAGGTGAAGGAAGGGATGCTGTGGTTTATTTTCCTAAGGGGGGGGGGGGGGAATTGTCAAGGTGGTGCTTCTTTGTGAGATTTAAGAAATAATAAAAAGAAAATGTACCTTGACGTGAATTCTTAAAAAAAGTATGTATTTGAAGTATCAGCCTAGTAAATGCTTTATTTAGCACAACAAATGTATGAGACACTTTGCACAACTTCTAGATAAACAAAGACTTTGCCCTGAAGATATTCCAGTCTAACTGTGATCAGACTAGTGCACGTTACATTGAGGTGCTGTGTTAGATACTTGTGCTCCTGTAAGCTGCACCTGTGTGACAGTCCCCCTTCCCCCTCCCAGCCTATGGTTATAATTTTAATTTGGGCTGCCAGGGGACTGCAGAATTTTCTATATATCCTGGGTGCAGTTTTATGTGCTTTATGGTAACTTTCATGTTGGTCTGATATCAGAGGAGCTCTCTTTTCCCCTGTGAAAGTGAGGGGAGAATGACAAGCCAGTGTTCCTATGGTCAGAACAAACTGGTGGTGACAGGAAATTGATAATGTAGTGTTGAGGATGGATTTTTGGCTTTGTTTTCCTCTGTTTTCTTCTTTTTTTCCCCCATTCTTTTTTTGGACCAGTGGACGTCACGCTTGTAAACTGCCTTCCATCCTTCCATTTTAACTGGAGTATAGTCCTTGTTAAACGCCATATAATTTAAAAGTATGAATAGAAGTAATCATGGAGTGTAGGAAAAGTGCTTCTGTTTTTATAAATACATTCCTTGTTATAAATTTTTCCTATTTAAAATCAATACAGGCAGTGGTTCAGATGCAAAGGCTGAAACAGATGCCTGTGTAAAGAAGTCTGCTCTTGAGCTGTAGAAACACAAAAAGGGAGGGTGCAGGGAAAACCAGTGCTGATTTACCTGTAGTTAATATCGCTCTTATTTTCCTCTTGCTGCTGATTAAGGTGTGAGCTTTCTCAACAAGAGCTCAGCGTGATGCTCCACAGTTGAGCTGTGCTGCGATCATTGTGGGACCTTCCTGGGGAGCGTGGGCACCTCGGGGACCACTGGGGCACTGCGGGAAATGCCTCTTGAGAGCAGCATCACTTCAGGATTTCGTGCCCTTAGCTTCAGCTATTTTGGCTACAGGCCTTACTGCTTTTGTATTTAATTTCTTTTTTTTTTAAGCATGCCACAAGTGGTCCTGGTGGAGGAAGGCTGTAAGCATCATAAGCCCGTTTTTTTTAATTGGCTCTGCCATCCTGATAAGCTGAAGGCAGAAAGAGCCAGGCAGCTCTGAGGGCTGTGGGTGGCGTTCCATTTGCTTAAATATGGGCCTTTGGAAACTGCTGGTTTGTTTTATAACCGGGCGAGACTGATGTGGGCTGGGTTAGTCTGACATCCCGGTTGTGTGAACCGTTTGGGGCAGAGACTGTTCCCCTGTCAGTGTGGTGCTCAAGGTGCTGCAGACCTCTTCAGAGCCCTCCAGTGCTGCGGCAGCGTAAATAGCACTCGGGAACGGCACTTTTCTCTCTCTCCTTCCTTTGTGAAGGGTGGCAGTTTCCTCTCCTCGGCCATTGTTTCGGTCCACTTTGCGCAACGGTAAAGAAAATGCTGCAAATACCAAGGCGTGTCTGTCGCTCTCTAATGGTCACCTTTGAATCCAGGAAATCTGTGCTGGGTCTGTCTTTGTAAGAGTACTTAAAGAATAAGTGCTGAAATAATCAAAGAATTTTGTTTTGACTATGAAATTGCTAACCATTTTCCCTCTGAATTATTCAACTGCCGAATTAAAACAAGATTTGCCAATGGCTACTTCAAAAACACTATTGTATCTTTTAAATCTTTTGTGTCAGTTCTAATGGAGTATATTTTCTGTGACAGATTTAATTTTTGTCTATTTAGGACTGGCTGCTAAACAAGCCGATTTACCTTCTTATTATTAAGTAGTTCTAGAGCGCTGCTTCACAAATGTGAATTATCTGGACTGTGCTGTAATTTGCACATTTAATGAACATAATCTTGAGGGGAGGTGGACCCCTAAAAATTTACTTTGCGTTTTTGCCCCAGTGCAGTGAGTGGTGTGAATGGTCAGATGGCGGTAGCTGTAAAGCTGATCTGAGATGTGGTTTGTGGGTGTCTCTTCAGGATTCACATAGTCGCAGGCATTGCTGGAAGCCATGAGAGCTTGCAGGTGGCACAAGCCTACAGGTGGCTGACGTGACACTGTGACTTTATGCTCATGGCACAGCCAAATCAAGGTAATAGTTATGCTGTTGACTGTTGGAGCAGGAGTTCTTAGCTGATGTAGGAGACACTCATACTTACGTTTTTAAGGTTCACGGTCTGTGCCTGTCCAGCTAAGTGTGTTATGTTCCAGCCGCCAGTACCCTTGGTTTAATGCCGTGTTCCTTCTGCGTTGGCTCAACAGCCCATTTTCACCCCTTGGCTTTAAGTCAGGAACGTACTTAAATGTGAACTTAACTCTTGGATTCTTTAAGTGTGTTATTGAATTGCAGCCAAAATGGGGAAAGTGAGAAGCTTCTCACTAAACAAGTAGATTATTGTTCTTTTAATTTTTTTACAAGAATTGCAAGTAAATGCTTTATGAAGCTGTGTAAGAGATGGTACTGCCTGGTGTACTTCCCTTCTATTTTGGCTAAAACATATTTGTTGCTCTGTTGACTTGCTGCGTGTACATCACAAACGTCCTTTCACACACTGCGAAGGGAAGAGAATTGAAGTGCCATTGAAACCGAATTTGCTCGAGTAGAACTCTGGTGAATTTTCTCTTTTGTTCTGAGGTGGGTTGTCTTCTGTCTCCCACAAGTCAGCAGAGGTTCGTGCTGCTGTACCTCCCTTGTGTAGTGTGAAGCTGCAGTTCTCAACCCAGCAATCTTCTGGTTGATCAGTGAAGCTATTTTTAATGTATCTATGTATGCACAGGCATTTGTTTTGAGTACTTTTATTCAATGGCTCAGGGTTCAGTTGTTTTACTGGAAGTAGCAAGTATTTTTTTTGTCTTTTTCTTACTTAGCACCCGCATAAAACATTATGCTCATGAAACATTTATGGTAGCAATCCATTAACAGGAAGACAAAGGTTTTCCTCCAAAGAGGATCGCCAAAATGTCTTGCTGAAATGAAGCCTGTTCTCCAGCTGTTTTGTATGCATTATTGCTGCCTCTTACTGCAAGTTTAAAAGGTCCGTGTGATGTAATGCCGTGATACCTTTGTGTACAAAGCTGCTTGGAAGCAATCTGAGTCAACAGGAAAGCAATATCTTCTTAAAGCTTGTGACTTATATTAGTTTTGTGATCTCAGGTATGAAGGAGATAAAAAGGGCAAGGGTTTACTGTAGATTCTCTTCAAGGCGTGTAGAGTTCTTGAAGTAGTAATAAATGGCAGATTAAAATTGATCTCAGTGAGACTTCCAATGTTAACCAGTGTTATGAAAGTAAATGACTTCAGCTTTTTGCCCGCTTCATCAAACGGATCATATTGTATCGTGCTGTCAAGAAACTGCATTACCTGAAAATTTCAGCTATGGAAAGAGCCTTTCCAGAGCACCTCTACAATAGTAAGCGTAAAGCTATAATGAATGATTGAATGACTATTTGTGTGTATATACACACACATCATTTTAATGGAAGAGATAATGTTCTTGAAGACAAGATTAAAGATTCAGAGGAGCATTAAAAGCAGAAATATTATTTCTAAGTGAAGGGGAGATGAGAATTTATTATTCAAATGTTAAAACAATAATTAATACTGCTAGGAAATGGTATAAGAAAAGCCGTCTGGTTCAGCTAGTATAGATGAGCAGTTTTAAAACCACAATATGCCAGGAATCACTTCCTCAAAGTGAAGGATCGCTTGGTGTGGTGGTACCAGCGAGGATTCTGTCGGCTTGGGCGCTTTTCAGCGGAAGAAAGGAAGAAATGTGTCTGTCTATGTTCTTTTACAGTGGAGGGCAACTGGCTCTGCAACTGCTAGATGAACATGGTGATAGGCCTAAAATAAGCAGCTGTTTGAATACGGAGCCTGCACGCACAGCCTTGATCAAATTTACCATCAGCCAAAATAAGCACATTTCTGCTGAAGTCAGTGGAGTTGTGCCTATTTTCACTGCTTAAGAAACTGGCAGATGGCTTGCTTTTGATGTGCAGGTATGAACTGTACTGAGTGTCTGGCGCTGTATGGAGAGTGTGGGGGGACATTCTTGGTGTTCTCTCCTGCAGAAATACCGCTTAATTATACCATGGGTTTCCATGAATCCATATGCACTAAAATAGTCACGTGGAAAAGGGAAGTTTTTAAGAAATAAATAAGGATTTTTATAAACAGTTTTTTCAGTTTTTGTTTTTAATTTCTTGTGGATGTGTGGGCCACAGGAGATGGTCATGACTGGCACTATTATTACTTCAAGATCTGTTTCCAGAACTTCTGTCCTTCCCAAGAACACTCAATGGTTTAATCTTTTTCTCCTGGCAATTGCTCAGAGAGCCCTGAATGAAACGGATTTTTTTGTAAAAGTATGATGTATTAAGTAGGTTATGTGTTTTGCCAGGCTTTATAGTTCCCAGAGAAAAGAATCACAATTTTGTGAGTTCCCAAGCACTTAAAATGTCCAAAATCTGATAGAGAAGTGATTGGTTTTCTAGTGAAGGCTAGAACTTAGTATATTATCTTCCATGGACGAATAAAGCTATTCTATTTTTGTTCTGCCACACTAGTGTTAAATTCATGAAATGTAAATCCGAAGTGTACGTACTGTGCATATTTGCCTTAACCCTGGAAAGGAATAGAAGTTTATTACTAAGCACAGAACAATTTTTCAAGGTGTCAGTTTACATTCTTTTTGCTTACTAATGAACTATGGAAATAGCTTACTAATGAGCTATAGAAATGGAGATTCTGCCATCTCCCAAGTATGAAAGTGTTCTCTACATAGAAAGTAAAACGACTTCTTATAGGTTGTGGAGAATATGACTGTTCAGTATATTTCTTTTATGTTCTATGGGGCCAAAGCTCCATTAGCTCCCAACTTTGCTACTGCTGCCTGCAATTTTTTTCTAATAGTTCTGAAAATGAAAGTTTGTCTATTATCAGTGCATAAACCTGCAGCACTCTAGTGCTAGGTTCTTGCACATAAAATAACAAGCCAAGACGTACTGAATCAGACCTGAGTTTAGGAGATTTAGGTTTGCTTGGAAACGCTGCAGTTCTAAACATTGGGTGCTGTATGGCATTCAAGAACAGCTGAGGTGCTCCAAGGTCTAGTTTCTTCTTAAGTGCATGAGCACAAAAACTTGGGAGACGGGGTCTGTGAAATGTGTAGAAGGAGGGAGAATGCAGATTTTCCAGCCGTTTGCCAATCTGCTGGAGATGCGGAAGACGTCTCAAAAGAAATGAGGTTAGAGCACCTCTGGTTCTGTGTATGAACCCACATGAGCTTGAGGCCAGTAAGGTTATGTAAAAATAAAATGTTAACCCAAGTTAGAGATGTCGAGTGTGTGTTTTTATACATGCATTCATATAGTAATATGAAAAGTTTTAGAAGGATTGTTATTCTTATACTTAAAAGCCATGAAGAATTTACTGATTGGAAAGACGTGCAAACAGAAATAGTTGGAAACCATTTAAAATGCTTTGTTATACGTCCTTCAAAACCAAATATTCTTTTCAGAGAAACAATAATTATGTTTTCAAAATAAGTCCTGGTTAGAGGACTAGAAAGTATAAATAATAAAAAAGGGAAACTTTCAGAAAAAAAAATAAACAAAGCAGTAGCATTCAACACAGCTGATAATGGAAGTGTAAATGAAGAATTACCGGTCAACTGATTTATGTTTAATGAGAAGAAATGTTTTGAATGAACTGAGAAAAAAAGAAATATGAAATGCTATGAATGAAGATGGTAAATTTGCCAATATCCGTTCATCTATATCATACTAAATGAGTGTCTGTTTTTTAGTAAGAGGGGAACCAGATGCTGTGTTCCCATATTGTAAGAACAATAACATTACTTTTCTCCAGTAAGCAAAGAGAATGTTAAACAATCACTGTTAAGGATAAACATTTTTAGGTAGCAGTTTACACCCCAAAATATTTAAGACTTCTAGTATGTTCTAAGGTCCTGAGAGGTATGAAGGGATTAGAGAACAGCCATTATTTTCAGGAAGCTTAAATATGGATGAACTAGGGTCAGTGTGCTGGCCCAAGATCTGTTCCAGGCAAAACAAGGAGAAGTGGATGTGGGAAGTAATGAATAGAGTGAACAAAAGACAGTAATGTAATTGATGCTGACCATCGCTGTTTTATGGGAACCAGTCAGGTTTTCTGCTATGGAGCTTCAAGTTTGACTGAAACACAGTGATATGATATACTTTGATTTCTTTAAGACATTTGATTTAGTTCCATGTGACAGCTTAACTTGAAAAAGAGGGTGGAGTAGAAGGGGAGCAATAGCTAAAATTAGAGCAAATTCAGTCTTGAAATAAAGCAAGAAGGTTTAATCTGTGTGTCCACGTTGATTTGTAATTGCCTTTGGGTGCTGGCCCAACAGCTCTCTGTTGTAGTATTTCTGTGATAGTAGGATCACATCCTTTCACTAGAAATGGCAATTAACAGTTGCTTTTTTCCTCTCCCTCCTTACACAAGTAGAAAGAGCTAGTGCAACAGGAAGGTAGGTCTGATGCGAATACCATGGGTTTGTTTTGCCAGTGTAATACTGTCAAAGTTTTATTGAATGAGCTGACTTCAAGCTGTTGATATAGTTCAGACCTTGGCAGCTCTCTAATCTCCTTGAAGCTTTAGTGTTTGATTGCATTCGTTTGCCCTGCAAATAGTCAACTGTGTAAGTTATCTCAAAGTGAGGATATATCTATAGCCTGTATTTATAATGGACAAGGTTCACAGGAGTGCAGGGACCTTGTAAAACACACATAAGCTCTTTTTGGAATATGCGGTGAAATATTGAGTTCAGCTTCCTGAAACCTGTCAAACTGCGTGGTTACAAGAATCCTTTGGACAGTTAGCTTTAATTATTTAATGGTATATGGGATCACTGTCTGCCTGTTGTTAGCAGGTCACTCCATAGTTTTATATTGATATTATATAATGGTGCTCTACCTGCTGTATATACGTAAACCAACATTCTTTTTGTCATTATTGGAGGAGTGAATGATGAGATATTGGAAATGACTAATTTTTTTGAATTAGATGGTTGGATTTTGTTATAATTTTCATGTTTTGTCATCTGTATCCGACAAGCCTTCCGTCTCAGGTTTTGGTACATTAATGAGTTTAGGGAAACAAATGCATGAGGTCTGATCATGCAAATACATGATAGCCCAGGTACAATTCGAGTGCTGCAGTTGAGGCTCTGTAAATAGTTTCATTCTGAATGGCCCCTCCTGGGGCATTATATCTTTTTTTTGGGTATCAGTTTGACAAATACGGTTTTAGTGCAGGATAACATTGCTGAGAATTTGAGTAAAAATGTATTGGCTGCTTTTTGAGACTATAGAAAAATAGGGAGTGTGTTTTAAGAAAGGCAAACTTTTTTGCATCATTTTTCATGAATATGTAAGCTGCTTAGTGAGTTTTTTATTTTTTATTTTTTTTAAAAAAAAAGCTGCTTTTGGAGGTGACAGGAAATGATAGGAAGAGATCTTTTCCACTTCATGGGAAAGCATTCAAGCAAAGGTGTTTGTTCTCCGTTTCCTACCCACAGTTTCTTTTGAGGGGGCTGGGTTTTTTTTTAAGCTGTTGCCATTCTGGAGGTAGTGGGTGAACTCTGCACACTTGAGAGCTTTCTGTTCTTGAACCAGTGGCAGGTAACAGCAGTCTGTGAAAGGAAAATAATGTGGCCATTTTGCCGCAATGTGGCTCATGCCTTCTTAGGACTCCTATTAGGAAACAAGAGAACTATCAAAACCAACCAAACAAAACCCCATAGGTGTTGACTGTCCAGGAGTCTTGAAGTTGATTACACTCTATCTGATCAACACAGACTCCAGTAGTTTTTACTGAAAATATGTTGGTTTGTATCTTGAAGGAGAGGGGTGGATGGATGGTCTTTCTTTAGTGTCTGTCAGCCTGTAGATCTGTGTGGTTTTTGCTGGAGCCTTTGCTGCTCTGACTAGTGCTGGCTCTTCACTCCTGGCTCTGTGTGGCATCTCCCAGGCTGTGTTGGCCCAAGTATTTTCCGTGTCAGGGCAGTGATCAGATTATGGGAGGAAACACCAAAACCTCTAGAAACGCATCTTTTTCCAGATGGATCTGTTTCTATCTGGTGCGTTGCACAGCTGTTCTAACTGCTGTGCTCAAACAGAGGGGGAATTAACTACTGGGAAGGCGTGGGAGGATGTCTGCTTCCAAAAGTCTAAATGGAGCATGCTGTTAAATTTCTGTGTTTGTTTCTCATTCAGCTGTAGTAGGTTATAAAAGCTGCTGATCAATAGTACAAGCAGGTGATTAGCAGTTCGAGTTCTGAACACTTCTTCTAATTTGTTTGATGCTGAAAATTGAAGGATGCAGTAAAAGGCTAATGGTGGAATGAATGAGGGAAGGAAAGCGGAATTTGGGGTTTTTTTGTGAACTGAAGGCAACACCAAGGGGCCATAAGTTGTCAAATTAGAACTTGTTGCTTAAGAACCAAAAGAAAATGGCTTGATTACTCAGGATCAGTGGATCTGCCAAGATCACTCAATGTGACATTGAAGGAAATATTCAGTGTTTGAAGACAGCGGTTCACTGCATCCCATTGTACAAAGGAATTGTTTTCCTGTTGATGACATTTTCATCAAACAGTGAGGATTTGAGTTCTTCCTTTACACCTCTTGATATTACCTTTAGAAATTTATTCTTTTCAGGCAATATGTGTGTCAAAATTCAGCTAGTATGGTTATAAAACTATTTGGAAAAAGAGCAGAAACATGAGGTCTGTCAAGAACGAGCTTTTGAAAATGCAGCACAACCTGAAACAGCGTTGGGTGCTTTGCTAGAGGGTTTTGTTTCTACAGGTATAAAACTCACAGGCAGTTTAGGGTGTGGTGGTGTGTTCTCCACTGCTCCCCTTCCACTTGTGCATTGATTGTGGCATGAATCTTTTGAAAATATATCATTTGATAATTTATCTAAAGACTGTAGTATGGTGCAAATATAGCAGGCTGAAAAGTCCCTTTTGTCCAAATTGCTTTAATGTTGCTACTTGAACGTTTCAATCTGGAGCCTTAAAATAGCTTTCAAATATAGCTTTCTGAATGGAATATATAAATAAATGCACTCTTCCTTTCCCAGAGAGGCAGGAAGGGTGTGTATGACTTTAACTATTTTATAATTTTTTTTCAGATGAGTTACACAAAACAATACTTCTCCCCAACCCCCTGCCCCACACCAGGTTTGAAAGAAATACTTATTTTTGGTGGAACATGTGTTTGCATCCTGATGTGATTAAGCACTTATTTCAAAATTCATGTTTTCCCCCCAAGCAAGTTGAAGTTCAGATGAACACAAGAAGTTTGAAATGGCAAGTATAGAAATGCAGAAAGCCCCCAGGAGAGTTGTTTTATACATATATAAAGTTTATACATATATCTAGTTCAGAATTGCAGTCCTGTCCCTACCTGTAAGAGACACTTCAAAGTGGGCAGCTTGGGAGGATACGTGCAGGCCTTCCTATTGCATGACTTTTCTCTCATTGCATTTTCAGTACTTAAATCTGCAGATATAAACTGGCTTCGGAACACGTGAATTTCTACTGCTTAAAAATAAATTCAAGCAAACATGAAACCCTTATTTCATTTTTGCAACCCCAATTTATCTGGTAACTTTCTCCTTTCTTCCTTTCACTCTTATTTTTGGAATGTTCAAGGTTTGTTCTTACAGAGAACTTAAATTCCTTTCCCTCCTAATAATCTCTTGCTTGCACATACAAGATAACAGTCACCTATATGGTTTTGCTGGATTATTAAACTGACAAGGCACCAGAACAAGCAGCAATGTGTTGGGAGAAGAATTAGCTGATGTTTAACCTCCTTTGTAATTTATTCAGGTTCTATAACTCTGCTTGGCTCTAGCAAAAGCAGCCCAATTACTTGCTTCAGATTGTTCTGTGGCATGCAAACCGATTACACTAACCTCTCCAGATGAATGCTGGGTGTAACTGGGAGAGCCTAGAGCCAGAAGATTTGCAGAATTTTTTGGGCAGACATCCAGGAAGAACCTGCTCAGTAATCTGTACATGTGTAATCCTTTTAATGCATCAACTTGGTTCGAACACATTAGTGTCAAACGTTAAGTGTAATATTTTTAGTCTGTGAAGCATATTGTTGAAACAAAATTAAACTGGAAATGTGGTGATTTTGTGGGGGGAAAAAAAAACCTGTGAAATCTTTTGGAGATGAATCTGGATTCATTTTTTTTTCTCCATCGGCCTCTAAATGCTGGTGGCATTATGTTTGCATGGGTTGGAGACATTTAACCATTAATGGTGGCTGCAGGAAACCTTATCTGGTTTGAACTAACTGAAGATGAGACTGTGTGCTGCTGTCTAAATTATTGTATTGGATTTTCTTGTTAATCTGTTAATCCATATTTGCGGTGTATCCTGATATACTTCTAGTGGAAACGTGAATAGTTTATGGAGGAGCTTTGTGGCTAAAGGCTACAGAATGTCCTTTTCCTGAGGGGAGTGCAAGGAAGCTTGTGGAGTTCAAGCTGTTATAAAACTTTTGAGCTATATACTTTCAGCTTTGTGTGGTTTTTTTTTGGAAGGGGAGGAGAAGGTTTTTCTCATTCTGCAGACCTTTCCTTCCTCTGAAATTTTAAACCAATTTCCTCCCCTTTTTTCCATGAGCAATCCAAGGTGCAGAACTTTTTTTTTTTCTTAGTTATGGGGTGAGGAAAGTCTGTGACAAACATCAGTGCACTCCTGGTGCTGGCAGGGGCCATCGACACCTGGGTAATCATTGTTCTGTATGTCTGCTCTACTCATTTCTTTCTATGTGTTCATTGATTTATTTGGTAGTAACCGACCTGTTTCTGGGCTGGATTACTGACAGCTTTCCCAAGCTTTATCGAGGTTGAGAATAACGGCCCCCACCGTGACATCCTCCCAGCTTGTAGTGTCTCCCCGGTGAGTTAGCCAGTTAGTGCACTGACAGGTATTAGATGGGCACAGAATCTTTAAAATTGGAAGGAGTTAATATAAATCAAAGCTTGCTTGGATTTAGGCAGCACATTGGATTGAGCCTCCTTATCCTTAATGCTCCATCTCCCAGCTCTGGCCAGACACTGTAAATCTGCAACATGCTCCAACTGCTTTATGCAGATACTGAAACATCCCAACCTTTTCTCTTAAATTTATCAGTGCCTTGACATTAAATATTTCAAGTGGGTTTTGTTGAACAGAGTGTAGCTTTTTTTGTGTGTTCTTCTTAAAGGTTACTTCTTGTTGGAATGAAATCGAAGGTTGGGAGTTCTTAGCAGATGTTATGATTAAATCTGACTGGTTGTAGGCTCCTTCCTCCCCCAGCTCCCACATGTAACATTTGGGATGATGAATAGCAGAATTTATAAGTGATGTCGGTAGCTCTAATTGTTCAGGTCTTTGTGTATGTGTGTGTGTGCCTGAAAAAACTTTTCTGCTAGCAAAAGCTGTGCTGCAAAACTGATGGTTCTTATCTGGCTTCTATTTAATATGTCAGTGAGACTCCTTCGTATGGGAGCATCCTGGTAATTGTGAATGAATGCTATGATGCACGACTTCAGTAGCCTCAGCTGATGATAAATCACATAAAGGACTTGATCTGTGTTAAGCCTTTTGTTTTCTATATGTTTGCTGGACAAATGTGCTTACACATTTCAGATAGATTTTGTTCTTTTTAAGTGCGGGAGCTAGATGTTACTAAATCTTACCTCCAAAACAGTTCTCCTTATTTCTTTTTCTTCTTACAGTGAAATTGCCCGCTATCAGGCAAGCGTTGACCCAGTCGTCTAATATGTGCCTTTTTTGCCTCCGGCTCTTCGATTTGTAAAAGCATTGTTAAATCGAGCTCATGCTGTTCATTCAGTTTCTCTCATTGTGCAGTTTGTCAGTTCTGCGCTCGCTGCCCTTCTGTAAGGACCTTTCTCAGCTCACCCCAAGGGAGGCTGCGTGTTTCCCACAGATGCCTTTTGGGGATGGTGTCGGGATTGTCTGGCAGTGAAAGGCCAGGCAGAGGAGTCTCTCTCAATCAGTGCAGCAGAATTGAGAGTTCTGCTGTGGAGCACCTTGAGTACAAAGCCCTTGTTTTTCACGGAGGCTGGTTTTTCAGCTGGTGACTGGCAGAGAGGGATGCACCAAGAGAAAGTGCTTTAGCAGAGTTAGCTTTCTGCGCCAGCTGGGTAAAATAAACCATGCACAGCGTTTAGAACCATTTCTGTTGACTACTAACAATTTAATATCTTTCATCTTCAGTGTTGTTCCCCAGTAAAACCATTGTAGTGAATTCAGACAGTTGCTTTATTTCCATAGCAAAGAGAGTTACCTGCGAACCAAGCAAAATCCCATCCCACTTGAATTTTTCTTTCCCCACTCAAATAATATCTGTATCATGCCAGCACTGGGGCAAAGGCAATGGAATTTTGTTGTTATGATAGTGCTAATACGGAGGAGTCTATGTTTAACACCCTCTGGATGTTAAAGCAGGGTTTAGCTACTGGGAATGTGAATAGTGGAGATGTACTGAGGAAGAGTAACTAAGAACAACCCAAGAGCCCAGCTGTTCCTCAGCTTGCTGCTGACAATAATTCAGGTTTCTGCTAGACAATTAACAGTTAAGAAATGGGTATTTGAGGAGCTGACTTATTGTTTCTTTGCACCATAATTCAGAGATGCTTCATGAAAGCCTGCATAGTCCACCAACTGCTAATAAATTTGATCATTCTCCATGTACATAAATTTGTCTAAAGTCTGCAAGATATTATAGAAAAATACATTTTTTTTTCTTTTCTGATATAATATTTAACTTTAGATTTTGCTGTCAGTACTGTGTAATGAAACTGAAATCAATGCTCCTGTATCTGAGTCCTCAAGATAAACATTATTAATATTATTAAAAACAAAAGCCTCCTGCACTTATGCATGTCTATATAAAAGCTTATACATTCAGATCAGATGAAAACTGGGCTCTTCTTCCACGGAAAGCTCAGAACTACCAAATCCAAATTCTCAAAATTGAGTCAGACTTCTAACATTTTTTTTTCCATGATAATTGTACTTCTTTTTTCATGTACTACAAAATCCTATGAGTATCACCTGTGTGAGTGTTCTGAGTTATATGAAGCGATTATAGACAATACCGAGAAACGTTTCTTGCTTTGCTTTGCACGGTCCCTGACTTCCTCCTGCCATAGACGTCAGGGAGGTGAGCAGGGCAACAAGTATAATTATTCTACCTCATCACATTTTTTTTTTTTATTGGTTTTGTTTTATGTAGAACCAGCTAATCTGTTTGCAGCCACTGCAATGAGTTTCTGGTGCCAGCAGGGATTTCTTGGGTGACCTCTGTGGAGTAGAAACCTTTAGTTATGTTATATGTACAGTACTATACCCTCACAGTGAAAGGAATGATTTGGGGCAGAAGTCCATTATTTCTAGGCTGGCTTCATTTAAAGTTACTAGTTCACCTTTGAACTGCTTTTCATTGTCTGGTGGCTTTACAAAGGAGCAGCAAAGGCTTATTGAAACTTAAAAATCAATTAAGAAGAAAAAAATCCCACATCTCTATATATCCATTTGGGACCTCAAAGTGGAGAAGGCACAGAGATGCCAGATGATTGATTCCATTTTCATCTTGGATAAATATTGATACTGAAGCATGTTTTACAAAGATCTGCTGAAATTCCTGGAAATGATATCCACCTACAAGAGATTGTTAGTGCCCTGACCTAGCTGTAGATAAAGTATATTAAAATACTATTAACATAGGAAAAAAAAAAATTAACAGGAGTACTGTGGGCTCCAATGTCATCTCTTTGTCTGGAGGAGCACTGAGAAGGCTGCTAATGCGACTTAAACTTAAACTGCTGATACAGTCCTGGGTCTGACGGTCTGAACAAAGCAGGATGTTTTCAGTTGTCAGAATGACAGTAGACTCAACATTTCATTGTCTCTGTTTATACAGCAACAGTCTACATTTAGTAATCATGAAACCTAGTTAACAAACAATACCCTTTAAAAAAAAAAAAAAAAAAAAAAAGAGTCTGGAGCCAGACTCTTTTCAGCGGTCACCAGTGAGAGGACGAGGGGCAACGGGCACAAGTTGGAACATAAGAGGTTCCACTCAAATATGAGAAAAAACTTCTTTACAGTGAGGGTGACAGAGCCCTGGAACAGGCTGCCCAGGGAGGTTGTGGAGTCCCCTTCCTTGGAAATTTTCAAGACCCTCCTGGATGCAGTCCTGAGTAACATGCTCTAGCTCTGGGCAATCCTGCTTCGGCAGGGGAGTTGGACTAGATGATCTCTATGGTCCCTTCCAACTCTAAAAAATTCAATGAAATTCAGTGAAAAAAAGAGAATAAGTTCTTTGGTCAATAAATACAACAGGCCATATTTCCTTGGTGCCTCCTGGACAGTGTACCCTTTCAGGTAGGGATGAAATAGCAAACAAAAGACCCTAGGATTTGATAATTCTCTTACTTAGCACTCAAGTTTTTGTCTAGCTTCTTTCATAGAACCAAGTAGTAATATATTACTTTTAGTCGCAAAGTGTTTATTAGATGGAAAATACAATATAAAAAGGAGTTTTCACTATTGCCTTCCACGAATCCAGACTTTCATTTGTTTCTTGGTGGTTTGTTAAAAAACTGTAAAGAAAAGAGAATAGTCTCTACTGATAGAGATGGATCTCCCTTGGATACTGCTGCACATGCAGCCTCAAATCAAGCTGCCATTTTAGTGAGACAGAACCATATGATTCTTGGTTAAAGTATGGCCAGAACATTTCTTTGTTAATGCTTCAGTGGGTGCTGCTTCTGTTCTGTTCTTCAGGATGCAAAGGATGTGTGCTTCTGGGAACATCTGGCTGCCTGTTTAGAAGATGCCAGTGATCTAGGAGTTTGCATGGGATGTCCTTTTGGGTACATCCGCACTCATTATTTCTATAATATTAATAGAATGAGACAATGCATGAAATCCTGGCTCCAGCAAGCTGGATGGCAGAACTCCCACTGATTTCAATATGCTTGGGCTTTTTCCTTCTGTCTTGGTTGCTATGACTGTTTTTTTTTGTTGTTGTTGGTTTTTTCCTCCTAACAATGTTGCAATGAACTGCTCAAGGAAAAAAGAAGAGCAAGCAAACTCCACGTAATTCCAGCTGTCGCTCGGCAGTTGTCCTGCACAGCAGCTGAAGGAATGTGACACTTTGGTGGTCATATGCCTTGACAGTGAACTTACACCCACAGAGACCTCTCCAAGAGTGCGCTAATCAGTGTTCCTCCAGAGACTTCTGTCATTCTCACTTGCCTCTTGCTTATGCCATTGTAAATTAGAAGTTACTCTACTGAAGTTGAAGTAACTAAATCAGCTTTTAGTGAGAAGAGAATTAGACCTGTGCCTCTTGATTTTAAACAAAACTAACAAAACCTTAGTCTTGATTTTTTGTTTGTTTTTTTTTTGTTGTTGTTGTTGTTTGTTGTTTTTTTTTAAAGACAGTTCTTTGAAAAATAACAAGTCC
This sequence comes from Gallinago jamesoni, assembly GCA_025769975.1. Taxonomy (NCBI): domain Eukaryota; kingdom Metazoa; phylum Chordata; class Aves; order Charadriiformes; family Scolopacidae; genus Gallinago; species Gallinago jamesoni. The sequence goes on from JAOQGH010000003.1 coordinate 7,169,926, forward strand.
GCTAATTTGCAACCAAGAATGGACGTTTTCCTGTTTAACTGAATGACAGGCTTAACTCTGCCTCCCTCAGACTATGAAATGTTGTCAAAACTGAAGGTCAAAGCCAGTGGCATTTACTTTCCAATACGCGGCAATAGAGGCTGTATTAATGACAAAATATGCTCAATGTTTTTTTGTGCTGGTGACATGTGAAGTATCTGGCCACGCTGAGCATTACTGCTGTGGATACAAAGCTACGTAGTTTGAGGTCTTTGGTTTCATCTATTGTGCCATTGAGTTAATGTACTCTTGCCTAGACCTGCTGGGCTTCCTACTGTTGTGCTTTTTTTTGGAATTGCTTATTGTTGCAACTTAAGCTAGCTGAAAATACAAAAAAAAAAAGCTTATATTAACTTAACACTACTGAAAATAATGCAAGGTGCAAAGATAATTTGGTCTTTGATTTCCCTTGCAGCGTGAATTCAGGAGCCTGTACTGTCTGCTGCTTTGCTCTTTGTATAGGAACTTTACACATCTAGCCTTCTAATCTTTGCTGTAAACTATATTAAAATACTAGTAAAAATGTTTTAAAAACTCATTCATGTAAGAGCAGTGATTCAGCAGTCTAAAGTTTCTCTTTGTGTGTGTGTGAGGAACATGGTGGCAGTCACTCAATGGTAACACTTACTCTAATGATGCAGATAAATTGTGCTTGCTCTTCTCTCTGTATATACATTTATTTTTCTTCCCTGCTGTGCACAATTTTAGCGCCTGATTTATCAACCTCAATTACAGGGGTAGAGCTTGATCTCTTTTCCTACATCACTTCTATATGCAGCCAGATGGGTGCATTGGCTGCCATGTTTTTTAAAAACCAAAAACACTCAGCAACCCATCTGGAATCTCGGTTGGCGTTGGCTAAAGCCAGCATCGAGCAGAGATTCCAGATAAGTGCCAGCAGCAACACATTTCTCACTTTCAAAAAAAAAAAAAAACCACCATCATTTTCTTTCAGTTCTTGAGTTGAAACTTAAGATGGAATCAAAAACTGCGTTAGTTCCAAAAATACAAGAGCATTGCCAGGTTAATGCAGATGCTTTCTGAAATATTCAGGGGCTGTTCTGCAAATGTGCTGAAAATCCTGCAGCTACTTTAAGAGACTGTGGTTACGCTGCACTTGAAAACTGGATTGCAGTATTTCCAGGCATTTCTGCTGTAGCTCTAACGTAGCTCTCACACCTACCACTAAGCATGAACTTTGGTAGTACCGGCTTCCACATGGAATATATTAGCCCAGCAGGGAATCTGATTACAACTTTGGGTAGCTTTCCCAGAGTAAAAATGATTATTTTCGAGTGAGGTGGAATGTGTTTGAGAAATGTGACCTTCCCGTTTAGATTTATAAGTCGTTGTTCAGTATGGAGCTAGAAATCTTTCTGCTCCCCAAGTTATTGATAACATAGGGACAATTTTTTAAGTTGATATAATAAGAGAAGTAAGGGAAGTAATGGGAAGTAAGAATGGGGGGCAAAAACAAAACCAAAAATTCCCCTCCCTCAGTATCTTGCATTTAGAGGAGATAGATATTTATCTTGGACTCTACCTATTTGAATGGGGGAAAAAAAGCATGCCTGGATTTTTTTAAAGGAATACTGTTTGATTATAGTTAATTGCTGCAAAAAGGCACATGGCAAGAGTGGGAAACACTCCAGGATCTAGTTTTGAATTTTTTTTCTGCAGGTTTTACTCTTATACTTACTGTGAAGTAAAATGGGAAGCTTTATTTTGTGACTCAGCGGAGCAAAGCTGACCCATCTGAGAAGAAACTCTGCCTAGCAATAGAGGGGATGCAAGGAAATTCTGTTCCACCCAAAACTTAATTACTGCTGCAATTACTGGTTTTACTGTTAATTCTGCGCTTGGATCTTAGCAGAGTACCTCAGCATGATTTTGGGGGGAAAGAGATAGTAGAGCAATTTAGATTAATAAATAGCTGTATTAATATGAATTCAGATTCTTTAGTTTAGTTCTACCTTAAAAAGAAAAAAAATGTAATCTCAACCCTGAATCAAACAAAAAACCCAAACAAGAATGATGGTTTTCTTTTCTCCTTAAAACTTGATTCTTAATTCTAAGTTGTTCCAGCTTTATATCCATTTTTCAACAAGGAGTTTAAATCTGTGAATATGTATTTTTTGAGTATGTTGCGAAGCCTTATTATCATGTGCATGGGATTTTTGAGTTGTTTCCATTTCCATCCATGATGAAGTATTCAGAGACTGTATGCGAACACAAGGGCCATAATAAAGTTAGCTTTATTTACATGCAAGTTACAGGGTATAAAATTCAAGTTAATTCATAGTGTTTTGCTGCATTAACTTCTCTCCATCCTCTTTAGGATGCAAGAGTGTTTTTGTTTCTTTAGACTGGAAATTTACTTCCGCCTTTCAGATGGTAGAGAATAGATGGAACCGGAGACAAGCACTTAGTGTGCTTCATTTGTGCATGTGGAACAACACTGGAGGCAATGCTGGACACCTCTCTGATTTTGTAAACAATTTTAACTTTTTTTTTGAGCAATAGCCTCCAATATACCAACTCTGGATTCTCCCCAGGCTGTCCTCTTACATACTTTTTATCAGAAATGCATGCATCTAGGTGAAATTCAACAGCAAATATTGTGTAACTTGGCTCTGTAGACTTGAGTGCTCTATTTAGGGGAGCTGCTGGTGATGAACTGAGGGAGCCCTGCTCTGTTGTAGGACTTACTGGCCTCATACTGGGAAGCACTGGGTGTCCTTGGCAGGTCAAGGAATACACCTCCTCTGAGTGCTTTCTGGCTTAACTCCTCCTACTTTTTCCTCTCCCATCCCCAAGCAAAGAGGGCAAAACACTTCCATTGAGTACTTAGGGGAGGCACTGCTAAGGGTGGAGGGGCTCAATTTTTGTACAGACAGGGGGATTTGATATATGGGAAGTTTAGATGTTGCAGACAGACTTGGGTCTCGCTGTCTTCAGTCAATGCTTTTGGAAGTGCTGTGCTTTGGCAGGGTGATGTGAGATGAGACACTGAGAAGTTCTGGTGTCCTGTGATGTGTGAAATAGGCTGGGCTGGTGGGTCAATTTGTACTACAAGCGGTTGCTGCCTGGTTATTGCAAACAAAGTAAAGCTCAGAGGATTATGGGCTGAACTTCTGAAACCTGTCTGGCCTGCTATCAAAGAGTGCCCTTGACATCAGATGGTTCCTTAGCCACAGAAAGTTTTATTGTAATCATCAATATTATAGTTTAAAACAGTGCTACAAAATGGAAGAGTCTGATACCTATTTACAATTTAAGTACTCTGTTTCATTTAATGGTCTTTGTAGTCCGTCCGTTTAGTGTGGTATTTATTTTGTACAGCAGTGGAGAAGACATTTGAAATTAGAGTGATGTAACTATGGAACATGAGAACTGACTAAGGCTGCAGGAGCAGAAATAGAGCCAGAATCTTCCAAATTGTGTTTTGAATTTTCCAGGTTATGTTTCTTTAAAACTAGAATGATTTTGAGCACCCAGAAAATGCTAAAGCTTTAGCATAATGATGTGTGGGTGTGGTGTCAGGAACTGTTATTTCCCTTGAGAATATTTGTCATCCTTTGAATAAGATCAGAAATAGATTTAAGCGCTCACTACTATGAGTTTTTCTTCTTGGTATTTATTTTATTCTTTCTGTTAGATGTTATTCGCCTGATTGTTTCCTCCTCCTCCCAATACCTCTTACCCTTTCTGCATGTTTAGTCTCCAGCTTGTCCTGTCTGCCTGGTGGGTTATGACCTGTCTTGGCCAGGAACCAGTGAGTTCCTGGAAGGGAAGTGGTGCCTCTTGCTGTTCCTCCTGCACCTTGCACAGCAGGGCTCTGAGCTTGCTATTGCGTTCTGAGGCATTGCTCTAATGCAACAGTAAATATTCCTGCCTACTCTTCTCATATATTTCTTATCTTCTAAAGGTGATTCTAGCTTAAAAGAAAAAGAAAAAGAAAACCAAACCAAGTAACAGCTCCATACGCTAAAGGTAGGAAATACCTCTCCACACACACAACCTTGCTGAACGCTGACCAAGCCAGTTCAGTTGAGATGCTGTAATTAACATTGGCTTCAGCATCCAAAGGGATGTGGGGGTGTAGTCTCATCTGGGAGTCTTTGTTGTAACCTCTGAAAGCTTCTCATCACCTGAGCTTTCTTAGGTCCTGTTACCAGAGGGGAAATTTGGCTCTTGACTTTTGGCTGGAAAGAAAAAAGAGACGGGCTACTCTTAAACTTACTTTAATCTGCTCTGGAAAGCTAGGCTTAAACCTTGTATACGCCATTTAATCAGTAGTTTGGGCATAATTGTGCTGCATAAGCATAGATATGCATATAGTACCTTTGGAAATGCTGTAGGGTGTTTGTGACAATGCTTCAGCGTAAGCAAATCTGACACAGGAGCAATGGGATACCCAGGGCCTTCTGAAGCAGACTCTAGAGCCCTGGTGAGTGACTATAGAGCATCTTGGATGGCATGTGAATGGGAAACTACATCATTTCATGTGCTTTCTGCCCACATTAGATATACAGTTTTTGGATTGTGTGCTGATGGGGACAGGAAATATCTTCATCTAAATATTAGAATGAACCTGGCACAGCTTGGGGCTCACATAAGCAAAATTGCATCTCATCACCCATAGCTCATTTTTATTAACTTTGGTACCAATATCAGCATTTCATAAATGAGAACAGCATCTCGTATCAAACCATCTTTCTTTTCTGCTGCTCAGTTGATGGGACCTGGGTGGCAACAGGCCACGAACTCAGGGCATAATTTTGTTAATATCAATTTTTATTTTTCCTTGTTCAGGAAGTATGGTCAATATATACATGTTTTTGCTGGCCTGTTCTGTTTATGTGGGTACTTGTTTCTTGCCCATGGCAGGTTGTGCTGAGAACTTTCTCAAGTATCAGTACTTTCAGTGTCTCTTTCAACTTTTTTTGTTTGTTTTTTATTATGGAGAAAGCATATTCTTTGTGTTTTATTTGTGGGAGGCTTGTTAAAATGGGGTTGTAAGCTTAACTTTTTTTTTGCTGCTAGGGAGCTTCTTGCTTTCTACCAAGGTGGAATTCTTTGTTCTTATGTATATATTGTTGTTTTTTTTCAGTGTCCCCAAAGAATTTAGAATCTGCAACAGTTAATCATGTCCTATTTTTCTGTGCAGTTGCAACTTTGTAACTTCTCAATTTTTGTGTGTATTCCTAATATACTTTTGTGTTGGCATTTTGAGAGAGGGCGTCTGTGTGTGTGTGTGTTTGTATTTGGCAGTAGGAATTTACAAAACCTGTAACAGGATGTTTTGAGTCTCTGGGATTGGAATGATACCTTTCATTAGTACGATTTGTCACCTGTAGAAAGCCTCGAGCAGTGGTGACAACTGCCATCCTGCGTGGACAGGATAATGTGCCTTTGTTTAGATTTTTTTTCTCTGTCTGCTCAATAATTAGTAGATGGAAGAACACTTCTAAACCATGTTTATCTGAATGTAAAAAACTTGCAGCAATCGATAGGCACACTTTAGCATGGGAGCTGGATCTGCAATACACAGCAGATGTAGCCATCTCCCAAGCAGCATGAGGATGCCTAATAAATAAACTCAAATCCCTGAGAAAATTATGCTGCGTTTGAGGGGATATGTGTTATCTCCATTTATCAGCCTCTGAGCTGCTGTTGTTCTGCACTCTACATGGGATTAGTAATAGTGGGATTAGTAATAACATACTATAACTAGGCAAAGGGAAGGGAGGCACCGCATGATAAAGCTGCGTAGTGCCTCCAGGAGAAAGGGTGTTTTGAGTGTTTGAAGGTCAGCTGTTTGTGCTATGTTGGGTGTGGGGATTTTTTGAGGGCAGAGAGGACAGCTGGAGTTGTATGTTCTGTTGCCGTTGACAGTACTAAGCATCTATTTTTGCTGGTTAAATGTATTGTAATAAAAATCATAATAGGCTTGTTTGAATGGCCAAGTGTTTGGTTCTTGACACTTTTCCTCTTCTTGGAGATGCTGCTATTTTCAGTTGCTACTTTCCCCAATGATTTTGGGAGGGAAGAGGTGGTTCCTTAAGGCTATCACATCCCCGTGCAGGTGATTTGTAAAAGTGTCTCTTTGTCCTCTGCTAAGCTTCTACTTTTCTATCTTGTGTGTTGGCTTGTCTCTGTAAAATGCCGTACAAATGTCTTCTCAAAGCAAGTAGAGCGTTACGGAAGCCTCAGTATCTCCTTTGGCTCAGGACCACACCAGGCAGGTTATTTTGAATTTCCTCCATCTCTCCAGGGTATTTTCTTGTTCAGGCTTTTCTCTGCTGATTAATATATATTAAGTAAATCTGTCTTCTCAGTTATACTCATTACTCCTGTTTGTCCAGCCAAAATACTTCTGCTAACCTACTTGTCCATGAAATTCCTATCCTAGAAATCCCCTGCAAGCTTCTCATCCAGTTACTGTATCTGATGGATACTCTTTGTCACTCCTGATAATTACACATAACTGTTACCCCCTCCATTTAGCTTCACTTGCCAGGCTTTCCAAGGTCTCTTGTCACTTCTGCTCTGCTATTTGCTTGTCAGATACTTCATGATCCGTCTTTGTGCCGCCTTCTCTGTGGCCTCCTATATGTTAATTCGGGACATCTGCACAGGCCCCTATCCTCTCTGCTTTCTAAGTCCCGCTCGAAGACCTGCGTGTACCATGCTGCTCAGTGAACCAAGCTGACAGATGTACAAATTGCTGACTCTTTCCTGAATCAAGGTTCAGAAATGTGTTTGGGAAATGCCTCGCATCTGTATCTGCTGGCAGCACCCACAAAGTAATAATACTTGAAGTGGAAATCAGTCTGACTTCTGGGTACGGCTTCTCCACTTGTAACTCCTGGCATGGATGGCTGAATCATCTTTGTCTAAATAGACAGGACTGTGAACAGATGGTAAATAATTTACGAAAAGTGAAGCTATGAGCAGGCCTAAGATCGAACTTCATGTCATATCTTTCCTACTGTCGTAGATGTAGACTTGCAGCTCTGAATCATGGCAGACTATACTCCATTTATAAGATGAATTTGAAATAATTTAAGAGTAAATGAGACAAAGCTGAATTTCTTGAATTAGGCTAATAACAGGCAATGATCTCCCCGAACAAAGAGCTGTGAAGAGACTGAAAAGCATTGCCAGAAATTCTTCTTCTGCCTCTACCCAGAAGCCCTGGTTCAAAGTAATGCCGAAGCCACTTGTCATTTTTACTTCAGCTGTTCCTCTGACATGTTCAAACCCAGCACTGGATGCTGTGTCAGTTTCTTGATGTTTGAAGAAACAGCATTAGCTGTGAATTCGGGAAGATAATGCAGAAGGAATAAATGCAGTATATTAGAAGTAAGGGACCATATTGGTAACTGTGTGCTTTGGGAACATTTACCAACAGTAATACCTCTGTAAACTTGGGATGACTTTGATAGCAATCTCCACTGTCCAAAAATCACAGCATCTGCTAGCACTGAGAGACAAATGCAGAGGTCTGCAGTCCCTGGGCAAGTTACAAACCTCTTCCTGGTTGAAATATAGGACTGAAAGTGCTAAATGATGTTATTCCTCAATTCATTATAGCTAATCTTATAGACACAATTATTTTTTTTGTTCCTCTCCTCTACCGGTTTACAGAGCTGGGGTTCTCTCCAAACTGTTTTAGGGGAAACACAGAGTATGAGTACAAAATTTGATGTCGTACTCCAGTATATAGAGCACCAATTATCTTTCGGTCTTCATGTTATTGCTTTGAAATCAGAATCAAGATAAAAATGAAGGGGTGCTTTGACAGTCAGCAGCGCACGTTTTCAAAAAACCAATTGAAGGCTGCATTGTCTCAGTGCTGTATTTTCAATGTGCAAAACTGGTACTAGCTCTTGCAGGGAGAAGGTGATCTGGGCCAGCATAACAGAACTTGGAGAAAAATAAAACAAAGTGCAGTATGTTTTCTCTTGTCTTTCTGATTAGTCAAGTCTGTCCAGGTGTTTTACATCTCCCACAGCAGTTAAGGTGTTGGCTGGGAATAGGTGTCCAGTTGCTCCCTCTGGCAGCTGTCTGTCAAAGGCTGTGTTGGCTGAGGACTTCTCACATAAAAACGAGGGGTATCATTGCTGAAGTCAGCAGGGCAAACATTGACTTTTATGGCTTGAAGTATATGTTTTCTTGAATAATTCCCTGTTCTAGAAGAGACCATTATTGACCTTTGGAGCATTCTGCCACTGCCTTTCTCCTGATATAGATGCTTTTTTCCAACTAAGACCTCATTTTTGACAATATCTATGGATCTGTTGACAAGACTTAGTGGAACCATTGCTTAACTCAGTGACTTCTAGCATAACCTGCCCAGACTAGCCATGCTATGTACTGATACCTGCAGTTGCTTAAAGTAACTAAGTTTTGCTGACCTTTGGGTATATGTACAATATGGACTGTGTAAGCCTTTGAGCAAGTTATTTCTTATTCACAGAGCCACCAACACTTCAGAGAAAATATAGTTGATAATGTTTGTTAGAAGCAAACTTTGTCCAAACGGTATCTGACCTACTATATCCAGCTTTTAGCACTAAGATGTAATACAGAAGGGAGTTTCATGGTGGTTGATTATATGAAAAGTCTTAGATTCAGTTGTGGGTTACATACTTTTTTTTTTTTTTAAAAGATTCTTTCATAAGTATTCTTTGAACTTGCACCCTTTAATCAAAAAAGTTGATAGTAAGACTGTTCTGCATGTTCTGCAATAGTAAGTAACAACAGTGCTCCTCATTAGTCTTGAAGACAGGTTTAGATTTCAGTCAAAATGATGAGTAGAAATTTTGTTTGGAATATCAAAGTAGTGATAATGTGGAAGTTTTATCTCAGTAATGGGTGGTTTTTTTAATATTTTTTTTTCCTCTTTAGTCAGGCTTGTGGCTAATGGTACAACTTAGATGATGGTTTCTGCACAATGAGAAAAAGGGCGTAATTCTGCCAAATGAGAAGTTACATGATTCATTACAAGGACCCTTAATTTGCCTTATTAATATTTTAGGAGTAATTTGTGAAATCTATTAAGCATGGTAGGCTTGCTGAAAACCTAGTGTGATCTCAAAATCACAAAAACTTTCAGAATTATTTTTTAGATGAGTGCTATCCTGTGCTAAAAATATGTTGCACTACTGCAATCATTTCCTAGCTGGATTCACTCCATCACACAAGCTCTTTATCTGAAATTGCTATAAGCCATAACATAAAGCTTTTTACTTACACACATCTAATTGAGGGAATATTTATTTGGTGCATATTAAATTCAAACTGGCCTACTTCTGAAGGAATATTTATTACTTTAAATCTCAGTACTTTGAAGAGAGAAATTCTAGAACAATTCTTATTCATATGACAAAGTTAATTAGAAACTTGTATTTCAGTTCCTGTAATGTTTGAAAGGGAGTAGTGTAGTTTTAGACAGATAGATATAGTAAATCAGGATTTGTTGACAAAATTAAACTGTAAATGAAAATTTAACTTTTATTGGGCACACTTTGAAACAGTTTACAGGATACGCATGGAACTTCACAGACAAATCTGGTGTGTTATAGCTTAGAGCTTATAACGCAGCGACATCTATTCTGGCTTTTACAGCTTGATCATGTGTTATGGATACATTACAAAATGGGGACATGTTCCCTGCTGTTGGCTTGGGGAAGCAGTGTGGCTAGCAATCCCAATGTCTTTTTATAAACACCAATCTTTAATGCATACGGAACAGTGTGAGGAACCAAACTGTCAAGAACCAAAGCTATGTCTCAAATATTTATTATACACAAACCAGCCTGTTGGCTCTTGCTATGGCCATAAGCTGTGCTTGTGATTTTGGAGTAGATCCTATAGCACAATACCTGGCTCCTTCCACTGGGCATGTACCATCTTACTGCAATCACAGCCACTTGTCTCCTCCCCCATAAACCCATCTGAAGCTGTATTGTGTGTATTTTGAGAAGAAGTCTTCCACTAAACTGGGCTCTCATGCTGATGATAAAGATCAGACGTATGTACTAGAAATTGGCAGTAATGAACAGCAACTGTTGGGCTGAGGCAGTTGTAGTATGTGCAGCACATGTTTAAAAATAGGTGAGAGATGATTCATCTCATAATATGGCAAAAAAAGTCATAGAATCCCTGGTTGGAACGGAACTCAAGGATCATCTGGTCTAATCTTTCTTGTCAAAAGCACAGTTCAGACAAGATGGCCCAGTCCTCAGTCCAGCTGAATCTTAGAAGAGCCCAACGTTGGGGAATCCACCACATTTAAACTTGAATGTTGGACATCTTATGAGTTTGTTGGAGTGAGTAGTCATGTTGTAGTGAGAATTTTGTGCCCTAGAATTATGCTTGGGACTTGGAACTATTTGGTCTACGATTATAGCTCCCCTCCACCCAACTAAGAGCTTTTAGTCTGAATTATACTAAATCGCCAACAGTGTCTGGGGATGTTACATTTTCATGGCAGGACGGGCTTGAATGAAGATTTGGCACAGCTCATGTGAGGACTTGTGTTTCAGATCACCTGTTAGCATTTTCCTTTATTTATTTTGCTTGTGGTGTGTCTAAAATTGCCTAAAGTCTAAAATACATTCTTCGCTTCTCTTCGAGTTCCTATATATGTGCAACTCTATGTATTTTTTCAAGAAGATTGTATTTTGCATTTCTGTGATGGGTGTGTAATGTATGAGGTGTTGTGTGAAGGCCAAGCAAGTTACAGATACACATTATCAGCTCACAGCTTGAAATGGGATGTTATGTCTTAGTCTGCCCAGGTGCGGCTCAGAAAATAACAATACTCTCAGCTCATTTTTTCCCCTAAAGTATATAAAAACTATTTCATATTATTTAGAAGTACAAAACCAAAGGCAAATCTTGACCCACTCTAAGAACTTACACAGTCCAAGGAAAAGATGTTGAGACAGTATCTGCTCAGACCATCCCAAGTCTTGACCTTTGTCAGAGAGTTCTGGAGTATCTGGTAGAGGCACCTTATGCTCTGAATGCCTCCTAAATTATTAAGAGGTCATCAATATATGTTGGAAGTATTTGAGAGTGATTTTAAATATAAATGCAACAATTCAAAATGTAATGGGAAATAGGACATGAAACCAAAGTGAACGTTATAAGATAAGAAAGGCATTTTGGGGTAAATGGGGTGCAACAAAACCACTGGGAAAACTGGGCACGTGTAAGAATCTGTATTGGTTTTTGTGTCAGAATGTTTACACTTAAGGTTCTTGGGATATCTTGTATATTTTTCTTCCTCTGGCTTGGTATTCTTAAATGGTCCAGTGTAGTAGTGCAGCTTATAGGCTACCAATGCATAGATTCCTACCTTGTGACATACCATCAGGAACAATTTTCTAAAATGGTGAAAACCATATGCTCAGGGAAATGGCTTATCACAAAGTAACTGGAAGGCGAATGCCATATGGTATGTTCTGTATCTCTAACTATGTAATCATGATGAAATGGATAATCCAACCACGAATTTAAGGTGCCATTGGCATTTGGCTATCAATCATAATGTCATAGTTAAATTCAACCTCAGAATATTATGGAAAAGGAGCAGTAATATGGCTCAGCAATCTCTGCAGGTAGAGAGAATAACTGAAGGTCGCTGGAGAAATGCTAGTGAATCTGCCTAAGCTGATGAGTAAGTGAATCAGGATGTACTTTCTGAACGTTGCTAATGTCAGTATTAGATTTTTGGTACAGGTTTTTATACAGTTTGCCAGAACAGGGGATGGATATCTCATCTCTGAGTAAACATTGGCTGTTAGCTAGACGGGAAGCAAACACAGGAAGAGTGGGCCTACTGTGAAAGTATAGAAATAACATCTGGTTGCCAGGTTTAAGCAAAAAAACCCACTGATATTCCTGAGAAAGGTAGAGACTTAAGATGCTGAATGCATGGAGTTCGCTGACCTTGTACTTTAAATACACTATATTTAGCCCTATTGGTAGTTAGAACCTACTGCCCTTCTGGTGCTTATTTTTCACGTAAGAAATTGTCCTCAGCTCTTGATGCATCCTGCCTGTTAAGGAACCTTGTTTTCACTTTGTTGGAATGTGACCAGCTTTTTGTACAACCGGGTCCTTAGAGTTAACTGCAAAGTCAAAAGTTTCATTAAAAAGAGGTAATAGTGAAAACACTTCTCTTGATTCTAAATGAGCATCTGTGATTACTAGAGAAAGCATGGGACTTACAAATGTGGATGTGTTCCTGGAGCACTATGAAATGTAATGCAGTTGGGGTCATTCAGTGGCCCGTTGGGTTTTTTTTTTGGTTTCTGTTTTTTTCCTTTTAACGTAGTGTCACTTACACAGTTGTTTCTTCTCTACCAAGTAATGGAAGGTATTTGAGGTAATAACACATTATGATGTTAACGTTTTTTTAATTTATTTATGCATTAGCAGATCTGCTCAGGGCATGGTTCAGTATCCTCTTGAAAAAACTGGGAGATTAAAGAAAACCTCCACAGATCCTCAGTACACGATGGTTTGTTTCTCATGAAGCAGCTCTGTTTCTTGAAATGACTTCAGGCAGGGACTGAGTGTGTCTGCAGGCAGACGTGAATTCATGTTCTGCTTCAAAGAGATGTGGCTACGCTGTGAGCATTAACAGGTAGCTGTGGTTGTGTGGTGAACACGCGAGATTAGTGGCCAAAGTGAGTAAGTCCAGTTTGGGCATTGTGGCTGCACAGACCCTGGTCCAGACAAGCTGGTATCTGCCTGTAAAAGATGATGTGAATGATCTGTGGGCAAGAGCAGGCTTCTCTGCTGCTTCTTCATCTCCCGTTCCTAGAACTGCTGCCTGTACCCAATGTTGCGTGACAAAACCCAGCAGCAACACAGCAGGTCTTACCAGGACTGCACATTCATTTGCAAACAGAGAAAAGGAGCTCGGAAGGCTGCGTACTGGTACCTCTTAAGATTCAGAGACAGTCTGCACCAGTAACAGGCAGGCTGTGAGATCTTGATCCTCCTAGGAGTATGTGGTACTCCAGAAATCTTGCTGTGTTCCATGAGATTATTTGTGATGTAAGGTAGTGTGTAACACAAAGAAGGGACATCACAATCTGTCTCTCCAAATTAGCAATCTGTTAGAAAGATCAAATTAAAATTAAGGTCAGATTTCCATTCTCCCATGCACGTATTTGGCTGACATGCAAGTCAACAAGAGTTCTGTGTGTGACTCAAGATGCAATTTGGCCCTAAATTAATTTCATTAGTAAAACTGAAACTCAAACATGGTGTGAATGAGACATCTGTTAGTCTGCTGATTCATGTCTAAAGAGAAATGTCATAAGGATTTTTAGAATGCGATGCTGCATATGAGGCAGCTGCACTGACGTTGCGGATCAGTCTGTTTCAAATGAAGGCTGAAACAATAAACCCTTCTGTGATTCTTTTTGTTGTGAATGTATGTCTTTAAAAATGCATAAAAACTAATGTGTAACTATGAAAATGAGATAGGCATGCAATGAAAGAGGCATGGAAGCTTCCCATTGGTGCTGACCCATCAAGCTTAGATAAAATGTCACTGTCCTTGTAATTTAACTCCCCTTAAATCCTCCTCCCCCACCACCCCTGTGAAGAGAAGGACTGTAGTTAGGTGTGGCAACACACAGTAGTAAAGAAATCATGTGCGTGGGATATATTAGCCTTAAATGACAGTCTGTTACCCTCTTGTCTGAGCATTTCATCAGCTTTTTCCCTTTAATTCTATTGGATGTATTTTGCGTTGGTCCTTTTTTTCTGGTTGGAAATATATCTGCTCCTATTGAACACTCAAATAATCACAAACCTTCACTAATGGTTACAAAATGTTATTTATTTATGTTTATTTGTTTTTTATTGGCTTTTATAGCATCTGTTTCCTTTGGCATGTGAGATTCCCTGCTACTGAAACTGGGATTTCAGGAACATGAGCTGAAGCTGCAGTGAGATTGCACTTCAAACTCCCTAAAATTTTTTTTGGTGGGAGCCTGAGTATGCAGGGATGGCAGGGTGGGTAGCACGCCTCTTCCGCTGAGAAACAAGCACTAGGAACGCAAGAATGTCAGAGTAATAACAATCTTCTTTTCATGCAGATTTCCCAGGAGTAAGGAAGGCATATTGTAGATGACACATTAACAGGCTTGTCTGTAAATAGAATGTTTTTTCAAAGTCTTCCTTGGGGCACCAATGACTGTTCAATGCAACATTAATGGATGCGTTCCCCTGATAGAATAACAAGAATTTGGAGACTGAAAGAGATAGTGAACTTGCCTCCTGCCAGATTTTGCATATCTTTGTTTTTCCTCTAAATACGTACCTGAATTGGTGTCTCATAGCAAAGGGAAATCCACCCTTCCGTCTGCAGTTCCAGTGACCTCTTTTAGAAGAAAGTCTTCTACTGTGTAAACTTGAGAGATGGTGAGTAAGCAGAGCAGTAAATGCAGTTGCTCCCAATGATTTGATACAGGCGATGTACGCTCCAGCAGCTGGAGTGCTGTGGGGACATGCAGTGTCTTCTGAACATGGCTCTGATAATTAAGAACCTGTACAGTAATACAAGTCCTCGTACCCACAAGTACTGTCCATTGGATCAGTTCTGCTCCCTCACACAGAACCCTTGTAGCTGCTTGTCCGTGGGCAGTTCATGGGGCAGTGAACAGCTGCCCCACAAGGAGTGATAGAAATAAAAAGCTAATTCAAAATACAATTTGGCTTTTGAGAAGTGAAGTATATTTCCTCCCCTCTGTGACCCCAAGATAGGTAGCTCTTCTACCCCATATGATTTGTTAAGTTGAATTATTCAGCCCTGTTTTCCAAAATATTTGACTCATCCCTCTTATTCTCTTTGTCCTTGGTCTTTTTTTATAGCTGTTGTCAAAATCAGGAGTTTTGAAGAGTATCTCTTATTCCTTCCGTGTTGTCATTGCAGCGCCCTGTTATATGTATGGTCTCTGATCAGACTGTGGGAAGACTGTATAAAATAGCATTTTAGCTTCAGCGGATTTCACTGCCTGTGATGATTTGGCACAATTTCCATCTGGGTTATGCCTGATTTCCTGGTCTTTTTATGTCAGAGGGACAATAAATGTCTTGTATTTTGATGGGTGTCTCTAGTTTGTTTTTCAATTCACTTACTGGGATGAAGGCATCAACTTGTCTGGATAAAGGTGACATAAGTTAGCACATCCGTAGGAAACCTTGATTGCTACAGTAGTGTTCTAGGGACATGAAGTATTTCAAGCCTACCAAACGTGCCTTCTACTCTTCTAGGTTAGGTCTTTTGTTAGTTACTTTCCACTGAAGCTGGTCTACTCTGCTTAATTTAAATAGTTATTTTAGCAGAACCTGGAACTTGAGTTCTTTTCTCTTCCCCTTTTTCTGCCTCTGGCAAATTCTCCAGGTATCAGGCAATTGAGCCTTTTCCTGATCCAATGAATATTTAAATATTTTATTTAAATATTTGCTATATATTAATTGAGAACGAGTGAGCAAACAAGAATAACTTCATATGCTGATGCTTACTGTAGCTTACAGGTAGTGGGGAAACAGGATGATGCTAGAGCTCCAGCACATGATTTTGCAAGTACTAGCTAGGCAAAGTGAGTAGCCTTGATATGACTTTCTGCCCTTGGAATACTCTGTAGCTCAGTTAGTGTAAGGGCACTTGGTGAGTAGGAGATCCAGATCTGCCAGAAAGGAGGTTTAAACCTGCTAGTTTGCAAGTGCATGTTATAATTGCTTATTTAACTTTGAGTTAAGGTCATGCACAATTTTTGTTCCTTAAAACTGCATTTTGTCTTTATTTTTGGAGGAACCAGGAAGAGTGACTTCAGTGCTGAAAGGGACCATACTGGATCTTGTGAGCGTAGGCTACAGCAGTCACCTGTACTTCTAAGGCCTTCCTTACTTCTACGTAGGCCTGGAAGAGCAAGGAAGTGCTAATGCAAAACCACATGAGAATGAAATGCTCCAATATTCTCTGAGCACTTCTTTTTAAGAACATGAAAATGAGAATTCGCTGTATATGATAATTTAAATTATATTGTTTAATTCGTGACTTGGCATCTCTGATATACTGGAAGAACTTGTACAGAGTCAAACACCATTGTAGCCATTAATTTCTCTGCCATAATCTCTTTCTTTCTGAAGTATAAGTAGTAAGAGGGAAATAAAAGAAATTAGATCAAAAGGAGTGGCTAATCTTTTTCTATTGTTTTATATTCTTGTGAATATAATAGAAAGTAATGCAAAAGTAATCATTATGTTGCTGCTTTATGTTCCAGTATGTAGGTGTGCTTAAATGTCAGTTTCTTGTCAAGCAACCACTTCTGGCTATTACTCAACTGGTAACTTATAGTGAACAAAATGGCTTCTGAGGAAAAAGTATTGGAGCAAAGTTCTTGTGTACGTGTGATTTTTGTTTTACTTGGTTCTTTTATAAAGCCCTGAGATAGCTGATGAAAGAGAATGCATGGCAGAGCACACTGCAATAGGCCACAGGGCTTTTTGTCTTGGGAAATATCTTGATTATATAAGAAGATTGTTGCCAGTCATAATTAGTCTTCATTGGATGACAGAGGCTAATGTTTTTCACTCTAGTCTTGGACTTTCAGGATTGAAATGGGTTATTTTACTGTCTATTAATTATTCCTTTTAATGGTGGTGAATAGAGACATTTCTCAGCAAATAAGCATGTATCTCTGTGAACAAGCAAGTCTGGCAATCACCTTGTTAGCAATGCTGCAGGAAACAATAACAAATACCAGTAGGCATATTACTCTTCCTGCATACCCTTGAATTGAAATCAGTGCCTTCAGACTCATCAATCACTGAAAGAAGGTGCTGATGCAACGTGTATATCTTTTGTTACATCAAAAAGACTTGAAGAAAACTTTTTCTTCTGAAGACCATCTATTTATCTTGGCTGAAACTAACAGTAATTCTGAATTGTTTTGCCAAGGCGGGGGTGGGAAATGACAGACACAACAAAAACCCCTCCCAAAACAAATCTCTTAATTCAGGAGATTTGGTTAAAATGGAATAGTCATCAGAGCTGGCACATTTTGAAACATTGTCTTTTGAAGCTTAACTAAGCGTTTTCTTTTAAAGCAAACTGCTCCCCAATCCCAAGTTAAACCTTGCCTTCAGCCAAAACCAGAATTCCAATAACACACTTGTACAGAGCCGAAGCAGCTGCCGTAGTAAAGGAGTAGGGATTTTGTCCTTTGTTTTCTCCTCTGACCATACTCCAGAAAAGTAACCCAGAATTTTCATCATATCTTACCAGTTTAGCTCACCCCTTAAGAACCAAGACTATCCAATAATTACTCAATTATGTGTTGATAAACCATGGTAGTTCTCAGAGGATAATCAGCTGGGCTCCCGACTTGGAAGTGGGAAGCATTGGATTTCTGTTCTCAGCTCTCTTTCTGGACCCCCAGTAGAGTTGCTTGGCATTAATGAGTTTATTAAAGGGAGTTTAGTCAAGAACTTCTGAGCATTTCTAAAGGTGGAGCAACTTCGATTCAGGTGGTAGAGTCTCCTTTGCATAAAAAGTAATGAACAACTTTTCTTTTTTTGTTGTTGTTCTTTTTTCTTAGATTAACAAAATTCTGAAGAATTTTTAGGTCAATGCTTGTAGGAAAACTTGTTTAGCACAGAGTACTAGTACGTGGTAAGAACAGTCCATTGAGACTGCTTTTGAATGCCTTTAGCACTTTGTTATGCAACAGATGAGAGTATTACAGAAGCAGTTTTGAGGTTGGATTAATATTCAGCAGTATGTGACGTAATCTCACAAATCAATAGATATAATTGCTCTGCAAATAAGAAAGCTTTACTTTCTTATCTCTGGTAAAAGCCCTTGAGGCTGTTGGCTCAAACCCATGTCGGTGTGGAAATTGGACTCTGAAAGGTCTAGTGATACACAGCAAAGGTGGTGTATTTCACACTTGTTTTGCCCCCGTTTTCTATTAACATTTTATAGTTCAGTGCATCAGAAACAGCTTTTTAGAGTTCTGATGCCCCCAGGTTTGCTTCATTGCTTTTTTTAATTCATGCCTTATTATTTCAAGAGATCTCCATCAAACAGCAGAAAGCATATGTTTTCATGTATTGTTTTGATGCTTTGGCAATTAGTATGTTTAAACTAATGGGAAAGCTAGTTGCTGAGAAGTTCAGGTCATCTGGAAGGTGAGGATTCAGCTTTGCTTGGGATTTTGCCTGGTGCATAAAGCTGGCTCTTCCGATGAAGGCTTTTGGAGGTCCCGTGGCAGGGCCGGCTCAGAGCACTGGGCTGCTTCCAGTTGGTAATTTCTCCCTGAGCCAGGGGCTTGTGCTGCTGGTTAGAATTAGCCCAGAAAACCATGACACTGAGGGGGGCTTTTTGAAGGGAATTTAAACATAATTTTGAGTTTGTCTAAGCCGGGTGTTCGCTGGAGCGGTTACATAGCACACGCTCAGCAGATAGTCTTTGTGCAGCTTATGGCCGATCCTCTCGCCAAAGCAGGGGAAGAAAGCAGCAGCGCCTTTGTACAGCAGGAGAGCATAGTTTATTACCCAGTAGGTGCAATTTAAAAAGATCTGAGGGAAAGATGACAGATGTGAGGAGAACTTATGTCCAAGTAGGGTCAGTTATATTTAGATGCCCTGGTATATTTGTGTTTTGAAATGGCTTTTTGAGAAATAGCAGTCTTAAAAGGAAGACCGAAGCCTGGCCCGACAACATGCTGTTTGATTTTACATCAAACCTTTAAGACAGGATAATATTCACTCCAGGGAGAAAGAGTGGCTGAATAAATATGTGGAAACTTAAAGGTATTGAGGTTTTGAGAGATCAGTGTGCAGTGTCCAGTGATGTCCACTGAAATTTTGTGAAACAGCTCTGTAAATTTAGTCAGAGTGGAATTTAACCTACACTGTAATTATGGAGTGGGGATTTTTTTGGAGGCAGTTGTCTCTGACAGGTTTGTACCAAAGTTTCTTGAGTCTGGGTTTTTTTTTTTTTGGTTTGTTTTGTTTGTGGTTTTTTGTTAGTGACCCATGACTCTGCCCTTTCTAATTCATCAGCTGTTGAATCTTAACCTCTAGCCAACATAGACAAGTGTTTTCAGCAAGTCCTTCAAGTCCTTACCTTCTCCCTTTTTTCGTTGACCTAAACCAAGCACTGATTATAATGGCATGATGTGGTCCTCTGCTCCTGCTCCCCTCTGGCCTCCTCACCTACTAACTTTGATTTTAAAGTAGACTATCCTTGGGAGGGCACCTGAGTCTCTGCAACCATTCAAAACTGAGCCTGGTGGGTTTCTGCCCCTGCAGCACCTGTGAGCTTTTATTTTTAAGAAAGTGTTTTATGCACTTACAAAATAACTAGCAGGAAAAAACCTGATGGAACAAAAACAAGTGGCAAAGTATTAGAAAAATACTACTAGGTGAGAAAATGGGTGATCCTTCTGTGTTTTTTTCTTACCAATTTAATATTTAAATGTGACAGTTTTGGGTCCCACCGCCCCAAGAAGGAATTTTTGGCAGTTGTATAATGAAGTGTTAATTTTTAGTGGTGTATCTTGTTCGTTTGTTCATCTTAATGTAGTGTTAGCCTGTTGGGTGTTGGCGTCCTCCCCTTCCCTTTTTAATTCGTCTGTGACCTAAGTTAGGCTGTGTGGGATTCTCAAATATAAAGAAACTTCCCCTCCCCTCCTGTCACTCTGGTGCATCCTTGTTTGCTGCTGTAGGTCTCTGGCTCAGTGAAAGCCATTACTGTTGGTTTTGCTTCCCTTCTTTTGTCCATCCAGTCGGTTCTGCCACAACTGCTTCTCTGTCAGTCTGAGAACAGGCCTGGGGTGCAAGCAGCCAGTTGTGTCCAGCACTAAGTGAAGCTTTTCATCTTTTCTCGTCTTTTCATCTTTTCCCTTCACCCTGCTATGTCCAACTAATTTTCTGCTGGTTCTGTGTTCAGTTTTACTTACCATGTGTTGCTGCTGTTGCTTCTTTCTAACTCACACAGAGAAGTTTGGACTACCTTTGGTGCCCAGATTGTTGCCTGTTCTCCTGGGAAGTCCCTGGTCTCGTGTTTATGGTGCTACACAGCACTTCTGTGTGCTGGTGCAGAAGGATGGTAGAGGAGCTGGACAGAGGGACAGGCAGGAAGCTGTTCCAGGGTTTAACAACCTTCTGTGGTCTGACTCCTTTGTATTGGCTGTGCCAATTCTTGTGATATTTAATCAGAAACCTACAGCACTGCTTCCCCAAAAGCCATAGTTCTTGGAGACATGGGATTATAGGAGAAGCCTGTCTGGGTTTTTGTATTTGTGTGCAAGTTCTTTGCCTTTTAGTTGAAATAGATCCCTTGGTCCTTAGAGCTTTAGAGGAAAGCTTAAAAAATATCACCCAATAAGGTTCAAAACCCAAAGGGGAAATTAAAAAAAATAAATGTATTATTTCTGTATAAAAACACAACAACAAAAAAATCCTCCTGAGACTGTTTTAGGCTGTGTTTGTCAGGGCAAGGGCTGTAGGAGGTAAGTGTGGAGCTGAACCTGCAGATTTGTGTCTTCGTGTATTGCTTTACCCCTTTTCCAAAAAGTAACAAGAGGGGGAAGGAATAACAAAGAAACCTGTGAGGTAAAGTGGTGTTTAGGGGTATTGTGCCCATCTTAAAAATAACAAACAAAAAAAACCCCCAACCAACATTCCTCTGCAAACAGCTTCTGCTCCTCTTCTTATTTTTAAGTAGCTTTAAAATCATGAGCTAGATAGGAGGGCGGAATCTTTGCCTGCTTCTAGCTCAGAAATGAATATTTAGTCATGTAGAAAGGGTTTATGAAAGCTGATTCCCTTTTCAAAGATGATTGTCACAGTAGCTTAAATTGTCTGCCAAGCATCATAATAGAGTTATACTACTGTAGGAAAACAAAAGCAAAAGATAAGCTTAACTCACTGAAACAAAAAGAGAACAAAGAGGGGAAAACATCAGAACAGCAGAGTCTCATTGATGACAAGAGAGCACAGTGATTTCCATGTGAGTAACATCTTGAAAAGGTCTCCTAAAATAAGGTTAATGCACTGAACAGATCCAGAGGTGTTTCAATTCTGCAACAGGATTCAGATACTGTAGTAACAAGCACAAGGGAATGGGTTTTTGGGTGGAGCAAAGCCATTCTCCACCAAGGAGGGGCTTTGACAGCAGCATCTGGGGCCACATCTCCATCCAAAAGTCTTGCTGGGCAGAGAAGGAAAGAGATTCCTAAGTGGGAGGAATGACTAAGTGACGCAGACGTGGCTCACCCCAATTTTTGTTCTCTTAATTTCTTGCAATCTTTGTTCCTCCGCTGAAAAGTGGATAAATTGTCTCATCTTGCTCTTTCCTTGTTATCAGTGGGTACTAAAGGCGTGGTTTAGGCCAAAAGATGACATGAAAGAAGGTGTCTTGGTAAAGCAATGCAATTAGAAACTATTATTTTCCTTTCAAGAAGAAAGGAGTTAAGAGTCACTAACGCTGTCAGGAAGCCAGAGCTCACTACCAGTCTTAAAATGTCACAGGGTTTCTGTCTAGCCTTTGCGGTCTCTGAGGCTTCCCATTTAGTTTTCATTTCTTAAATTGTTTATAAATATTCATTATTGGATATGAAATGAATGAGTGAATATCAACCAGGTGAATATTTCCTAGGACCATAAGACATGCTGCCTGTTGGGATGTAGCAAGCTATTTCAGTTTGAGGAATTCAGCCCTGATGCCCTGATCCTGCATATGCTTAGATATTTAGGCTTCCCGTAGTGAATATTTGTGTGTCTAGACTGGAACATAGGATGTGAATTGGTATGTTACAGTATTTTGCTGAAGTATGGAAAAACTTCCCAGGACCTCACCACAGTGTTCCACTTTCCCTATCAAAATGGGAAAGAATATATTCTGCAAAGCTTTTATAGTAGATTGACTACATTACTTTTCCTCTTAAAATGTGTATATGTTGGGTGTTTTTTGTTCCTTTATTTTTAAGTTTTCAAACTACATGTAGAAAGAAATAAATGGCAAATGTGTGGCTGAGACTCACACCAAGTTTTTCTGTCTGCACTGCCCCTTGGAGTTGGTGGTGATGCTGCAGGTGGGGGATTGGATGGTTGAGCCTCATGTTTAGACTTGTATAATTAATTCATCTCTTTCCTTGGAATGGGATCCCCACAATACATACTCTAGAGCAGTGGTAGTAACCCTGGTGATACTGCCTTTCTCCACTGGCTGCATGAAGGACAGAGCTAAAAGGGTTGCTCAGGAGGCATCTCAGTGTGGTGAGGCAGTGGGGTGAGCTGGTGTGCCCCAGGCTGCATGCAGGAGACTTCTGCAAGCTGCTTTACTTTGCCTATTTGTCTTCCATCTAAATTTTCAGCATAACTTCATAACCAACTTATATCTGAACTGCAGTCAGTATGGCTTGCTAGTACAGATGTATGTCAAGCCGACCTAATTTTATCTACAGTAGGAAAATAACCTTTGTGGATAAAGAAGTGGCTGTTACACATCTTGACTTAAGAGTCTTGCTGTGGAGCTACTGATAGGTGTTGGATGCAAACCTGGCTATGTAATGGTGATGACAGTTTACTTACCGGTGTTTATTTTCAGAAATGTATGGGATTACGTACCAAGCATGGCTTTGAGAAGGTCTGGTGCCAATTCTGTTCAGTATTTCTGTTTTCATAATGATTGGGATGATGCAGAAGGGAGTGTACTTATTAAGCTTGCAGATGACGTGAAGCTGGGACAGGCTATAAATACATCACATAAATAATCTTAAAAAAAACACTTGGATGTGCTTCATTGAAGACAAATGTAGGAACAATCACTTGGATTGTGCAGAAGGCTTGCAAAAAAAGATCTGGAGCTGTGGTATGTCACAAGCTGAACATGAGTCAGCAATGCCATTGCTGTGAGAACACTTTTCACGGAAATCAAAACTCCTTGTTGTGAGAAACACAGCAGTCACATTGGCTGCGCTGACTGCGTGCATCATCCCTCTGCTTTGTGCTGTTCCTGAGATCCGTTTCAGTTATTGTGGCTTGTTTGGGGCACTGAGCTTCAAGGGAAAAGATGGGGTGACTGAGTTGACTTGATTTTGATTGGTGCTACGAAGGTGTAGGAGGAACTCTTTTTGTCCAGTCCAGGACAGCATGCCGACAGGGACGCAGGAATCAATCACTGACCTGCTCAGGACATGGTTTCCATGGATATGGTAGCAGTGCAGGTCTGTTTCTACTGCTGCCTCCTCTCCAGTTGTGTTGGCACCACTCTTGGTGCTATGTGATGTTTATGGGTCCACAGAGCGACCCGAGTCAATGAAGTGAGCTAAACTAGACTTAACCATTAAAGAAAACTGTTATTTTGCTGAAGGCTTTTTTTGGCTGATGTGTGGTTCCCCACTTGAACCCACAGACAGCTGTACCAGCCCAAATTAGTTTTTTGAGCGGGGAGAGGAATGAATGGAATGGGCTTGGAGGATGCCTGAACTTTCACTTGTGCCAAAAAAAACATGCCTCGCTACAGCCCGAAGGCTCCTACACCCAGAGCAAATGGCTCAAATACAACAACTTTGGAAGCTGTCGACTTCAGGTGTGCCACAGAGGCTGTACGTAGCATGCAGGTATACTGTCTGTCAAGCAGCAAACACGTACTTTGTATTCTGTCGCCTATGTAAGCATTAGATTACATGTTGTTACACTTTTGAAGGAAGATATTTAAAGCCATCTAAACTTTAATGGAAACAAGATTTCAATTATTCTAGTAATGATAAGGATGAAAGTTTTCTAGTTTATCTAGAAAAAGCCCCGTTCTTTAATGAACCTCAGTAATTAGAAGTGCATTAGTCTATAACTGAATTTTTAATGAATAATCTATAGATTTAGGAGCTTCTGTCTTCTTTCCCCTTGTCCTTTCTGAAGTTCCCACCAAGCTGTGTGTTTCCCACTGTGCGCTCATAGAGCATGCTACTGTCTTGCCATATGGTTGCCGCCTTCTAGCAATTAATAGGACTGTATGCAAAGGCCCCTGAATCTTTGGGGACTATATATTTGCTTGTGGCCTTGTCAGAACATGCAGCATTTTGATAGGCAATTTCTCACGTTTATGTCCACTGAATAACAAGTTGTCCAAAAAGACAGCATAGTAACATAATTTTGCAGAACTTAAACAGAGCAGTTTTGGTTTTATGTGTAAGAAAAAAAATAATGTAGTGGATATATCTTTTCGAGCTTCTTAGGCCATTTTTGAGAACTAGTTTTTATGGTTGGATGCATGTTTCATGAATGCATGTAATCGGTTTCTTGGCAAATGTATTTACAAGGACATTATTGCAGTCATTTTCCCCCTGCATTATTTAATAATTAATTTGACCCCAAATAAGTAAACTTGAGGGAATCAAGTAACATTGATAGAGATGTGGTAAGGGAAGGAGGAGAAAGATTATGGAAGGAATAGTCAAAGGTCTTTATGTGAAAAAGGGAGAAAGTGGTTAAATAGCAGTGTACTGATGTTGCAGAACAGTGCACCTTTACCCCATTAACACGAGCACTGAAGCATTTGAAGAATATTTTAGATCATTTCCACACAGGTTTTTCTTCAGAGGTGGAAACTATAGGCACCTTTTTAGAACAAATTTTGTCTGAATTATCTGTTCTTTGTGCTGCTGGAGCCTTACTTGCATGGCATTTGAAAGTGGCTATGCATGATTTCCCTTTCCTCATGGCTCTCATTATGCACCATGGCAGGAGCAGTTCTGCACTGCGACCCCCCCCAGCATTGAGGGGATTGAGCTGCTCTGTGTTGGAGCATCTCCTCTGAATGCCACTGGGATTTTGCTTATTGTAGGGATGTCCAGCAAGTGACTGATGGGTGTCTCTGACCTAGGCTTAGTGTGAGAAGTGGTGTGTCCTTGTGCTTACGGAGCACGGGGTGCCCTTGAGGAAGGAGGAGTTCCAAGGCTGAAAACACAGCTCGATTGCTTTAATGGAAATTGAAGAATCTGGGCCAGCTCTTGGGTTTTTGACAACTCTGAACAAGCCTCTTGCTTTATAACTATTTAGACTGTAAACCTGTGAAAGGTGGAGCATGTTCCCTTCTGTATATAGTAGAGTATCTAGTAAAAAAGGACCCTTTACTTCATATTGCTGAGATAATACTAAGGATTATTCCTTAGGATTTATCTTTTCGGGTGGAGCTTACTCCTGCCAAAAGAAATAGGGTGTGGAGAAGATGTGTTGCATCTTCTGCACTGAAATCTTAACAGCACTGGGGACACCGCAGGTGACAAAAGCTGACATAGGGGACAAAGCTGACACCCTGAGTAAGTCAGTAAGTATTTTACTGCACCAATATTCTGGTGAATAGAGGGCTTGCTTACCTGCTTGAGGAATTCAGGAGATAGTTCAGACCTGAATTTCTTTCAGTATATCAGGAAGGGGAGGCAGAGAGAGGATGATGGCAACTAATTCTCTTGTGATGCTGGAGATGATGTTTTTCCTAAATCTGCTAAGTTTCTCTGGGTCTGCCTGGAAACTGGCTTAGGGTAAGGGACTACAGAGCTTGAAACAGCTATCAGATGGACAGTTTGATAGACTGTCACTGGATCCTCACCTTAGCTTCTTCTAAGGTCACGTCAGCACATACCTGCTTTATGTGCATGCCTTGATTCCAGGATACCTCCTAAGCATCTTGGAGAAAACTTCTCCCCGTACCTCCAGCTTAACACTGTGAATTCAATATGTGTATTTTTCTCTCCCCAAACATTTCACTCTGGAATGGAAACGTATGTCACACTCAGCCATGCCCTGTGAACATCAGATAGTTTTGAGCAGATACAAAGGATGCCAGGTTCATTTCTGTCTATAAACCTGTTGAATCTACATCAGACAATCTGGCCAGGGGTTTTTAATACAGAAAATGCAGCTGTCACTCTGTTGTTGCTGCTAAAGATGCTTATATGATCTGACAATGTTAACGAGTGGGTAACATCAGCTAAGTCTAAAAAGCTATTGCACAGAAAGAATCCCTTAAAATTTCATGGCCATGGACACATTTTGCCTTTTTAGTGACCCTGATGAGGAAATAAACTTATTTATTGCAGAGTAACCCAAACAAACTTGGAAAAATAGATCTGCTTGTATCTCCTTCCCATTAGGTTAAGTGTCTTTAGGGAAAAGGAACAGTGACTGTGCCTGGACTTGAAGTAACTAGAATGCTGTGGTGCTCCAAGAAAGGTTGTTGCATTTATAAATATGTCTGGTACAGGAATATCAAATAGCAAATGAGTGAATAGGAGCTGTAATAATACATTTTGGGCTTTGCTGTTTGGCATGTGAGTAGATGGGGAAATGTTGGCCCCCCTTCTATAGTGGCTAATTACATTTCCCACATGACATTTCCCTCTCCTTGACATATCCCATCATTCGCATCAGTGATGATTGTCACCAGCCCCCCTGGCATCTTCTGTGCTTGTTTGAAAGATGAAGCCATTTGTTTAGGAAAAAAAAGTCACAGTGTTTTTTTTCCGCTGTCCTAATTTTCTTGCCAACTTAGTTGAGATACTCCGTGAGGTTTTTATTCTCATAAACAAGCTTATTCTCCAGATCGGCTTTTCCCAGATGTCCCAGCCCTGTTAGATACCTTGGTTTTCATGGGTTTGTTACCTGCAAGAGCGGTGTGTTTGACATGGTATTCTCTGAGCTAGAGAAACATATTTATATTCCATACTTAATAGAATGCAGCTGTTCTGTGTATTGAGTTTGAGCTAGTGAAGCTTTTTTCAAGAAGGATTCTCTACATGTCTAAGTGTCCAAACAGAAATATTCTGTGTACATAATGTATTAAAAAATGACACCAGCCTCTTGTCTTCTGGAGGACAAGAAGGTTTTTATCATTTTAAAGGCCTCTCAAGGAAATGAAACAATACAATTGTACTGGTTTATTTATGTTGCTGCTATTGTACCGGTGTCCCATTTAAATGGTTGTATTCTGGAATAAGAACCCACATGGAGGTACCAGCAGTCCTAGTAGCTGCTTCAAGAGCTGTTCCAACATAAAGGAATGCAGTGCAGCCTCCTGAGAAGGTGCTGGCCTTTTGCTCTGGTACAGGGTAGCCCTTCTGCCTAGGCTTCCTCCGTGTAAACTCTCGGAGGAATGGGATTGACACCGTGACTTACAGGAGAACGCTGCCTGCTTTCAGTGACTTCACCAAGTACATTGCTGAAAGACGCCCGGATAAAGAATCTGACTTCTGTTTTTATTAATGAAAATAATTTTCCCTCTGATGCTGCCAGACTACGTTAAAACGTTGTTTCAACTTTACTGCTGTGCCAGCAGATGTCCAGTTTCTGCCTCTCTAATTGCCTTTTAAACTCTTCCCCAATAACTAACTCCCACCTTGTTAAATATTCCAGGAGATTTGAAGCTTCACGGTGTTTTTGCCTCACAGTTCAGGACTGAAACCTGGTCAAGCAACGGAAAATTAGATTTAGATCTGGGAGAAGGCTAATAGCAGAGGTCCCTGTGCTCCTTATGACAGTGCATTCAGTTTTCAGGTGTGAGTGAAGGAGGGGATGGGAGATGATGCAGAAGTCTTTAGGCTGAGTTTGAGGAGCAGTAGAAGGAGTGTCGGGGAGACCTGGCAGGGAGGGCAGCAAGGTGGTGGATACAGTATGGGGCACTCAGCAGTTGGAGGAATTAGACCTATGGCTGAACTTGGCTGAATTAGCTTGCAGTAGTCTCGTGGGGACAGAAGACTTGGGCAGGAAGGTGAGCTGCTCAGTGCAACATGGTGGGGAATGCTTGATGGCAATTATTGATTCAGGTCTCAGAAACTGGTGTATATATTGGATTTCAGAGGTGATGTGTTGGGCTGTCGGAGAGGAGCAGACCGTTTCAGCTCTCCCCCTGACAAGTGGATTCAGTCATAAGACCATCAATTGCAAGACATTAAGCTTGAATGGATCTAACTGCCTGGGGCAATTACGGTGGTGCTCTTCTGGAGTGTCCGAGTAGAGAAAAACTCTTTTGAGGCTAAAAAAGCAAAATTTAAAACCATTGAAGTCTTCATCCTTTGCCGAAGGCACTGCTGAAAAGCACAGTAAAGGAAGATATGTCTGTGTGTCTAAATATGTATGTATAAAAATACATAAATATATTTATGTGGGGGATGGCAGAGGGGAATTCAAAAAGGTTGCTTGCTCTTGGAAGCTGATAACAGGTCTGTGATCCCATCTCTTGGACAGGTAAACTGATATCAGGTGAGCTCCCAGCATATCCCTGAAGAACACGCTCCTGAAAGTCAACCTTCTCTTGTACTGAAGTGTAAGGTACATGAGATGCTGCATATCCATCTTAATATTTTTTCATCTTAGTTAAACAGAATTGTTCCAAGAGCGCTTTTAGTCTGTCTGACCTTGGGCTCAGGTTCCCAAAGGATCTGTGCAGCTACTCAAAATCATGTTGGACCTACATGGTGGCACGTGGCTGACACTACATCAGGGTAGTATACTTTGAACATGTTCTAAACATGAGTTATAGTTAACCTGAAACTTTTCAGGCAGGTACCAGGATAGCAGTGTTGCCCCTGGCTGTGATATACTGGTGGCCTCAGGGGCTCAAGATTTAGATAATGCAAAACTCTGTCGTCCTTCCCTGTTTCCTCAATTGACATTGCATGCAAAATCCTCCCAAGATTTTTGAAAAGAAGACTGCAAAGGTTGGTAAATGCAAAGGCAGAGGGGGCCAGGGGTACAAATGGAGCCCCCAGCTGCACTTGCAATCTATGACATTTTACTTAATAAGAGGACACAACAGTGAAATATCATTCAACTGTAATGCAGTAAACTTTAACTGAGGTATGACAAAGGTTTGGGGAATTCTACTCTTATTGGTATTAATCTGTAGATTCAGTGGAGTTATCCTGATTCAAAATTGTGCACTTTTATAACATCTCTGGTCCTCTCTTTCTTTTAAGCTCTGCTTACCAGAATACAAGACGAAATCACATCCTTGTTGAAGTCAATGGCAAAGCTCCCACTTATTTTGATGGTGTCAGATTTCATCCATTGCAAATTACTGAACGCTATAGAATTCAGTCAAATGTAATCAAAATATAAATGCAAATTGGTATCATCTCATAATGTAGCAAATACAGGGGGAGTATCTTGCTAGTGGTGGTGTGAAAGACACATCTGTGCATATTTTTAATGCACCTATGCTGTGATGAACAGATTTAGATACTATGTCATTATGATCACAGGGGAGATAAATTTGCACTGTCATTGACTGATTGCTTCTGCTTATTCCTTGTTCTTTCATAGCGAGAAATCCAGGGATTATGATGGACAAGGCAGGAAAAATAATCTAGCTAGTTGTGGTGTGGTTTGAGATGCTAGTGACCTTCTCTCCACCGCTTGGATGTCAGATGCCTTTCTCAGTGGTGGGAGGCAGTGGAGCTTCAGTCATTGAGAAGCCGAGGGAAGGGAGTAAAAGTACCTTTCCATTATCAGAGAGTTACTGTGACGGTAAAATTACTGAGGGCTGATTAAGGACTAGCTGCTTCAGAACCCTGTGTAGGTCTTTTCAAATCAGTGTTCTATTGGATAGTGTGTTTTGAGGTAATTTCTTAAAATATAGGAAATGCTTCTCAGAAGCTTTTGAAAGCTCAATCTGATTTTTTCATAATGCTTTCCAGAGAAAAATTTCCCAGGACAGTGAAAGTGCTCATGATGGGATTTAGGTGATTTACTTGGTACAATCAGGCAATTCGCTGATTAAACTGCTCTTGAACCTTTAAGATAATCATAAGTTAAAAAACAGAACTGCTATTTTAAAACTCAGCCTTTAAAAACATTGAGGGGGAAGACTGTCTCTTCCAAGTTATCTGAGTCAGCCTGGGAACCTTTGTTATTCAACACGATTCATTTTAGGGAGTGCAGCTTGTGAATCAGAATGGGGCTGGGATGTTGAAGATGGGGAAAAGTATCCTAACTTATTTTCCAAGCAAAAATGTTAACTTTGACAGCTAGTTCTTTCCTCTCCTTCCCTGCTAATATAATGGGACACAGCACTGGATGAAAAGTGTGAATAAACCAGTAGGCAGAGTCAGAGACAAGTCGGACAGTGATGAGAGAGTTTCGGATATGTTTGTGCAGAGTTGTGTAACTGTGAGGTATTGTAAGAAAATGGGATCAATATGTTTCTTCAGTGGGAACCAGTAGGCCCATATCGGTTACGAGGAGGATCACAGGGGGGGTTTGCAGGCAGTTCTGGATAAAATGGACTGTATATTTGCGGTCTGTTATTTGAGAAGCTTTGATTAACAGCTCTCCATGAGGCTTCAGAGTGTGTTCAGCTTTACTGTCACCAAGTATTGTGGGGATGAGGAGGATGTTTCTGCTGTTAAGGCAGCCATAAAAGCATATGTAAAGTAAGTATTTCTGGTAGCATGGTGAGTCTCTTCCCTTAGGGTTTTGAATTAAAATGTCTCCACGAATGTGTTCTGTGGTCAAAGGAGAAAAGTCTGTAAGACTTTTGAGAGAGCTAATACATCATGCTGATGCCTGTTATAGTGTGACATGAGATTCCTTTTATGCTGTATCACCGTGACTAGAGGTGTTCCATTCCTTTGTAGCGGTGGTTGGAAGCCGACCAGGAGATAGGAGCTTATGTCTCATTTTTGTAAAGTAAATCCTAAGTGCTACTGTGGGGCATTTAATAGTTAACTGTTTCGATGTCAACACATTAAGCTGCAGGGTGTCCCCCAGGTATTGTAAATTATCCTGGTAATAAATTTAAAAATATTTCATAGGTGTGTACCTATGCCAGCAGGATGGAGAGTGGGGAGAAAGGAGGAAAAGGCAGGCAGTGGGTTTTTGCCTGAGCGTCTAATAAAACTTGTATAATTGAGTATGTACTAAATGAGAGCAGCCTGTAACGAGAGTAGATGAGCAGAATGCCAATTGAGGCTCTGTACTTCAAGCTTAAAGCCAGGAATGATGGCAGTAAACATACCTGGTATTAGGTAGCCAGATAACAGAAAGTTTAAGACTTAATAAAAATGAGCAATGTTCTTTCTTCAGGAACACAAAAAAGAATGGTCTTGATTCCTGTAGCATTGTATCATGTCCTTTCTTTGTCCTTAATCAGCTGCAGCAGAGGCTTGGAGTTCAATACATATTGACTTAGAGCATATGCTGAAGTCTGAACTACTTGGGTTTCAAAACTTCAGTTGTCAGGAGCAGCATACAAATCTGGGTTAAGCTATCTGTTCTTTTAAAGTTACTTCTGCAGTGTAGTCACACTTTTAATTCTAACATATTAAACTTCAAGGTGTTGAAAAATCCATGCATTCCTACCACTTAGCAGCTTGTTGGAAGAGCAAGCGTATAACTTATTACAGAACTCCGATTGCCTTTAGAATGGCATCGCCTGTGTCCATTAATCTCAGTAACATTATATATACATAATATATTGATAAAATGTTAATGACCTCACTTAATGCCAATAAAAGCAGGAAATAAGGGTGTAGGAGTTCAAAGTGTAGCACTTTTTAGTCTTCAGTCTTTCTTGTTGGTTTATTTGCGTACTGGTTATTATTTTTTTTAAATCCCCCCCTGCATTGCACCAGACTTACATGCAATAGCACACATTGTGCCCAGATTCTAAACTAGCATCAGAGGATGAGAAATGTCCTCATACTGGCCAGTGTGCAAATGCTTTGATATTCTGATCTCCTTTGCCAATTTGTGCTGTTCTTTGGGCACCTTCTGTGCACGGTGCTTGTTGCACTGCTGCTTTGGCCAACAGTTGGTGCCTGGACTGCCCTGCTGGCACTCACTGATAGAGTTGTCTCATAGCATGCCAATCACTTACTCCTTTATTTAAAAGGCAGCTGGTAGCTTAACAGGTTTTCCACTCAGAGTAAGAGCACACCGAGTTGAATGGTCTTATTTGGACCCTCTATAGAATATCTCTATTTATGATCAGTGAAAACAACAGCAAACACTTTTAAATTGCTGCTGAGCCAAACTTTGCTGCTGGTACCTACACAGCGCTATGAAACCAGGTGGATTTCAGTAGGTGAAACTCTGAGAAAAACACAGCCTGGTAAGGTATTAAGCCTTCTGAGTATTTCAGTTAAATCTGAGCTCTGCAACGCACCAAATGGACAGAGGAGAAAGAGCAACAAAAATCAATATAAAAAAATACTTCATGCTAATGACGTTTAACAGTCCTGCCCTGTGGTGTGTTCTCATGCGGGGAGGGGGCGAGTGTATTGGCTACTGAAAACTTACATAAAGTGTGAAATGAAGAATGTGTGCTGGAGGGCATCAATATAAATCTCGTAATATATTTTAAATTTTCCCCCTCCTAATTAAACCAAGGGAAGCTTATGGTGATCCTCATGGGATTTTTCTTGAGAAGAGCGGAAAAATGAACTGAATCTAGATTGTGTATATTGAAGGTTAATTCTAATAAATCAGAAAGCAAAGATCTTGTAATGGGAAAGTATTTTCTGCACTCAGCCAATTAAATGTTAGAAGCTGGGTAATGGAATAATTGTAGTTAGTCAATTACTACTAAGTCATAATAGCTCGAGTACAGCTAAGACTCCGAGGCAGTAAAATGCCGGTGGTAAAATAATAAAACCATTATTTCAATAATAATCTCAAGTTAATTAGAATAAGGCAGTGCAGCATATTTTTAATACTAGACAATAACAATTAGCATAGTACTTAGTAACAACAATATCCTTATTATCTGAAAGACAAAATAGGATTAATCCAGCGGTAAAGCGTTGAAACTGTATGTCAACAAGAGAACACAGAGGAAAAATAACTTTGTCAATAGCTCAAGCCCCAGCTGAAGTGATGGAAACTTCCACCTCCAAAGAAAGGAAAACTTGATTGTAGCAGATGTATGGTTGAGTTTCTTAATACAAACGTGGTCTTTTCCCTGTGCCAAATGTTTATTTGTGTGGATTCATTCTTCACAAAATGTCTTGAGTCTGTTCTGATTATTCCTCCCTCTTTTTCTTTCTTGGCAAGATTGAGACATGATATATCCCCATGTGCCTGCCTGAGTACAAAATAACTAAAAGTTAAGGGTAGAGTGATTATTTAAGTTACAGTCTGACCTCCTGCAAAGCCCAGATCAGAGAATTCTGCCCTGTTACTCCCATATTTATCAGGCTGACATTTGAAGCAGATCCGTGTTGTAGATGCCTCAAGTTTCAGCACTGCTGGACAGCACATGGCAGTCAACATTCTGACCCCATCACTTCCTACTGATAGGGCGAAAAACTGCAGTATATTTTGTTCCAGTTGCCCTGATAGAGATCTGAAAGGCTGGGAGTACATTGAGCATTCGGACCATGCCTCTTCCTACAGCTAGAGCAAGCCTTCCAAGAGCACATGTGAACACAGCCTTTTACTTGCAGAGAACAGTCAAGAACAAAATGATGATTTTTGTTTTAGAAATTGTTATAGTCGCTTTCAAGATGGTCCACTGAATGTTATAGCATTTTCACTTTGGTGGTTTTTTTCACCTGTGGGCTCTTGGATAGTTGTTACTATTTCAGGGTTTGTGGTGGAGCAAACAATCTACTCACCCTTACCTGCACTGTCACTCGTGAGAGACTGGCAGTACTCTGTGTCAGTTCAAGTCCTCTAAGCTTTATGTCTCACTGTCTCTGGCTTGCATTTAGTTTCAGGCTAATCTCAGATCAAGAGGCTGGTCAGACTGTCCTCTCACCCTCCTTTTGAAATTTTAGGAAGGATCTCAAGTGTGTGCTTAATTATGTCCAGGCATATCCTTGCAGGACAGGATAGTTTGCAATGCACTTTCTTTTTTGCTCTTCCGCTGAAATCTGTTACTTGGTTACTCTGGAATAGCACAGGGGGAAGCTTTCTGCTTGTGCTGCCCGAGCCTGTGCTCAGCAAAGGCAACGTTAAAGTTCCTGTTGGCTCAAGGGGCTGGAAGGTGTTCTTGGCTTCCCTGATGAGACACCCAACAAATTGTAGAATCATAGTGGTTTGGGTTCAAAGGGACCTTAAAGATCATTTAGTTCCAACCCCCCTGCCATGGGCAGGGACACCTCCCACTAGACAAGGTTGCTCAAAGCCCCATCCAGCCTGGCCTTGAACACTTCCAGCGAAGGGGCCTCTACAACTTCTCTGGGAAACCTGTTCCAGTGTCTCACCACCCTCAGAGTAAAGAATTTCTTCCTAATACCTTATCTAAATCTACCCTCATTCAGTTAATAACTGTTATTCCTTGTCCTAATGCTAATCAACACTGTTCATTACCAAATGTTGTAATGCAGCCATCTTCTGGTAAAGGCTGTCAGTTGACCAGAAAGGTAAAGGCTGAGCTGGAAATGGTGACCTAAATGGGAAAAGTCTTGAATAGTTGTGTTGAGAGGAGATAGGAGTGGGGCATAGGGAAACCGAGAGCACGTAGATCTTGTAACTTGCAAGGTCCTACTCATCATTGTATGAATCAGGAGTGCTGGATGTCTGTGAGATAGCTACAATTCTTTTGAAGATTAGTTTTTCCTTGAAAAACCTTGGTGTATGTTTTACAGAGAAATACATGTGCTTGTGTTCTGGCAGATTTGCTCATTAATATTGGTAAAAGAAAGGCAGCAGGTTTGGAGAAACTTGGCAGTTCAGAGAAATACCAAGCATTCCTGCAAAGCTACTGATACCTGGATTATAATATCTGCCACATGGCAATAACATTTTGCAATTTAAGCCCTGAGACATAAATTCAGGAACTGCAGCATAGTCAATAAACTAAAAAATTGCT
Source organism: Gallinago jamesoni (assembly GCA_025769975.1). Taxonomy (NCBI): domain Eukaryota; kingdom Metazoa; phylum Chordata; class Aves; order Charadriiformes; family Scolopacidae; genus Gallinago; species Gallinago jamesoni. The sequence continues at coordinate 7,204,829 of JAOQGH010000003.1, forward strand.
TGGTATGGATAATTATGGCACTGATCTTGCATTACATTTTAACCTACATTAGACCCTGCTGACTTGATGATGTTAGTTATTTCCTTTTCTTGTAATGCACGTTTCGCTGCTCTGGTCTAGCCCACTGGCCAAAAAACTGGCCATGGATCTATTCCACTGTGTCTATTCCTAAGTTACAGTGCTGCAGCTATTTGATAACCACTAACTAGTATTCTGAAAAAAATCTACCAAATGCACTGTAGGAGGGATGGTCTAAAAACATAATTTCAGTTTATTAGAACGGGATCATAGCATTTTATTCCGTTTTGTTATCATTTATGATTTTGCTGCGAGTTGTGCAATCCTCTTGGGTTCTATCACTGGGAATAATGGCTGACATTGGCTGGGGAGAGTGGGGTAGCGAAGAAGGTTAGGAAACTTCCCCATTCTCTGTCATGACAGCTTCCTATTTATTCTAGATAAAATAAGAATCCTAATGAGATGTGTCCTATGATTAATTTGTAGCATTTTCCCTCCTTTTAATTATAACCTACTGTCTGGGGAATCGCTAAGAGAGGGCAAAGTCTCACATACTATCAAGCATTTGAAAGAATCAAAATACATAAGCTAATTTCCACAAACCTATCTCAAAGAGAAAGGCATCTCCCAGAGGCCCTTTACACGGTGGGAAAGCTCTTATTTTCAGCAACATCCTAATGTCTGTGTGTTGCTTGAGATTTTCATGATGCTGTCAGCCGCTGCAGACATATGGCTCCAATTGATTTGTCCTGACAATAACAGTTACCAGCTCTCATTTCTCCACATTCAGAATGAGGCACATCTGTTATAAATTTGTTGACCGTCAAGGACCAGTAAAGACCTATCTGAAAAACATCCCTTTTTTGTCTCATACTTCCCCCCCATCCTCCCTGGGAGCGTGGCTGTAGCCTGCTGTCCAAGACTATGGCTCTTAAAGGTGATTTCCATGGTATGGTGTGTATCAGGGACATTGATTTTTATCAAGAATATATTGCTGTAACTAAATAATTCCTGAGCACAGTTGCTCATTTTATTCTGAGTGTTCTCCGTTGTTCAGAAGGGATTTGGAGGGCTTGTTTGGTTTCTACTCAGGAACAGTAATTCTGCCCCTTAGTCCCATTTCAGGCTATAGGTGATTATTTATTATGTATTTTTGCCTCTGAATGGCTAACAGAGCTTTACTTTTGAGTCTGGGCTAGAAGATATCTGCAAACTATAGGGGAACCTATAGAAGAAAAAACACACATAATCTTTGACAATATGGCAAATTTACATAGAAATGCTTCTCCTGCTTTGTAGGCAAGTGTTACACAAGCATATTGCAGCATAAGGTTATCTCTCTGCTGCCCAAACCCCCTTTGTTTCATGTGCATCTTCTGCCATTTTCTTCTGTGGCTGAATACCTGGAGGCACTTTGTGAACTAGTGCAGTCTTGGAACTTCTGTCATCACCCTGTGTTTAACCTTTGAAGGGCAAATCGGTGCAACTGCATTCCCTGGGTGGAATATTCCACTGATGTTGAGGTCTGATCCTGCATTTTAATCCTGATTTGGCTGATAGCCATCAGATGGTACTGAGTAATGATTTCTCTTCTCTGCACCTCTGTTTTCTCAATGCTGACCACCTTTGCAAAATGCTATGGTATCTAACTATGTAAGAGCACAGGATGGTATCTAACGCTGTACAGGGCTATATAACAGCAGTTTTATCAAGCTGTGATAGAAACCTCCATGACTTGGTGGGAGCAAGGGAATGAGACTGTCTGCTTTAAAAGGCGCAAGCTGTGTGGAAGATGGTGATGATTAATCATTTCAGCATAAATGTGGGCCAGGTCTTGGGGTCCTGCATGGGACAGATTTTTGGGTTCTGCCTTGCTGACTGAGCAGTAGGAAAAAAACTAACTCTGATGCCTTCTGTTGGCAAATTTCATTGTATTCCCATTGCTCTCATTGACCAGAGTCAGAAAATGTAAATATGTAACAGACAGTTAAGGGAAGTTTACATCTTGGCACTGTAGGCAAGACACACTGCCTTCCAGGTGGAAGAGAGAGTGGGATGGACAGGCACTGCAGGGCACTTTCCTTCTGCTTTGACTGTCTTGACTCATTTGAGGATGACTTCGGTTGCCTTGCTCTGCACTTCACCTGGCCATAATAATATAGAGCAATAGGTTCTACCTGTTATTCTCTACTCCAGCAGGAGGAACGTGCATCTTGGCTTAGGACCGATCTTTACCCTTAAACTATGCAAAGTTGCAAGTTTTGGTTTTCTGGTATCTATGAGGCTTCATGAACTTCAGTTTTGCGTTTTGTTTGAGTTTCCTTAAAAGTGGGGGAGTTCCCTTTCCTGCTTCTCATTCAATAGTGGAAGCTGGGATTCATAACACTGCAAGGGAAATATTAATTTAAAAGAAAAATCCTTTTCTTCCACTTTAAATTAAATTTAAAATGAAGGAAGACATCTCTATTCCTCCTGTGGTAATCTTTCTTTTGTTTTTAATACAATGTATTATAACATCATAAATAGAAATGTAATCTTATTAAAAGACATGCAGCAAGTGCTACTTTATTAGAAACTTTTTTAAAAGAATAATTTACCAAGTTGAAATATTAATGTAGCTGGCTGGAAATTGCAGATTTTTACTAGGGCATAGTCATTTTTTAAAAAAGCAAGTTAAAGTAGATATATTTTAAAGAAGACTAATTTCTGATAGTGCCAAGCTTTTACTAAGCGTATTCAGGCACCATGATATGTTTTTAAAATTTTTATATTTAAAAAAAAAAAGTTCTTTAATTTAAAATTTATTCAAATGTAATTGAAAAGAGTTGAAGATAAGTTTTATTCTGCCCCTTCCCCCGTAATTGTAATCTGCATTGTTGCAACTGTGGAGTAGGAGCAATCTCTAAAAGCCTCCATTTGACTGTCACTTGACTTTTATATAGCACAAATATATTTACACCAACCCAAGGTCCTTCCCTGTGAAAGACATAGCGTATGTGTGACGCCTTCTCACTTACCTGATTCTAAGGTGTGTGAACGTGGAATGTACTGAACATCTCCGCTGCGTTAGACCTCAGGGGCAATTAAGAATTGGCAGCTCTTTCAAGGATTTCTTTCCTCCCAACTTGACGTATTCCTTACTGTGACCTGAGACACACCTTTTTCCTTTTTCATTTCTTTACCCGTACAGAAAATAGTGACTAGTTATTGATTATGTGTTGCTTAATGGGCTCTAATAAATTACACTTAGAATAAAATTTTCAAATGAAGTGTTTCCAGATTAATCGGGGCTTGATTCGTTTGCTGTTAATGCTGCTCTGCTGCAGTGGAGTGGCTAAAAATTGCAAAAGCAGCCTCTTGCTCTGTGTCTTTTTTCGTTATTATAATATTTAGACTTACATGAGCGGGTTGTTGATAAGAAAGTAATCAGTGCCATCAGAAATTCACAGAGATTACTCAGCAATAGCTTTGGCAGTCCCTGGCCATAAGTAGAATACACTGGGCTATATGACGGGCAACGATATTGGGCTCAGGATAGGGTAAACTTCCACAATTCCCCTTTTATTTGGCTAGAGGCAAGCTGCTAGCATTTCTGAGGAATCCAGGCTGGATCACCTCCTCTGTCTCCCACTGGCCTTTTCTCAGCTTTCTGTGATTTAATTTGTCCTGTGATTGGGCTCTCTTCTCCTTGCCCTGTCTCCAGTCTGCTGTGGCAGTGCTTCTCTGCGGTCTTGGCTTCATGTTGCCCACCCTTCTGCTCCAGCTACCTGGGGTCAGAAGAGGCTGGTGTGTTCCTGTCTCAAAACATTTCGTTCTTTTCAGCTGCTGTGAGCAGTGCTTTTGTCTCACTGACCTGTCAGACCTGCTGCCTGAATGTGTTCTTCAAGCCAGACCTTTCTCAGCACAATCCTGCTCTCTCTTGAGCATTTTGGGTTGTTTCTCCATGGCATCTCTAAGAAATAGTCCTCCTTCTCCACCGAGCTACGAGCTACGTACCTCCCCAAGGTTTTGTCCCTGAGCAGTTTGAAACACCTTTGCTGGTCTTGTGTCTATTGAGAAAGCTGCTGGGAAGACTGGTTTTCAAGCCTGTCTCTTTGAGTTTGGGACCTTTTTCTTTTGTGTATCAACCTCCTTCACATTCCCTGTGGCTCGGTCTTGTCCCACATGTTCCGATTTCCCCTGAAGCTGTTGCCTGTTGCCTTTTCAGTTTTGAAGCCTCAGCTTCTGTGCTCCTCTTCTGTGTGTTCTGTGGGGGCTTTAGGGTGAAAATAAGGTTTGTTTGCTGGGATTTTTGTGGGTGTTGGGTCATTGTGTTTTGGATTCCCAAAATCCTGGCAAGTTCCAGTATCCATCTTAATAGGATAATGGCTAAAGCCAGCTCTGCTAAGCTTCTTGCAGTTTCTTGGTATTCCAGCAGATCTGCTTAAACTAACTTCTTATCTCGCATTTGTATCTTTAATTTTCTTTTAGAGCAATGCAGTAATGAGAGGGATCTGCTCTTTGTGGGTAAAGATGGTCTTTGAATATGTTGTTTTAACATGGATGGAATCAGTTGCCACATATGCTCTACATCAGTCTTTGTTTTTCTGCACATTTAAATCTAATCACATACAATGTATGATATTATCCTAGTCATTATTAACTTTTTTTTTATAGCTATTTAAGGTCCTGTGTTCAAATCAGATTTGGTTGTCAGTTGGAAAATAGCTTGAGTATATGGATGTGTCTTTGTCATACATCAGTTTGTTCATCAGAGAAATTACAATGTCAAGAGTCTTCTTCCCCCCCTTTCTGAAATTTTGATGCATGTTTTTTGAAGAAATCATGAAAGGATTTAAATCCAAAGCTGAAAAGCCTGACTGGAACTGATTGCTTTGAGCTTCTTGTTTACAAAGTATGAGTTGGGGGTTAAAAAAGAAAGACAACATGAGGTTTTCTTATGAATAGTCTTACTTTTGTTTTCTCTAACAAAGACTGTGGTGCATATGGAGAATGTAAAAGAGAATAACAATAAAAGCATATTTAATGATGAACAACTTTTTTGAGGAAAACTCATTTTTGGTAGCCTCTGCAGTATTGATGGAAGTTCTTTATAGCTGTAAGATGAAGCTTTGCAGATCCCTGTCATGGATAGGACTAATGCTGTCACAGAACAAGCACTGACATGCTGTCAATGTTTAATGCATTTTTTATTTAAAAAGTCGTTTCCTTATTATAATGTATTTTTAAATTGTTTATAGTAAGAGAGAATATCTGTTGTGGTATTAATATCTCCTTTTTGTGGACAAACTAGAACACAGGATATTGCCACGAAGAAATCTTTAAAGCATTGCATAAAAGGATGAATCTTTTTTTTTAACACTGACACCAGCTGTATGGGAGGCAGAATATTGTTACAGTTCACACTGAAAGCATAAAAGAAGCGGCATAAAATATGGAAATAGAAACTGTGGAACACATGCACAAACTTTGAAATGAGTTCACCTGGGGGAGAGTTATTTTCTTGAGTAATTAAACTTTCTGTGGGGTATTGAGGACCACTTTGGGGCTTTCTGAGTCAAGTGGGGACCAAGTACAAAGCTGTATTGTAGTTAAATATCCAAGCCAATCTGCTTGGGCAGTGAGAAACCCGCAGCAGGTGACAACCTTGCTTTTTGCAGGTGGGCTGAAGTCATCATGAGGATTCTTATAATGCTTCAGAAAACAATTACATTTGTCAGGCTGCGGGCTGTTCACTAGATCCATCTTCCATGGCACAGTGCTTTTGTTGTGATATTATAGTAATTTAAGTGCTTGTAATAACTAACACTGGAAACTGGGGAATGTTGTGGAGTGGTTGAGACTGGAATAGGAAGGGAGTGAGCATCTGTGCCTGAGCCTTCCCGAGAAGAGTCACTCTGGGGAAGCGAAAGCTTGGGCATGGAGTGTGCAGCTCTCCAGCTTTCTTCTACCCCTGCCAGAGCTGACTCCTTCCTTGATGGCCTGTGGGACCTGTTCAAATCTGTCAGGAAGGCCATATGTCTCTCTGCTGATGATCAGTTATGCTATGGTCTCTGTTTTCAGCTGGAGCTGATCTGCAGTGGCACTCAAGCGAGACATGTGTTGTTCCCAGCACTCGTGTGCACTGAGCGTCTCTTCTCAAACCTGCCCCTTGCTTAAAAGATGGTGTGTGTTTGAGCTTCCACCGTGCCTGCCATGAGGTGAAAGCATCCCTTTGTTCCGTATGGAGCTCTTCATCTCCTCTCTTTCACTCTTGTGCTGTAAGAGCACTTCTTGTCTGAAGATCAACACTTCTGAGTGCTCTAAAATCTAACTCTTTATGAGGCTTGTTATGAAAATTGATGTATGAAACAAGGAGGTAGAGAATGGAGTGCAGCGTTTGAGACTTGAGAGGGTACAAGCATGAGCGCACCAAGGCAGGGCCAGGCAGGGCTGAGCAGGCTGTGGTGGGGCTGCCCAGGCTGGCACAGAGTAGGGTGCAAGGTTGGTGTTAAAGGTGCTTTGATTTGTTCTGTGTCCTGTGTCAACCCCCGTCGTCCCTATCCCCCACCTCAGGTCTTAGATTTTTGGTTTAAAATTACTTTCTTTTTTTTTTTTTTTTTTTGAGTAATGGGCCTCAAAGAGCATGTGGCACTGCAGTGACAGCCTGGCCAAAGACTGTCTAAAATTGAGTTATTGCTTCCAGTATCCCTGTGCATGTGCCCCAGGATAGCAATTGCCTTTTTCTGCAGTGGTATTGCAGCATGAACTTTCATCTAATTCATTATCCACCCTAATGCTCAAGTCTTTCTGCATTACTGCTTTCTAAACAGCAGTCTCTCACTTCATTCCTGCACTGATTATTATTTCTCCCCAACTGCATTGCCTTACATCTATCTTCAGTGGAATGTCTCACTTACATCAGCCCGTTTCGCTGAGCTTGCCGAACAGCTGAATATTTTTGAGGCGTTCTTCCTTGCTTCTCCTCCTCTTGGTTTAGCATCATTTACACTGCGTGTGGCGTTAGCTTTGTCCTCCAGATGGTTAAATTGGTCGTGTAGGAAAGAAGAGTGACCCCGTGCCTTTTCAGACTGTGCTGCATACCATCGCTCTATGATTACAAAGCGTGCACCATTGCTGGCAATTTTTATCTATTTACTTCATCTGAGCTCTATTACTGCTTTTTTTTGTTCTTGCTGCCAAAGGCCGTAGTGTTCTTGCTCTTAGTTGTATGAGGTTTTGTGTCAAGATCTTTATTGCTTTCTCTGGAGACAAATGACCAAGGAACCAAGTATTAGTTTTGGACCCTAAACAGCACCAGACCCTCCTGCTGGGAAATTTCCAGAAAAATTCTTGCCTGAGTGAAAAAGTAATGGTGAACTGCAAAGTAAAGATGGAAGTTTGATTCATTTTACAGATCAGTTCTGTTGTATTTATAATAGTGTCTTTTCCCTTTGAACAATGCAACTAACTTGGAAGGAAAGAGAGACTTCTCAAGATGGTAGGTCATGGTTTTGGGACATATATCCCTGACTGACAATTTGTTCAGTCAGCACAAAAAAATCTCTTATTTATTTCAGTTTCCAATTTAGATTTATGTTTTGGGAAATAAATGCGGATGAAACCCTCTGCTACAAAGTCTGTATGTAATGCAAGCTGTCAGCATAAAAAAAAAAAAAGATGAAAAAACCCTGTTTTGTGGATCATAAGCCAAATTAAATACAGTTTTATACAAATAAAAATGAAGGCTTGTTTAACTTGGTTCTACTCAGTTTTTAAGTTTGATCCTAAAATAATTTTTGTGGATCTGGCTGGAATTGTTGTCACATGCTGGAGGCACTAAATCTGGCTACCTGAACACTGCTGATCTGTTTCAGTGCAGAATGACACAAATCTCAAGTTATTTTTTCTGGATCCGGGGGAGCTTGCTGGTTTATGCCCTTCCATCTTTCCTCCAGGAGATTGTGCAGCGGTAGATGGCGAGACCTGACTGCAAACTGAGAGGAAGATAGCTCACAGTGGGACTAGAGCATTTCCCCTTTCTTTTCTTAAATTGTTCTTTATTGAGCTTTCCACCTTCTGCATTAATTTGAGAGCCTGAACCAAATAACCAGGAAGAGATTGATGTGGCCTCACTTTATTTCCCACAGTCAATAAATTGTTAAATGGGCCAAAGGACACGGGTTAAAAAAATCATTTTGTATAAAGAATGAGGGATTTTTATTAGCTGACAGAGACCCTGTCTCTGAAGACTTTATAATGGGGCAAGTTTGATCTCATGCCATGCAGTGGGAGCAGCTCTGTTGGCTTCATCAAGTGCCTCGCCGCTCTCCATGTGAATGAAATCAGCACCGTGCCCTGCATTTTCTGCTGGATGAACGCTGGGCTCGCTGCTCCTTCGGTGTTAGAGGCAGATGAGTTTGGAGCGATGCCTTGGAGTGAGGACTCCATGCGGAGTCGGCGCTGAACTCTTCCCCGGGAGAGGTCTGGCACGATCCTATGCAAGGACAGAATATCCTGAGGACTCTGTGTAGTTTAGCAGGGAAGGCACTGATATGTAGATATAGGCTTGTCTTTACCGATGTAATGCATAGGTGGCTTTAGTGGCACGATGACATAAGTAGATGAAATTACAGGCTACCTTCAGGGAAGAGGGAATGTGTCTGGCAGGGTGGCAGCCTGGATGGGTAGAAATCATCCACAGATCAGGTCTGCATCACAAGGTCTTTGCTATGGTTATTTGGATGAGTCCAGTAAATTATTTTTTTTATCAAGGTACTTCTTGCTGTGTGACTTAGGGGAACCTGTTTTGAAAATGTAATAAGACTATACTGTGACAAATGCTGGCAGTGGATACAAGCAAATTATTTCCAGAGCGGAGAGGTGAAACTGGTGATTTTGCATGAGTTTGTGTGTTTTTCTGAGTATTACTAGGTTTAATGAAATGAAAATGGCATGATTCTGCATTAAACAAGGAGTTAAAGGTGCAAAATACTCCATTAAGGTCACATTTATTTGCTATTCAGAGGTTGCTCATCTAACACTGTGTATGCTGCAGCACCTAGTTATGTGAGAATGAGAAGGAGACAAGTGGTTCCAGCCACAGTGTCTTCTGTTGTAAAACCCTTAAGTTTTAAGTACTTGCAATAAGGCAAGAAGTTAAATAAAGACCCCTTTTGCCACTGTAAATTCATTGTACCAACAATGAATGTAAGTCCGCATTATCCATGTGTGGTTTATACGTTTCCCGCATAAACCATGCCAAGAATTAAGAGACCAAGATGGCCCCATCTTGCTGTGCCTGTGCTGGCGGACTCAAGTCCCTTCTGCACAAATACACCGTGCTGCTACTGGATTCAAGCTTGCCCTTGGGAAAATAGTGCAATCCCATTGGAACTGTCTGCGTGAGCCATCATTTTACCCCAATACCTGGGTTTTCATCGCCTTGGTTCACTCTGACCAGGCTGCCCTAGATATTGGAGAACTGAGTTTATCCTTTTTCTCCCTAATATCTGCTGTGATTCAGTCAGTGCTGGCTGGGAGAGCATCAGCTTTCCTGTGGAGGTCAGCCTTGCTTATGAACCTCTGCTCTGAAGTTTTATTTCTGTGTTTGCATCACACATTGTTATGAATAAAATTCAGAGGTGATGTGACCTCTCTGAAGTATAGCGTAGAGAGCCGATGAACAAGGATGAGGATTCCTCCTTTTAAGAAATGCAGGTAATGATGGTTAACAGAAGTCTGAAGGCCTGTGAAGGATGCATAGACCATGAGTTTTTCAAGGTTATAGAGTTTTCAGGTGCTCCCAATTATTTCTCTCTGACTTCCCAAATCAGAAGAGTCTCTAAGGAGTCTGATTTTTAGGATGTAATGCGCATTGTTCATTCTCAAAGTATCTCAACTTAAATTCCTAGAATACCAGTCTGTTCGAAAACTTTGTCTTAAAGGTAAATGGAGTGTATTTCTGCATGTAGAGAAGTGTCAGGGAACAGTACAGTGGGATAACAATTTTATTCTGGGTTTGGATCAAACACAGCTGGTTTTGATGTGTTTGCAGTTCTCAGTGATGGGGCTTGAGTGTTGCTGAAGCTTGCAGTCCTCCACTTCTGCAGCCATCGCCGTCGCATGCTGTTTGCAGTGTGACATGAACAGGAGCCTCTCCGTCCTGGAGGAGGGATACAGTTGACTGGGCTTCTTTTTTCTGCTTAGCATTTCTGCATTTTTCTTAAGGGAAAATATAGCAGACTGGGCTGTTTTTTCACGACATGTTCCTAACGCGTTCTTGAGCTCAGGTACCGCAGTCTGAGAACCCTTAGTCTAAGGCTATTCCCCAAGTTCTGTGGGAGAAGCTTTGCTGCTGGGTACTGTCCGCTTGGAAGGAAGGAATGTTGCAGTTGGTTTAATTTGTGTGTTTTTATCTTGAGATGGAAATTGTTGGCACTGTTGGTTATCTGGCTGACTTTGCATGTTACTAGGAGAAGTGCTGCAGGTGATGCCAGTTGACATCAGTGGTCCAAATTCACCAGCTATGTCATATTTTGCCAGCAGAGTGTAAGCCATGAAAATGCAAAACCAAGCCCTTTCTAATCATCCGGCAGCATCTGTCTTTTCCTGACCTCCCAAGCTTCTTTTTCTGAGTCCCCTTAATGGGGCATCATTAATGCAACTTGAAGTTGCCTTGCTGTCTTGCTAATGAGCTTTGCTCATCTTGATTATAAAGCCAGGCAGGCTGAGAGAAGGATCTGTAGGATCTTGTGACTGAGGAGACTGGTCTGCTTCTTGGGAGGGCATCTGCTCTGCTGGACCATGGCTGGCAGCACTGGGCACTGCGTTTCACTTGTGTGTCCTTGTTCTGATTTGGAATAAGGCTTGCTCTGATGTAGGAGATTTTTTTCCCATCGCCCTTAAACTCCATCCCTTGTAATGTGAGGAAAAGACTGCACTGAAAATCTCTTTTCTGTTGCTTGTCTACATCAGCTGTAATGCTTTGGGACTTGCATTGTGTTGATACGTCGGAGTAATGTAAGATTGTATTACACTTAACTTGTTGCCTTTGAACTCACAGGTTACTAAGGGTTAATGCACCTAGTGACTGGTGTATTCATGTTTGGGATAAGGGCTTTTAATTCTGCTAGTTAATTTAATCCCCACAGTTTGACAGCGTGTTCCCTGGACTATTTTTCATCTTCAAATTGCAGTCTGCTGGTTAGTTCCTGTAAAGGCCTGCTGTGCTCTGCATTTATGTTCTTATTCTTTGGATTTGTGCTGTTATCACATCATCTATCAGACACGTGAACAACAGAGAATGAATGGTGTGAAAAGTCCCCGTGTCATTTTTAGGAACAGACCTGTGGATTCCTGCTCACACAGGAATTAAGGGGCTGCCTGGGTGACTGTCATCTGGGAAAGGGATATAGATCTCTTGGCAGATGTAGCGTCCGAGTGTCTGTTATTTCACTTAGTCGCGAGAAACTTGTGATTTGTAATTCCCATATTTTATTAATGGAAAGCTGTGAAAATTGCATGTGCATTCATAGGAGAATAGATGTTACCTTTTATCTCATAATCAGAAGAAATCTCTGCAGTGTAATCAAAGGAAGTAGTTTCATTCAGAATATAATTTGTTGATGCTGTCTGACCACCATATGTTGATTTAACTTTCATCCTTCTTTGGCAAGATAAAAAATAATCTCCAAAATATGGGAAACCATGGCTGAAGAGACTGTTTAATAGTAATGCACTATCAAAATGAATTAGCTGTGCCTGAAATATTTCTAGATTTATTTGCTCTCAAAGGGCGGTAAAATATTTAAGGCAAATAGTCTAGTTTTGTTTAGGAAGCTGTCCATGAAAGAGCCTAGAGAAATGGCTTTAACTGTTATTTATTTTAATTGTACAAAAATATTTTAATTGTTTAATGTTACAAATTTATTTCCTACCAGGGTTTGTTTTATTTTCTTCTCTCCTTTTTCCTCCCAGCCCATTTGACAACATTTATTCTGAGAGATTGCCTGGAAACCTAAACCCTTTTCAGCAGAGCATGTATTCTAGTGCGTAGCATTGCAGTGTCTTCAGCTCACCTGTCTCTCTTTAGCACAGTCCAATTAAAAATACAGTAAATGCACTTAGATCAAGATGCTGCTTTTTTTTTTTTTTTTTAGTGAGGCTTGCTTGAAGTTTCAGGCTTGCAGATGGCTAAGTGTCTTGGCTCACTGATCTCTTAAACTCCATTTAAGAGATGATGCAAAAACCCTTCAGGTAATGTTTGGTGTGCCCCCTCCCCCTTTTGAAATGCAGTGTTGTGCAGTCCTCAACAAAACAGTGGTTTTCCTGTTTTTGAAAAGTTTCCTTTCTACAGGCATTGATTTGATACAGAACTAATTGCTAACCTTCCTTATGATTTAGTGCTTTTTTGCTACACATGAACAAGATTTTATTTTTAATGCCTCTGCTTTAAGAGTTTCCATAGTGTGACACTACTCCAGATTCCAGTAGTCAAGTTTCTTGTCTCCAAAGGCTGCCTCTTTTTCTGGCAGGTGAACTACACCAGTTAAGAAGTGTGTCCACATTAGGGACTAAGACTAAAACTGATTCAACTGCTAGTAGTCCACAGTGGTGAGTCACAGAATGACTATGAGCTGGGCAACGTGTGTACCATTGACTTTGTACCATTTTAATTGGAACAGCTGAAAACAGATTAGTGTGCAACCCTTGTCTTCAGAAAAGGCTTAAAAGAATCTGAGTTTGGCACACAATCTAGTTAATCTACCATCATAACTAATGATGTCACCATTCAGACATAAAATATCGACCTTAAAGGATTTTTCTTACATAGCTGATGGCTTGATACGTTTTAAACACTAATGCCGAGGGTATAATCTCTCCGAATAGTATAATAGCTTTATATTTAAGGTAGATTGGGGATAAAATCTTGTGTTTTCATGTGAACTATGAATACCAGTATGGTATTCAGGCAGGAATTACCTTATCGTACCTTGGAGGGCACTTATCAAGTAATTTTTATTGGAAAGTTAATATGTTGAGACAGAGTGAATGGAAAGCTGATCAGAATGTTAAGGCATATCCCAGCATTGCATTGCTTTTGCTGTCTGCAGATCTGCAGGATGGGTTGATTCATTTAGCACATCATCAAAAATCATGTAGCGTTCAGTACCGATTAAAATTATATGAAATTGTGTGTAAGAGATTTCTCCATGTTAGCTTTGAGGGATGCTCTGTTCCTTGCAGAAGTACTTCTGATAGGTGCAGCACAACTCCACTGACTACAGGTGTTACGCTTCAGAGGCATCAATACTGCACCAGCAGCCAGAGCAGTTGCTTGGGATTTAATTTCACGCTTGTGTATCCGAGTGTAAGACTGGACCCCTTCTCTTTTAATTGTGTATCTGCAAGTCTCAGATCATATATTATGGTATTCATTACTCCTCTGCCGTCAGCGCTGGCCTGGTGTATCGAATGAAACCTCGCAGGGCAAGGGCTTCTGCTGTCCCTTTTCTTCCTTGCTGCCTCCTCCTCTGTGTGTGTGTGTGCCTGTATTCCACCCCACCCCTCTATTTTGGCCGCTCTGTTTTGAGCCTTCCTGGAGCATGTTCCTGCCCCTCCTATTGTCCTGATTTCCACTTCCCCAACTTTTCCAGGGTTCCCAGAAGAGAGGAGCCTCCCCGTGTTTGCTCCATGCCAGACCAGCCCGGCTAATTGCTGGCTTTTCTCCAGCATCCAGTTCTGCAGGAGCGGAGCAGGAAACCACTTGGCTGCTCTCTTTTCTTGAGCTGTTAACTGTCTCCCAGCTGAAAAAGAGACCTGGAAACCTGTAGCAAGTGATGCTAATATAATTTAACTTTCTTAAATATTTTCTCCAAAACTTGTTTGCATGTTAGAAACACCAGAAGATGTCAGTTGAGTTTTAGTCACTTATTTGCATGTATGGCTTATGAAACTGTGGAATTGGAGCATTCCACAAACATGAATAAATGTATGCTAACGGCTGGAGCTGAACAAAATATTTTAGCTGTACATATTCTCAGTGAAAGCAGCAGATTCAGCAACACTGAGATTCCTGTTAAATTTTCATCGGTGGCATCAATTTGTTTTGGTCAAAAGGTCGGTCCCCCCAGAAAATCTGGAAAAAGTAATAATTCTGCCTGAAACATGAAATGGTTTTGCTGTATGAAGGACTTAGGTTTTTTTTTGAAATAACTTGACTTGAATGCTTTGGTTCTTCCAGACTTTCACCCGAAGAGCCACTGTGTGCTCTGTTCTGTACCTTGTTCTGTACCCTCAGTTTGAGTCCATTGACCCCAGTTGACTCCACAGAACAAAAGCACCATGAGATTGAATCTGTGGTTTCCTGATGACTTTACCAGTATAAGATATTGCCAACAATAGCTATTCGTTCCCACAGTATTTTCTTGGAGCATTTGTGTGGCCCCATGCAGAAATGCCTGGCTGCACTGTGAATAGGCTGGGGACCAGAGCCAGCTGAGAGAGGAAGGTTGTGTCATGATTTTTGATAGAGAGAGACCATTACCTTTCCAGTTCACAGCATGGCCAAAGGTCTTGACCTGTCATCCTTTTCCTAGTGTTTCTGCAGCTATCTAGTAAACATACATTTTCTCTAAATTGCTAACAACTACTGAATTATTGCGGGTTTGTAAGGGGACTATTGACATTAATGTTGGGCTGCCTAACAGTGATGCCTAACAGGATTCTATTTAGAATAGGATGTTCGGATTTGTTTCTTTTTCAGTCCTACAGAAGATATTTAGCAGTACAACCAGCAAGTTCCTTCCCACAGTTCTCTTGACAAATACTTGAGCTACCCTCTTGGTTTGTAACACCCTTTCTGGTAGAAATAAATTTGTGAACAGCACAGCTCTTCACAATTTTTAAGTGTAAATAAATGTACAAATCTATTAAGTGTCTATGCAGAAAACGAAAACTGCATATTTTCACAAGAATGTCAGGTTTTTAATTGCATAAATAAGATGCTGACTGAAGCAAATGTTCTATTTGACATTAGCGTTAGACATTCATAAAGGCTTGGATTTGCATAATTTAATTTTCTGCACCGAGGATACTGAAAATCAATGGTATGATTCATAGCCATACCATGGTTGCTATGTGGCTTTTTGGTGGTTCAAGCTAGGAGTACAAAGGGTTTTACAACTTGAGATGTTTCACACTGTCTCAGAGCCTTTTTACCTTCAACAAATATAGATTATTTAGACATAGTTTCTTTCTTCAGATGGCAAGGCATGCAGAAGGGCTCACTGAACAGATACCTGCGGGAGTACCTTATTCCTTGGAGGAGACAAGGTGAAATTTTCTTTCTGCTTGCAGGAATCAATTTTTCTGGGCGACAAAACCCCCACAACTATTTGCCTCCTCTGTGTAGAGGATGCTCAGAAGCAGCTGCTGTTGTCTTTCCTTTTGTAATAAGGAGGAACTGTAGGTTTATTTCTCAGCACATATGATTTTTAAATGAATAATCAGGCCATTTTTTCTGATAGCTTTTCCAGCCATCCATCTGGGTTATTTCTATCTTCTGTTCTTTGGGCGTATCATGATGTCTGATCTTTGCCCAGGTTGTTGGTTTGTGAGTTGTTGGTTGTTTTTTTTGCTAAGAGTGTTTGGGTCTCCACATTGCTTACCTGTTCTTTCCTGTTGACATGAGCGACTGTTGCCTCCCAAGGAGGAAAATAAGGTATGTGATATAGTGTTGCCTGCAAATCCTGGTATGATGTGTTCCAGCTTTTCTAGTTTGCAGCCTGGAGTGACTTAGCATTTAGAAAGTTGCCAAGAAATCTGGAAAACTCATTCAAATCAGAGTCTCATAATAAATTGGACAATTAGTACCTTTGCTCACACAAGAGAAATTTGGCAAGGGCAAACTTGTAATCCCTTTCCTGAGATCGTGCGACTTTCCTTACCACTTTAGGATTCCAAAATCATCAGGAATGCATGATCCACGTTGCAGAGTGCAGGTTGTCTATGAGTGGTTTAGGATACATGGACAGCCCTTGGACACAGCATGCTCTCTGCTACTGTGGTACAAGGCGGGTGGTGTCACCCAGAAGCTGTTCTAAAGGAAAAGAAAGCCAAATTCTCAGTTACTGGTGCTTAACGTTCAATAATGTCCTGTTACAGGCTTCATTTCAGCCCAGCTGTAATTGGCCTGGGAATAGAAGGGAGTACAGTGCTTGGTGACTGCATACAGGTAGCAGTGCTTTACATGGTTTTCTGAAGTTTTAATTTGAGTTATTCAGCTAGCTTCTTACTGATCAAATAAGTGGTTTGGGATCAGTTAGACTTAAATTTCCTTAGAGCCAGGTGATGTATACTTGCTCTTTATAGTCTGTGTCTGTGGATCTAAGGGCCTTTTGTTCATGTGCATTTATTAGAGCACAAAAGTTTTTGGCTTCATGCTCTGAAAAAGGTAGTTGAATTTATTACTAACTTTTTACTGACATTTGTGAATTTACATACTTCTGGTTTGGTTCAGTCAGATGCATAGAAGCAATAAACAAAATTTGCACATAAAAACCCCAAGCAACCTACTTCCTCATGGAAGCTATGCGTTCCTTTGTAAGAGAAGAAATAAATTGTTTGGGGCATTAAAAAAAATAAAATCCTAGGGCTCAATGTAGGATGCTTTTTTTTTCTGTTTTGGAAAGCCAACCATATCCTCGGCTGGATGAAAATCAGTGTGACCAGCAGGCGAGGGAGGGCATTCTGCCCCTCTGCTCTGCTCGGGTGAGACCCCCCTTGCAGTGCTGCCTCCAGCTCTGGGGCCACCAACATAAGAAGGACATGAACCTGTTGGAGTAGGTCTAGAGGAGGCTGTGAAGGTGCTCCGGGGGCTGGAGCCACCTCTGCTGTGAGGACAGGCTGAGAGAATTAGGGTTGTTCAGCCAGGAGAAGAGAAGGCTCCATGGAGGCCTTATTGTGGCCTTTCAGTACTCGGAAGGGCCTACAGGAAAGATGGGGAAGGACTGTTCATGAGGGAGTGTAGTGACAGGATGAGGGATAATGGTTTTAAATGGAAAGAGGGTAGATTTAGAGTAGATATTAGGAAGAAATTCTTTACTGTGAGGGTGGTGGGACACTGGAGCAGGTTGCCCAGAGAACCTGTGGATGCCCCATCCCTGGAGGTGTTCAAGGCCAGGCTGGATGGGGCTTTGAGCAACCTGCTCTAGTGGGAGGTGTCCCTGCCCATGGCAGGGGGCTTGGAACTCGACAATCTTTCAGGTTCCTTCCAACACAAACCATTCTGTGATTCTATGAATTTAATTCCTTTCAGCTTATGAAGTTTTACAAGGATTTCTTCATTTCTGGCCTCTCCCTTTTGTGTCATAAAGCCATGGGTATTGCACGCTGGATGTTTTTCTGACATAGGCAGCCTTCCCCTGGCTGGAAGGCAGTGTTACGTGTCTACCTTGCTTGAGTGAATGACATGAGGCGACATTGTTTGAGCCTTGCTTATGTTGAGACTGTTACCCGCCGTGCCATGGGCTCGGGTCTGCAGGCTGTATGTGTAGGAGACTCATTTGGTCCTGAGTGAAACTGTTCTATGTGGGATTCTACGATATGGTTTAAAATAGATGAAGTTATGAAACCCAGAATAACACTGTAGCAGCATATTTTACACTTTTTTTTTTTTCTTTTAAGGTTCTTGATAATTTTTGTGTTGAATTACAAATAGTAGTTTGGTAGTCACTAAGAAAATAAGCTAACTTTTGGGTCTAGGCAGAGAAAGTTTGGTCATATATTATAGCTCGTACTTCTTTGCTTGTGTATACCAGAGTTTCCTTAGGGAAATTACTGGATTTACCCAGGCATGTGCCAGGTCAGAATACAGCATCAGTTGAGTCCTGGCTTCTGTGAACCACCTCTGGATGGTGGGTTTTCATGGGTGAGGCATGTGCCCACTTACTTAAAAAAAAAAATAATTAAAATTATATTAATTTTTTTTTTTTTTAACAAAGCTAAGTTTGTAGTCTCTGCTCAGCAAAGATTTAAGCTTTACAGTATAAACTTCAGGGAGTAAATACCACTTTCCTGATGATTCCTCCTGCTTCTCTTCCCAGCTCTGACTGAAGGTTATGTTGGCTCCCTGCATGAAAACAGACATGGTAGTTCTGTGCAGATACGGAGGCGGAAGGCTTCGGGGGATCCTTACTGGGCGTACTCGGGTGAGTTGACTTTTTCAGAGGACTGAAACATGAAATATCTCCAAAATCAAATTGTTTACTCGCTTTTTGTTATTACTACACTGAAAAATAGTTTATATTTTACAGTGTATTTTCTTATGCTGACTTCCTTGCAAATTCCCTCTATGCACGTCTTCTCCTTTCTTGCATTGCTGCAGTTTACTTGCAGGATTTGCCTTATTACTCTGCTCCTTCTTCTAGTCTTCCTTTAGTCTCTTAACATACCCTTAAAAAGGCATACTTCCACAAAGTTTTCTTCAGTCTTCCTGTCCAATCAGGAGATTTCCAAGCTCACCAATTGCTTACCCTTCCTTCTAGGAAGACTCTAAGCATCCATATGTACTTTCAGGAAAAAAAAAACCTTAGAAATTTTACAATTATTTCTTTGTGTGCACCTATTTTTGTAGTACTGTATAATGATGACAATGAGACCTGTCAGTGCAGCATCACAGCAGGATGTGTGATGCTGAGGAGGTAGGATGTTGGAAGGGTATTTTATTTTGTCCCACTGCTCTTAGAAGTCCTATAGAATACCTGATGTGTCTGCACAATTTTGAAATGCCAGAAATCAACATATTCTTTAGTATGGTGTCTTTGAGATACGGTTTGATAGTTGCTTCAAGTCTAAAAAATTCCAGGTCTTTATTTGAAGTTTTTTTAAAAAACCCCAACAACTTGAAATCAATAGCTATGTTGACTCCATTGAAAAATGTATAATATCTAGAAAGTTTTTATGAAGCTTTCCAACATCATAATGAACTTTTGAGAGCTTTCTTGGAAGATCTGAGATGCATTTCAAATGTTCCGTGCTCATCCAAGAGGAATATTGTGCAGGCCTAGTTTTAGCTGAAGGAAAAATATTACTTTCTAAAAGGTCTGAATACTGATACGAGGTAAGCAGGCAAATGTTAATTTTTGACTGCCAACTTCTGTCTTCTATACAGACAATAAATTTAATTGGAAATGAATGATTTTAAGTAAGCTTAGAGGTTTTTTTGCATCAATATATAAAATACCAGATGTCACAAGTTTTCTCTATTAGATCTCGAAATACAAGCTATCTCATTTGCAAATGAGGTCACGCAAGTAAAATAGATGTAAACATTTTAGTTATGTAGGACAAATGACCACTTCGTTAAATTTAGAGATTATCAGATGGAGAAATATTGCCAGAAGATATACTATTATATTGCAGCTTAAAATGGCTTTTTTAGATTTTAAGCCCCTGAACACATAAAGAGCAGAAATAAGAAAATAGAGAAAAAATTTGTATGTTGGAATGGATGGCCTATTCCTATCTGCTCTCTTCTGTAAAATATTACAAATGAAGTCCCACTTGGTTGGTTTATTTTGGGTTTGTTACTGAAAAATGTTTTTGGAATATTCATTGTAGATACTTAATGAAAATGTCCTTTAAAAAAAAAGGTAAAATACTAATGGAATTATTCTGTTGCACATGTGTCAAAACTCTTTGCTTGAGTTACTGGATTTTTTTTAATTCTTTAACTAGTCCTGGTTTAAAAAAAAAAAAAGGCAGGGGGAGGAAGCTCCAAAACAAACAACACTCCCCCCTAAATAAACAAAGCAAGCAACAGAAAACCACAAACCCACCACATACCGGTTTATGCATAGGCAGCTTTCCTAGTTTTCCTATTTCTATTTTTGTGATGGTATTGTTCTTCCTTTATGAGTAATATCACTTGTTCACCTCTCCAAAAAAGCTTTTACCACCCACGAATCCTTTTAGATTTGTCAAAATAAAATGCATAGTCCTGATGTGTAATTATACCTTACGATTTGGGGGTTTGCATCCTTTTGTCTATTGATAAATCTCCCGCTTCTGTGAGGAAAATAGCCAATCTGCTTTTCAGAGAACAGATAGTGACTTCTCAGCTGTCAATCACATGCCACTCTACCTGATTAGCGCTATCTAATTAGAACCTTTTTGTCACTATTGCTGATAAAAGGAGTAAATTAGGAGATGGAAAAGGTGGAAATGATATATTTACCACCACTTGTCAAGAAACCAGAAGAGGATGTAATATTGCTTTCTCCAGATGTATTGTCAGGCGAGTGTTTGAACAGGCTTTTTGAAATGCCATTCCAGGGAGAATGCAATTTGGGATCAAGTATGACAGGTGGGTCTTGACCAAAGTTTTTGTGCCATGAAATACAGGTGTAAGCGCACTGTCTAAGTACTGTGTGTCTCAGCTCTATGGGTTGTGTGTATACTGCATCTGAGCAAACCTGTCCTGGCACGGATGGAGAGCTGGTGTCCTCCTGAGCCACATTGTGGTTTCTGCCTGCAAGGAGTGTTAGCTCTGCCTTGACAAGACCCACAATGAGTGCCTGAGGACCTGCAGGAGGGACCAGGGCCACATGCAAAGTGTGAATGCCAAGATGTGGGCAACGATTTGGTTTGTGTCTGAGAGGGAAAAGGCAAAGGCAAGTCAAGATTTGAAAAAGACATGGTTATTTCTAAAGGAATTTTCTAGGGTTGATGATACGTCTTGCAGGAGTCTCAGTATTGCCAACATCTCTCAGAAAGGAAGGAAATGAAGATGAGCAATTAGGTGGGAAGAGGAGCCTGTGCCCTGTTAGAAATTGGATGTTTCTAGAGGCTGCTTTGTCATGACTTTTCATATGTGCGAGTTTCTCTCTATCTTTCCTCCCCTCACTTGGTTCCTTTCAGCTCCATGTGGGATTTTCAGCCAGTTCAGCCTCTCTTATCTGATATCTTTTGTCCATATTTACTCACTGAGGGGGCCAGAGGTAATGAAAATGCCTAGCTGCTGCGTTTAGGTTGAAGATGGGAATAAATGGTGGGTGGCAAAGCCCAGATGCCAGACAGATGTTTGTTTCTAGCTGAGCACAGTGAGGAGGATGATCACGCTATCTGTTTCTTTCTCCTTGCTTTTCCATTCACCAGAATATTTCCCTGGAACCCTGAGCAGGGCTTGGCGAAGCAGTTTATGTATTAACAACATTTGTCCTGCGGGAAGGGTTTTGGACATGACTAGGAAGTTTACATCAAATGAGCCTACAGAGAATGGAAGTCTTACTCTGCAGCAAGCAATTAGTCCATGTCAATGGTTTCCAAGCTCTTTTACAGACATTATCTGGTAGGCTGCTTACCTGCCTTATCCTCAAATCGTTAGGCCAGCTTCCCTCCAGTTAGTTGTACAACATCTGCTGGCCCGGCCCCAGCAACTGGGGGCAGGAAAGAAAGTTCTGCTAGACTGTGTGCTGGTAAATCTAAAGTTTCTTCTGGGGGAATTTGTCACTTGGAGTAAATAACACCAGAACAGCGTCTGCCAGCCGTCAGTGGACAGCCATCTGTTGAACCCTGATATTGACCAGTGCGCCCATGTCTCTGCTGGGCCTACATTAGGCTGAACTATGCTTTTATATTGATTTCAGTTGAGCTGTACTGATTTATAACAGCAGGGACATCTCTACATTTATGTCTGTGCCTGCGTGCCTGCAGAACTTTTGTATTTTGGAGCTTAAAGTGTCCTGTAATGAATCCTGAGGTGGGGGTGGAGAGGTCTGAAAGCAGCCAGGCAGTTGTGGTTTTCCTGCCTGACGGTGGAAAAAAGGGCACAGATGTATTGCAGAGAGTCTTCAAGTTTTTATCTTCCACAGGATGTACCTGTGCTATACTGTGCTTCTAGCATAATTTCTTGGTAGCCTGTAGGAAACCCTTCTGCTGCTCCATGTTCTTGTGGATAGTGAATGGTCTGTGAACTGGTTTTAACTCTGGAGATCAGGAATTTTCCTGGTTTCATGAGCCATCTATGGCATTACCATGTACTGCCTGGTAATACTGCTCCCCTTGGGCAAAGAGTCTAGAGAAGATAACCTTCAGATTTCCATCAGGAGTTAGACAACCCTCGGGTCTGTAACATTTGTATAAGGCATCTACATATCTAAATGTCCCTGTGACAGGACCCTCTGAACTTCAGAGCCCTGTGCTTGTACTGCCTGTGCCCTGGCTAAAGCTGCGGAGCCTGTACCACAGAGCTCTCACTTCACTGTCTGATTGTGAAGGATTTTTAAGCCTTAAAAATAAGCCTGTTGTCTACAGACGCAATTCTGACTATACCATTTATTCCAGTTCAGAAATAAAACTTGCAGAAATAAAGACTAGATAATTAAATGAAGAAGGCCCATTTTAAATGTGTTCTGTCAAAAAGATAGAAGGAAACACGATCAGCTTTTCAGAAGAAACTTCGTTAAGTCTACGCTAACAGCTCTTTAAACCAAATTCAGAAGTAAGCAAACACTGAAAACAGAAGACTAACTTGTCTTTAAATAGGAACTGCAAGACTGAACAGAGATTGAGATCTAAAAGTTCTCTTCAGGATTTTTCAGGAAGCTCAAACTACATTTCTAGGGGGATTTCTCTGTTTGTGTGTATTCATGTATGTTTTGGCAAAATGCTTACTCCATGATCGTGTCTTATGGTTTGCCAAAGACTTCCTAAATTGCGACTGGCCACATTACTTGCAGTGTAACAGGAATGTGGAATAGGTACAGCACAGTCAAAGCAAGAAGTAGGTGTGGATCCTGAATTTGCTTCAGTGCAGTCCTGTCTTTTCACAATAATATTTTCTGTTAGACTAACCACTGAATGGACAAGTTTGAAATTATTTTTAGCACATCCTTAGAATTGCCACAGAACTCACTATGTTTCTAATATCCATAGTAGTGACAGGTAGTTCAGGTGCTTTGTCATCAGTGTGGTAACGTTTTTTTAAATATATAAGCTGTTTAAAAAAAAAAAAAATAAATGAAAAAAAAACAAACCACAAAAACCCCACAAAAAACCTCCCAAAAAACAAAAATTAAAACTTGAAAAGAAATCCTACAGAAATATGCAATTGAAATGGTTAAGAGACCCCAGGGCTTTCTGACTGGCCTTCCCTTGTGTCATGTACGCTACTTCACAGAGCATAATATTCCAGACATTTAAAGATGCCTCTCAATGTCAAGTATTGCATTTGTCAGTGCTGAGAACACTTTGCTGGTGACCTGAGCAGACCTTACTTTGCCTTGCAGTAGCCCAAAAATGGGTAGTGAGAGTGTCAGGACTAGGAGGAGATTACAGTATGAGATGCTGATGCAGATGCTTGTATCTTAAGTGACAGTAGCTCTGAAGGGCCTATACCTACTCATATCTGTCTTTCTGAAAAACTGTTATGTGGAATTAATGGGACAATCATTGCAAGAGACTGTGGAAAACCACAAGTGGCAATGGGAAATACTGTTCCTTCCTCTTACTCATACAAGTTATGAGTCTTCAGAGGCAAGATGTGGTGTCTCATCATTCCCGGTACTAACATGCGTGATCAATGGGTATGAAGTGAGAGGCTGCACTGTCCTGGGACAGGATCTTGTAGGTGATGGTGCTTTTGTCACTGGAGTTTCCCAGTTGAGCTGTGGTGCTGGCACTGGCAGGGATGGAGTACCCTGCTGTCTTGATGGCTGTTCTGCTGATCAGTGTTGCAAGCTGACTCATTCAAGAAACACTCTCTTTAAGTAATCAAAACCATTTGGGCTTCTGAGAACAGAAAAAGCAGACACCAGCTAAGGATGTATACGTGTTCTTTTTACTTGTTTAGTTAACTGTGGCTTTGTAGAGAGACCCTATGTAGAAAATGCATACAGTTGTTTTTTCTCTTTAATCTTATGGTGTATTCAAGGCATCTCTTTCCTCTTTGTACCTTTGATCTCTCATTTTCTGTGTGAAATTATTAGCACTACTTATGATGCTCTGTTCTTTATGCGTGTCCTTTCTGATTTTTTTTCTGCCTAAAATGTTGGATCCTTTCTCTCTGAGACTCTGTGTAACTGCCACGAATATTAGTAGAAGTTAATAGAGGAAAAATAGCCTTCACAAGTAGGTATGACCCTGTCAGTGGGGAAAAGTGTCCATTAAGAACAGGAACTGTGGCCATGCTTTCATGCTAGTGGACCCTGTCAGTGTGTGAATGCTTTGTCCTACAACACTTAGGCAGTTATTGCTGTCCTTTAAGATGCTATTATTTAAAATATAACCAGCGGTGAATATAAGAATTCTCAAAAGCAATTGCTGGTATTAAAACACGAAAGATCAGTAAAGGTTATTTCCTGAATGAACAGCAAATGGTGTTAACTGTGATGAAATGTAACTTAGTGATGTCCTTTGTAAATGTGTGAATTTCTCTCTCTTTGCTTAGATTGTTCTCATTAAATAAGCTGCTAATGTGAATTGGACAGGAAATAATCAGCACATAGTAAGGAAAGCATCAAGACTTATTGAACTGAGAGGTAACTAATGGCCTATTTGCTGTGGTCAGTATTTCACTCTTTCTGTCCCTCAGAATAATAAATCTTGATATTGACCAAAACTCTGGCATACCGTGTGCACGGTCATTGTTCCACTGTAAGAGTACTCATCTCTGTTAAATGCAGGATGGTCAAAATGAGCAGGTTCTGCCTCTCTCCCTTCCTTTCTCTTTTAAGCTGACTTTCTGAAACAGATCTAGGCTGAGAGAACTAGGAAAAATATTCCTATTAATATCTGATCTGATCAGTAAACTGAGCTTTGAATATTTTATCTGTGTTCATCAGGCAGTCTTCACTGAACCCTGCTGAAACCAGCTGTGATGCATTGTTTCCACGTGCAATCTTATTAGAGTAACAGTTGTTAGAGAAATCAATGCTTCATTCTTTCATAAGAAAAACATGGAAAACCGCAGCTTGAGAGTTTGCTGTTACTGTCTAAGCATGAACCCTGATTTTTTTAATGTGCACAGCTAAAGCAAGTGGTATATTGCTGTGTGTTTCTAAAATAAACAGGAAATAGAATGTGTATATTTTGATTGTTTCTGTTCTGGGCTCTGGGTCAAGTCTCCATGTCCATGAGCTAGGTAGGCACTGTACAAATGTGCACATTCTCTGCAAAATCTGTATCAAACTATAGAAGAATGTCAACAAAAATGCTTTTAATCTTTCTTTAGCAATTCTGCATTGTGAAATAACAAATACAAAATACTATGTTTTGGTTTTGTTGTGAGCATTAACAAGTAAGTTTTCAAGTTCCTATCCCTGAGAACAGGAATATATCTTCCTAACCATAAGCAAGTGTGAATAAGGAATTTACAATCACATTTGTATTGAGTATTTAACATTAGCAGTCCTCTGAGGAGAGCCAGCCTTGCCAGAAGCGGTCCAAGTAGTCTGTATCATTCTTGCTAAGCCATATTGCTGGGGAACACAGCTCTGATTGAGTCTTGTCATTTACTTTGTTTGTCTATTGGCAAGTTTCTAAATAATCTGCTAAGAAAACCTCACATAGTAATTTAGTTTCTACTTAAGACACAGACGCGATTTCCTTATTGAATACCATTAATACTGTTTTCGCTCTCTTCTTGCCACCTTTTCTTGTGTGCCACGCTTACAGTTTATTCCAAGTACTGTCATAGTCAGTCCTGGTATCCAGTTATAATGAAATGGTTGACTAAATTTTTAAATGTTGGACACAGTTATGGTGGAATTGCCTTTTTTCTTTTTTTTTGGCAAGGTTCTTTCTGGAAGTTGATTGTTTTTCATGACTTAAACATATTAAAACAAATCTCTGATTTTCGAACATTCTGAAATTTTTCTGTACTGTTTTTGGGTAGGTAGGCCATTGGCAGATGAACAGCTTTGAGAAGCTTAAGTGTGAGGTGCAAAGAACCAAGCGTTCCCTCAACTTTCATTCTTTCATGGAGTTTTTCCCTACCACAGCACAAAAGTATAAAATAAATGCAACTGATGCCAGATTAAATTTTCAAGGCTTCAGATATGGTTGCTCCAGTAAGTATTTTTGCTTTGCACTGGTATGGCTATCTGTGCTGAAATGGGGAAGCACAAAGAGCTGCTTTTGCTGGGGAGAGGAGTCCTCACTTGTTTAGACATGTACTCTGCTTTTGGTTGCTTTTTCTTTCCATGTGAACACTGGGACATTTGTAGAAAACCTTTGGAATGACAACGCCGTGCACGGTTGCATAAAAGTGTGCTGAAGAGCAGCAAAACATTGTCAATTTAGCTGTTTTCTAGGCATTGAAATAAGAAACAGCATAAAATATTTCAGGCTCTTCTTTAGACATAAAAACATGTGAAACACCTACATTTTAAGCATACAAAAAGGAGGAGTATTTAGGTAGCAGCTGTGATACAAGCTCAGCAAATGGACTGGAGGATACACAGAAGATTGGAGTCTGCCGTTGCCTTGAGGTTGACAGTAATATGGCAGTAATACATTGAACTTCCAGTCTTGATTTCATATGTAACTGAACGTGCACAGAAAAAAACAATGGGGAAAAAAGTCTGAGAACAGCAAGGATACTGAAGTGAGAAACAAAGCAAGCAGGGAAGCTCTGAATAGCATTGTAGCGTGTGGATATAAAGAAGTATCTTAGCACAAACATTATTGCAATAGCCCAAGCATGAAATAATCAAGAAATGAATCGGAATTCTAGTTGCAGGATATAAGTGGACTCTTTGTATGAAGGGGCTGAACAAGGCTGGTATTGCAGCTGATGAAGGAGATGTAGAAGTATTTCTATTATTTTTGCAATGTCAGATGGCTGCTTTATGTCATTCCAGTTGCTGTTTGGAAGATAATCTTCTTTTCACTGTCTCTGGTCTAGGAAATGTCCCATATCTCCCCTTTCCTGGAAAGTGTCTCTGTCTTGCGCAATGTGGCATCAAAGACTCGCAGCGTTTAATCATTATCCTTGAAAAAGCAGCCCCTGCTGGCAAGAGGAGTACATCTGCCCTACTGGGTTCTCTTGAGAAGGGAAGAGTGAGCAGCAGTGCTGTGGTGAGCTGCTGGTGGGCCATTCCCACCCAGCCCGTTGCCATAGATGTGCAAAGGTGCCATGCATTTCTTCTGTGTTGAACATCACATGCCTATTAGAGAAAGGCAGAATTAAGAAAAGTCTCATCCATGTGTGTTCTAGATATGCTTTGGTACCGCAGTACAAGTGCTAGGCATTTGAGGGAGTTCTAATTCTTGTCATATCTCTGAGGTAGATGTGTTTACGTGGTGGGAAGTGAAGGACACAGCAGTTTAAGTAACTTCTTCAATATACCCCATGGGGCATACAGCAGAGTTGGAAATACAGCCCAAGTCCCAGTGCTGTGCACTATTTCTTAGGCCACACATCCAAACTTATCAAAGGCTGATTAAAGAGATCTTGGTTGCCTTGGAGACTGCCTCTTCTTGGGGGGTGGTGGGGGTGGCAATAGCACAGGTGTTGCAAAGCTCCTGAGCTAATAGGAGGCCTTCCTGAAGGTGATCCAGCTATGGAACTTAATTCTTCCTTCAACAGAAGCTCTCGATCTGTTTGGTGCTCTCAGGTGTTTGGTTTTTTTTCCAGTGGTGTTGAGAAAATGTTGGGCTTAAGTACGAAGACCTTCTTTTCCTATTCAATATGCTGAACATTTGGCTCTAAATTACAAAGTTTTTTATTAAAGACTGCATATGTCCAAAGAGTTGGATGGGCACACTTTTAGCCATCAAATTAAATAAATATGAAATCCAGCAATGGAGTACAGAGCTCTGCATATAAATTACATCTTTAAACAGCACTTGAATGATTTTCTGGAAATGTTTTTAACTCTCATCTGAACTCTTAAGGGTCATCTCTGTAGCCTTTCTATCTGAGGGAGGCTATCGGCACAGGAATGATTTATTGAAGAGGTATGTTGCTCTGCAGTATAAAAGTAATGTCAAGCCTTACTAAGAACCCAGAGTATCAAGCTTGTGGTTTTGCAGAGCTGAGAAAGCAAGTGGGTTTAATTCAATTGAACCCTAAATGAACGTGTCTTAAGTATGTGTTCCGACCCACTCCCATCACCACCCAATTGTGACATGAGTGGGACTGTGGGTTGATGTTTTCAGGACAGTTAGTGAGGTGATCTATTTCGCTCATGAAGAATTAGGAGCCCTGTGTCCCTGTTGCAGAGATACGCAGATTGCAACTTGAGCTGACACACGAAGGACTGGTGGGCATAGCTGAGTCGTGGAGTCCTTACGGTTGAACCCTCAGTAGGGTGAGGTACATTTTGACTGCTTTAAAAATACCAGCAAACATCTCTTTCACCAAAGTAGTCTTTGCAGCTCTGAGTATTAGGCCTTCTATCTTTCTCCATCTCAATGAAAATACTTCCTGCTGTCTTCCGGACAGTACTGCTGAGTTTTACCTAAGCCAGTCAGTTCTACCCATGGCTGAAATAAACCCTTCCTCCCCTACATTTCTCTTTGAACGCAGTCTTGCTCCATGCGTGTTTGCTCAATGCTGCTATAGGATTACAGCCTTGCAGGCATGTGTGCAGATACTCATCTACCCTAGCAGAGCTGCTATTAGGTAAGGTCATGTGGTGATCGCAGCTCTAAAGACCAGGAGGGCATGGAGAGGCTGAGTGCCATGTCTCAGGTTACCCATGTGTGGCTGAGCAGGGACCTGAACTGAGGCTTCTGAACCAGGCTCATTCTGCTTTTTTTTTTTTTTTCTCCCCCTTGCTGTAATTAGAGCATTCAGGCCAACATCTAAGTTGTCCAGCTGCCAGAAAACTTAGGAGGAGCTGTTTCACATGGGGTTCTGACTCACTTCCGAGAGTTTCTCAACTGTCTTAGTGTATAAATTTCCTCGGAAGCAAACAAAAGAGGAAATGACCCTGCAGTTGAATGCCTGAAGGTGATCGGTATTGGCATGCAGACGGTAGTTTCTGTTGCTTTTCCTATGTGGAACAGTCAAACAAATGTCTCCTGTCTGCTTCCCAATGGGCCCATAGTACACTTACAGCTAGAGCTGAGGTGAGGAAGGTCCCTTAAATGCTGTTGATATTCTGCTTTTGTGCTGTGCTGGATCAGGACCTCACGAGACCCCTTTGGGGTATTTCACACCATCTGGTCCTTGAGCACTGGGGTCAATCCCATGTGCTGAGCTCCGGTATTAACACACCAGTTGGTGGGTGCCCTCAGAATAAAGAACTGGATGTTGTGTGATTTGCTTTGCATTTGTGTGAATATATTTCTCAGGTACAGAAATAAGATTAACCCTGAGGTAATGGTGGCAGGAAAGTCATGGAGAGTTGGATCACTTCACATTCAGTTTTACATGCTGTCTTTTTGCTCCCGAGGTGTGGTGATGTGTCTTGGGCTGCTGGGCTCGGGCTGCTGCTGAAGCCTTCTGGCCCCTTGGGGTATGAAAAGCCATTTTACATGCCAGATGCTAGTGTGCTCCTAACCAGAGGTGACATGAACTTTTCAGATAAATTCCAACTCAGAAGCTTCTGTGGCACTTCAGATCATGTTTGTAATTTATATTTCTGTTGCTGGAGACCTGAAATTGAGACACTTCTCTGCATGATACAGTATTATCATATGCTGAGGAAGGGGATTTGCTATGTGAAGATAAGTTTACAGATAGAATTGAATATGACTTCTTGTAAAGAAGGGTTCGGTAGATGTAGTTCAGTTACTGTTTATGTTGCACGAGGGCTCCCCAGATGTCTGCAGGACTTAATTGCTCTCAGTGCAAACACAGAAAAGTTACCTCTACCCTAAAGTTAGTACAACCCATCTGAGAGATGCCTTGGTTTTAAATGCATGAATGGCTGAAGCAGGGTGTAATGATGTGAGAACTATGAGCTGGAGAAGGTACTAAGAGCCTTCTCTTTTTCTGCTGTTGAAAAAAACAGGACAGCATAGCTCTATGAGCAGTTAAGTGCTTCATAATGCTGTGAAAAGTCTCCAATGCCTAAGAAGCTTTGAGCTTCTTTCATGGCCTTCAGAAGTGCTTTCTGCTGCTGTTCCCAAAACACATACAGCTATGCTGTATCTGTAAGATCACCCACTTTTCTCTGATTTGGTCAGTTAGTCAGCAGGTTCAAAAGTAGTGGGGGAGGGAAGGGGAACTGGTAGACCAGATGCAATAGAAGGCTCAGATGCATAAGTCTGAGCTTATGCATCTCGGCTAATCCGTAATGGGCGCCTATTCAAAACTGCAAGCTCTCATGAGTAGCTTTTCGAAGAATATGCCAGCTAAGTCCCGCTTCTTCGAGGAAGTCACTGCAATTTCAGCAGATGGGTTCTTAAGACTGGAGAACATCTGGGTAGTTCAAGGGATGAAAATATTAGTCACAATTCTGTCCTGTTGTGCGAAGTGAAGAATAACTATTCAGAGGAGACACTCTAAGTGCGTGCAACCTTTCTATTTGAGGCCATCCATGGTCCACACCCTTGGAAGAGCGTGTGGTAGACAACCATCTGTTTGGCATTAACAGAAGACCTTAAATTAGGGAAAGGTGGTGGTGACGTGGTGCCTGGACACGAGATTCGACATTGCATCTTTTATGATTTCTGTATGAACTGGACTGCAGAGCACAGTAAACATTTTCAGCTTTTTCCCCCCAAAGTACTATTGGAAACTGTAATAAAAAGTAACTGCTGGGAAAGTAGATTTGCTGAGTTATGCTATTTTTGAAAATGCATAATACTCCATAGGCTTTTAAGTGATACTGGGCATATTTAACATTCTTTGATGTTAATTTCCTGGCATATGGACATCTCGACTTATTAAAATAAATAAGTACTTTCAAATTTAATGAAATGATGGAGGAAATGGCCTTTTTTTCACATTCACGTCTGCTTCACTGGATAATTTAATGTTTTAAAATGTAAGTTCATATTAAAGTTTAAAATTCAAGTATTGGTTTTTGGAATTCTGTAATAAAAAGGTTTTGCTGTAGGAGAGATGTATGAATTACTGCACATGATAACACGATTAACAAAGTCTAGCTGATGATTTCTTCTGTACAAAATGCTGGCTGTAAATCCTCCCACTAGGATGTACAGGAACAGTCTGATGGTAGGATCTTCTGGTAGAAGTGACTGTTCCTTTCCTGAGATGTTACTCTGTAGCCTGTCAGACTTGCCAATTGCCCATATTCCAGTGGGAAGGTACATACATCTGTGGAAAAGGTCTCCTACATCATTCACCTTTTTTAACCCACATTTTGCTGTCTCTTGGAGGTTACGCTGTGAGCTCCTCAGGGCAGAGACACTAATTTGTTTATGTTGGCTAGCAGCAAGATATTTATTTCTTCTTTTATTCTATATATGGTTGTTTCCAAGGTCTTTGCATCTAGTGGGAAGGATTTCGTTATAGCCTTAGGTGTTACTGCGTTATTAGTAAGTATAGGAAATACACTTTGGTCTTCTCCTCTGTGCTGAGGGAAGGTAAGAATTCCGTGGAGGATAAGTAATGCTCAATTTAATTGACTGGATATAAATATTTGAGTTCTAAATATTTAATGGAACTCATTGTGTTTGTATGTAGGGATGTGTGGATGATGGAAGTTTGCTCTGTACCTCGCATATCTTGAGGGACTGCTTACGTGCGGTGTCAAAGCCAAGGATGGCTTTATTTCATTTCAAGGCAGACTAGAAACCGAAGAACTTATTTCAGGGAGAAAAATGGCAAGGGACCGAATGAAAAACCTACTCAGCTGAAGCAGAGGTGACAAAGTTCACTGTGATTATATTGATTTTAAATTACTGTGTAGAGCTGGGACTAGCCTATGTCTAGTCCTGCTCATGATGAGAAGAAAGGAAGAAGGCATGAATACTCCTCTCTCCTCTGCTTCTAAATATGTTGTTACCAGTATGATAACCGAGAGCAGTGTCGGCCTCCTGACATTCCCGACGTGCAGAGGCAAGGGCGTTCTGGCATCCTCGCTGGAGCTGAAAGGGGATAAGAGGCACAAGACTGAAATGCGTTTTTCCCTCCAGAGCTCCCCCTGTGCACTGGCTGCCTGAGCCGAGAAGCAGGCGGTGCCCAGTTCAGTGGGCAACAGATGCCTCCGGTCTGAGCATGCCCCCAGCTCTACGAGAGATGACATTAATAGGAAACAGAGCGTGTCTGAGTTGGATGTGTTTTTGGTGAAAAGTATTACAACTGTGCCTACACCACGAATTATAACTAAGCTAGAATTAATAGCAATTAACAGCACCAATATTCATTCACTAGAAGTTTCACAGGAAAGTCATTACTGTTTAACTTTATGTAGTTTGCATTTGTTTCACTGTCAATGAGAAAATTATTCAGTCAATAAGAGTTAATGTTTTATTTTAGACCAGTCTTATCTATTTTAGTATCTAGCGTGCCTTTTGGGAACAAGAACTAAGAGCAAATAAAGCTCGTTGTGATAGAAATTTGATACATTATTGTAATGAAACTCTTAGTTGCTGCATGACTGAAAGAGCACAGAAAAAATGTCTTGTACCTGCACTAAATCCAGCAAAGTTGTGATAGGAGATGTTGTGTCTCCTTGTTTGGTGTGATGGAGAGAATGCCCGAGGCACTTGGGTAGGGAAGATGGCTATTTCTGTTTCTTCCCCGTGGTTTTTCAGCAATCTGACATAGCGTGCATGCCTGGACCTATGCCAAGCAGAGATGCAGCCTCCAAGTGAGACTTTATTACTACAGTCCTAGATGATTCATTTTGTACCAAATTGTATGGGCCTGATTAACCCGGAACAGAGCAATAATGCAGTTTTAAAGATCTTTAGTGCATCCATTACTTCTGTTTCCAGCATGCTTCTACACAAGGAAAATACTCGTTTCTTACCATGATATCTTCAGCTAGAGCCTGGCCATAAAAATTACACTGAAAAGAAAGCCGTTACCTGTCTTGAGCCATCCAGAAGACTGAGAAAGCTGAGACTGGAACTGAACCCGGGGTTTGTAGGTGTGCTTCATCCCTTTCAAGATGCAGGCTAGTTCTGTATGTAGCACGCTTGTCTGATCTACCCAGGGCTTTGTGTATTTTCTAATCATCAGTGAAAATCAAGCTGGCTGGAGCAGGAACCATTATTCTGCTGGTGCAGTATTTATTGAAGCTGCAGAGCTGGCAGGAGGATGCTACCTCTCTGTCACTGTTAGATCTGTGGAAGTGGGAAGAGTTGGGGTGGTTCTGAAGGCAGGGCAGGACTGCTTTTGCATTCACAACCCTTTTAAGGTTTTTTTTTTAATGAGATGTTGCAATAGCTTTGGGGTGTGTTTGTTTTGTTGGTGTGGGTTTTTTTTTGTTTTTTACTTTAAGCTCCAAAATACTTTGTAGCTCCCTTGTAGGAATACAGGTCAGAATAACCTATCCGTATTTGCAAATCACTGAACTTTAATTTCTTTATCTAAAAGCATTTTTGGAGCACTGATTGGCTCTTAGAAACCCTTTGTTCGTTAAATCACTCTTGAGCTTTTGCATAGTTCAGGTCTTTAAAAAATAAAATCCCACAGTCTTCCTGTTGTCCCTGAAAAAGCCTTGTTCCCTTATCAACACCCTCTGGCTTGTCTGGGGAAAGCAAATACACCCCCTCATGCCAATGGCCATATACGGGTACAGTCTCACATTATTTCTGGAGGATCGTGACTCCTGTGACCCCTTGCAGTGGAGTGTTTGCATGAATAAATAATCTGATAATATGCTGCCGGCTGAATTGACCCGTGCTGGGAGAGCAGTGATGGTGCGCTTGTGAAAAGAAGCGAGAAGAAACGGGAGCCAGGAGTCCTTTCTCCATACATGTGCAGTCCAAGCATCATCTGCCTAACCCCATCAGAGAGCCCCCGTCTGAATCACAGGTTTCCTATCCAGTGGAGAGACAGGTCAGACTTCACAGGAGCCTCCTGGGCCTTATTGATGTCTCTCGAGATGAGGGTGCTTAGCAGAGTCAGCTGAGGTGACCTCCGTTTCCCAACACGTGGCAGTTCTGCTTTCTGCTTCTTTTCAGCCTAGGTCAGGCATCAGCTTGGGGTCACAGACTTGGGTCTCATTATCTGTTCTCGTCAATCCTCAATTTCCTTGCCTCCACACATCTTTCTTCCTTGAATATCTGTAACAAGGCAGAATCTCCAGCCAGCTACACTGTTCAGTCTCTCCTGCAAACACTTTTTTGAATAATTGTGCCCTTTCTCCTCAAGACTTGCTTTCACAAAAGGATATATTGCTGACTTTTTAGGCACTAGATCCCATTATCTTGGTGCAAAGAAATTGTCTCCCTAAATGATGGGAAAATTATTTTTAATCAATGAAACTATAAGTGCCATTCCTGTATGGTTTTAAACCGAAGTACTGGAAACAATCTGACAGTGTCCTGCCAGCCAGTGCCTCTGAGAGGTGTTTCTCAAGTGAGTTACCTTCCTGCAGGCTGACAGGGAAAGCATACTTAAACAAAATCAGTTCCAAAAAGTCAGGTTTTGGCTCCCTGGAAGTCTATATTTTTGCAGACACCTGTCCCGTCTGCTTCCTGGTGTGATTTAAACCTGTGCAGCCTGCCAATGTGTGCTGGTAGAGATTGTTTTATGGTAGGCTGGGCTGTGGGACCGTGTCAAGACGGGCTCCAGGAGTATTTCACTCCCTCTGCTACGGGGAGGTGGGCAAAAACCCAAAACTCTGAGTCAAAACTCGGCATGGTTCATGTGAAACTGAAGACTGTAGACTTAAGTGGCACAGAGATTGAACTGTCAGAAACTGGGTCCATCTTCACTTACAAAAAAGACAGATAAAGGAAGAAGCATCTCCCACAGGCAACTTCTCTAAGTGGAATTTTATTACATACAGACCTCCAGGACAATCAGACAAGGATTTTGATTTATGAGATAACGGTTACATTTCAAATACTGAAGAGAGGATTCAGGAAAAGGTGACTGTTAGATTAATTAGTGTTGATAGAGTTGACACAAGTATAATGTACCATTGCCACAGTGGATGGAAGTCACCGGATAGACAGCCAGTGAAAGCGTATTTGTTTAGTTTTTTGCTCACGTTATCTTGTTTCTTGTTGTACAGGTGACTCATGTACGAATGTGAAATTAGTTTTTCTGTGTTTAATGCTTTGATATTGTTGTTTTTATATAGGAAATGCATTATGAATTGATTTAAATGAAGTTCATCTTTTGATAGTCAGTTTCTCTTCTAATAGTCAGTGTCTTTGTTGTTGTTTTTTTTTTCCACTGAATATGGATGTTAAAGCAAAGCCAATTGATGGAAAAGAGGAATATGTATTCCACAGCCCTAAAATAGATCGAGAGTTTTGTCTTCAATGGCTTAAGAAGGCGCTTTCGAGACCTTGCAGTATGAATAAATTCTGCAGACTTAAAGCTCTTTTGCTTGTTTAATCCAAAATTATATCAGTATCTCCTACGGAAATTGATGATACAGAGGAAGTGTAGGACTTCATTTTCAGGGAGAGGAATTTGGAGGAATAAATGCTACTGGAAGGGAGAATTTAGGAGAAATCTTAATAGAAATCTCCAATTAGTTGAATGGCTGGTTATCTGTGACAAGACATAATATTTACTAGACACAGGAAGCAGCATGAGTACTTACAAAGAAAAAGGTAAAGTAAGATTAAAGTTTGTGTACTGTGTGTTGTAAAACGTGGGTAATCTTTGCAAGGCTTTATGGCTTAAATAAGTTTTTGAGAAAATATTGGGAGAAAAGTATTAGTAGAGCATAACATTATGAAAATGACAGTGATTAGGTACCTTGTTTAAAATCTTTGTCCAACAACCATTTTAGTAGGCTTGGCTCTAACATGATAAGCAAGGCTGGCAGAATTGGGATCTTACATTTTTGTTAGTAAAGGCAGCTCTATGAAAATAAGGAGGTAGAAAATATATCCCTTTCAATGCATAAATAAAAACAAATTGAAACAAACTGAAAGCCACACGGTAAATAGTAGGAAGTGTGACCACTAAGTTCCTTTTATCAGATGCTTCAAGTTTAAGATAAAATAATGAAATCCCACAGGAAGTCATTTTATGAAAATTACAAATTCTATTCTTAGTTGTAAAGATGGCTTGAATCTTTCATTGATTAGTCATAGGTGTAAGGATCATTTGTAATCGCAGAGGGAATTTTATAATGTAAAATGTCTACATGTGGCTGAAAATGTAAAATAAAAAACCAAACTCTTGAAAGTGAGTGCTAGATGTGAAATAGGGTTCTTTATCCATCACTGACAGTTTTCCAGATAATCTGCAAAACGTCTGTCAGTCCTCAAGCCAGTGACATTTCCTCCTGTTCGTATTGTAGTGTAAGGTGAATTTGAGGTTTCAGCACCTCTTCTGAAGCCAGTTAATATCAGACAGAAGCACACACCTGGGTGTAACATGTACCCCTGCTTTTGTGTCTTGGGTTTTGTTTTTCAATAGGAGGTGGAGACCTGTGGTGATTTATGTTCTACAACCTTGATAATATTTTCACCTGATGAAAACAGAGGACATCCAGACTTTTGAAGGATTCTGGCATGGCTGGCAGCTCAAGCAGCAAAGGAGTTTTTAGCACAAGCAAATGAAATTCTGTAAGGCTAGAGGCGTGAGATCACAGGCCACTGGAACAAAACTGGGGGATGGAAGTAAATCAGAACTGCATCTTCTTTTACAGTATTTGGCTCATTTCACTGCTGAATTGTGAATGTTCCTATTTCACATAGCAGTTGGGAATCATCCTGGGAGATGGTCCTGCAAAGGCGCCAAGTGCACGCTGTCTGTACCACTGCATCAGCTGTAGAAACCCAGAGAGGCAGGGGAAGGGGATGAGATTTTTTTGTTGTTGTTGTTGTTCCACCCCCACCTTGTCTGGAATAGAGAAAATAAGAGGCCATTGACTTGGTGGCCAATGACTAATCATCACCTGTTGCTTCCACAAGAGATGAACAGGGGTTAGCATTCCCTGTGCTCCCCCTGCTACTCCTGCCCTCAATCTGAATTTTTTTCAGACCCTGTTTGTGATGAAAATGCAACAGTCTGACATGAATGAACACTGATATAGATCTGTCTAAGCTCCTTTCTCACTTGAAACTCAGTGATAGTTAAGACAGGATTATAAAGAAGCAAGAAAATTCAGCTCAGAATACTTGAAATCAAAGCAGTTCAGTAAAACTAAGGTATTCTCAAACCTTTGTGCCAATTAACATGGGGCTGTGACAGCAGAGTCTCTTTTTTTTTACCTCATAAAAATTCTGACTTGTGGGTGGATTTAAGTAGGGGGAACCTATAAGACTTCCTTTTGATTAGCTTTCCCCAGGCATTACGTCAGATCAAGCAAGGCTTGACAGCTGGATTTTTATCACTTCAAAGAAGAAAATATTTAGCATGATACAGAGATTAGATGCCCATGCTGATGCTGTTAACTGTGCTGAGGACACCTTTTTTTCAGCCAGATATGTGTCTCGGGGGAGGTGTTTCTTGCTACAGAACAGAAGAATTTTGAAAAAATTCTACGGGTTTTGGTTCATACGTGACATATAGAATAAATGTGCGAGCTCAAATTTTGTGGTCGCTTAAGCAATCATGAAATTTAATTCATATCAATAATTTTGTAAAATGATTTGTGTGGATTGCACTGCATATATGCTCCTAATAATGTCAGGGTACTACCATGCAATTGGGCATGAAATAAATAAGAATATTGTTGTAATCTTCTTTGAGCTTGTTTAAAAATTGATTCAGCCCAAGTAACGTCATTACGGATACAGTAGGTGGTTTTG
The DNA here is from genome assembly GCA_025769975.1 of Gallinago jamesoni. Classification (NCBI taxonomy): domain Eukaryota; kingdom Metazoa; phylum Chordata; class Aves; order Charadriiformes; family Scolopacidae; genus Gallinago; species Gallinago jamesoni. Next base: position 7,242,644 of record JAOQGH010000003.1, read on the forward strand.
CAGCGGACCTTTTCCATTTTAAAATTCAATTAAACACTGCATGGCATAATTAATGTTTTTCTCTAATTGTATTACTTCCAGGGATAGAAGTAATTGGCTGCTCTTCCAAAATGTAGATGCTTTAAAGAAAAAGAAAATCAAATTACGATATTTTCCAACTACCTAGGATCCTTTGAGAGTAATGATGTTTCAACATACAGAATTCTCTCCATGGTACAGCTGAAATTTGGTCAGCCAACTCCACAGTGAAATGAAACAACTGTTTAATAACGCTTAAGAACAGCACAAAACAGATCAGTGTGTGAAGTGAAGAATATTAAACTTCACTAAAAGTTTTAGATGGGCAGAATGTCATTACTAAAACTGAAATTGTCAGGCTCCTGGGATTAATATCCCTGTACTTACAAAAATTGCTGTAACGTCAATGACCACAAGTAGTCATGACCTCGGTTCTATTTGGAGAGCTTGTAAAGGTCTCCTACTAACCTTAAAAGCCCAATTTTCAACATTTTAGATAAGACCATTATAGCAAAGGTAGGAACACAGACGGATCCATACTGCAGCAACGATTAGGTGCCTTAGTTCAAGGTTACATTTCCAGCCGTGATCAGTGGTTAGTGCTTGTGAATTTTTTATTAAATAAAAGTAGCACTACCTGACTACAGGCTTTGAATCGTCTCTGTGTGTACGCTGCTACTCTGTGCCACGTTAGGGCTGCCAGTGGCGTCAGAGTTTGCAGGGAGAAAGAGCTGTTGCCATGGGAATTTTGAAAGCTGTCATCGTTTTACCCTCTACTGTCAATTGTGGGGAAACGTGACTCACTGGCACAAATTCTTTCCAGGCTGTGCCAAGATGCCCAGCAGATATGGAGACTGGTAGAGCTTGAAGAGATGGATGAGAAGGAGGAGGGTTGCTTTTCCCCTGCCTAAATCATTAACAGAGTTTGCAAGTAGCCAGGCCGGTTTGGAAATTCATGACTACTAGGGTTATTAGGCCATCTTATTCTTTTCCCAGGGCTCGTGCTTCTTCAGGAAGAGGTTTTCAAAGGAGTTCTCTATTCCTATAAAAAGTGGTTGTGAAAATGAAAAACTCTGTTGTAAAGGTCAGCCTGAGCAGGGTGCTGAATTGACATTTATGCCTTTCAGAAGTTCATCTGAGTTGTTGCTTTGTTATGCAGGATGGAGAAACTTACTTGCAGGGCACCAAGTAATTTTGCTTTATTGTGTTGTTTACTTGTCTTTTTTGTTGTTGTTATAGTACCTTTTTGATATCTCTTAGGACAATACTGTTATAGCCAGCCATTCTTGTGGTTCAAACAAAGATTTTTCCTGGCAAAATTCTCCTTTAGTCTGACACTTCACAAGCTTTTCCCAAGCCAGAGATGAATGAATACTCTTGGAAAGTCTGCTAAGATTCTTTAGCCCGCTATTTTCTGTGCTGTCTAAGAATTTAATCCAATAACCATTTCTAGTGGCTGTGTCAGGCTCTTGGATCAGACCCAAAGCATGCCAGAAAAGAAAAAAAAGTTTAGATGTTTATGAGAAACATACTTCCTTGGCAGCAGAATATTGCAGATAAGTCTGGGTCTATCCCCCTAATTTCTTGTGTGCCCCGTGCTTGGAAGAGGTAGAAAGAGAATACTATATTTTCTTCCCTGCCTGTCACTTCTAGTCTCCTAAAAAAGTAATAGTTTGACTTCATATTAGTCCTTCCTCTGTGCTCCCACTTTTCACTTCTTTCCTTTCCCAGTTTGCTCACTGGCGCTGCATGTATAATGTAGTGATGCAGGGAAGTGATTCCCCAGTTATATTTATTTAAACCCAGAGAAGTTCTTGCAGATCTTTATCAAACTGTGTCATCAGGCTGCAGATGGCTGTCATCGCAAGGCTGTTTGCTAGATGTCCGATACCTGGCTGTTGTCCCATTTTCTGTGACTTTGTGATTGGGTGGAAGTTTGGGGCTTGCTGTCAACACATCCTGCTTCTGAATACAGAAACCAAACAAAATCTGAATCTGTTTCCTCATTCTGCTGCCTCTTTCTTGATCTACAGAATATTTGTGGGCGATGAAATAAAGCAGGTGAAGAGACTTATCTTATATTAATCCGTGAGAAAGGTAGAGCTTTGCTTGTGAAAACATCTGCTGGGATATCCACCTTCATACCACACGCATGTTGGTGAAGAAATCAGTGCTCGATCTGCTAATTTTATTCATGTACTTCTTACTTGCCCATTTACTTTCCCCCAAGTGAAGGATGACTTCTTTGTTGAGGGCTGTTTTTCCTCAGTTATCAGAGCACAAAATAAAGCAGCTGTTTATACTAATTTCTTTCTTTCTGTAAGGATCATTTAGTATGCAGGAGACCAAAAACTTCATATGCACCACAAGAAATCATGTGAGTCTAATGATGCTATTTAACAGACAGTGTTTTTCTTGGTATAAATTAAGACCCCTTAGAAAAAGGTTATAAAAATTGGAAGAAGCTGTATTGCCTGAGGAGATGCTGAAAAAGAGAGGAGTGGATTGAGGAAGACATTTTTGTAGTTTTAAGAGCTGATAAATCGTCATCTGAGCAAGAAATTTTTGTTGCCATACACTGAAATTCAAGAATTGCTGGGTTTTTTTCTGAGTTGAGATGAAGTCCCTGTGCTTATGGAAGGGCATTAAATAGAAGAGTTACTTTTTTAGCCTAGATTCCTGTAATTCTAGGACATTGACTTTTGATTCTTTGGAAAAGACATTGCAGAGGAGACAGTATCTCAATTAAAAGGGCCTTTCAGAAAGCAGTTAGGATGAATTCATATTTCTAATATAGACATGCAAAATATATGCTAAACAGGTTGATTAAAATGGCCACCCACCTAAACCTGACAACTAGAGCTCTGTCGTGCCTAGAGCCTGAATTCTTAAAGGGAAATCCCCCTCTTGAGTTGGTGTTCTCTCTTTTTATAATTAAACTAGACTGACATTTCCATTGGTTTTGGTTCCCTTTGTCGCTGGGCTGTCTAGGATTTCATAAGGTTTCCCATTGCTGTTGTATGTGGTACCTTCCTGACAAGGCAATCTTTTCTTCTCCTGTTATTCAGGATCAAGTTAGACTGATTTGTTTTTAACAGTAGCATCCCAGAATCCCATTGCCTATCTTTCTTGCATCAATTAGCTCTCTGTTAACCAGGGGGTGCTGTTACTTTAGTATGTCTTCAGAACTTGTAAAAAGATAATTGTTAACCTAGATGCCAATAGGACTTTAGCAAAGACTTGTTTAGAGCTCAAAGGTTTCAGCAGTAATCGATTTGATAAAATAATGGCTTCTGTTCCCATGTGGATATATTTCTGTCTTTTCAGGCATTGTTTGTTGAGTGGAGGGAAATGTTGATGAGGGCCCTTAGTAGAAAGCTGCTGTGGCTTATTCCTGCAACTTGCTTCTTTGAGTCCTTTTGATTCTCTAAGTGAAAGAGAAGCAAAAATTTTGTGTTATTCTATCAGTACTGTTCTGATGCTTATCAGAACATTTTATGCCACATCTTCCTGTTCAATCCCATGCATTTTTCATGGGGTTTTTGGTTTTTTTTTTTTTTTTTTTGCTTGTGTTTGGTTTTGTGTTGTTTTTTGGGTTTGGTTTTTTTTTTTTACAAGGCTTTCACTACTTTAACTTTTGATGGATGTACTGGCTGTTTTAAGCACGTTAAAAAAAACTGACAAAAAAAAATTCTCTAATTGGCACTTAAATGTTCGTGTAAGTCTCCTGTGTAGCTTTTCAGGGATGTCTGCTTATGGCTGTGGCAGCCTGTTGTTATCAAACAACTGGCTTCAATGGCCTGCCCAGGTAGGAGGGCTGGAGGAGCCAAGGGGGTGTGTAGCTGTATTTAAGTGCTATATTGGCAATTCCCCCTGTATTAAGTGGTGATGCTGCTGCTCCTTTCCTCTTTAACCCTTACGTTGCTGATGACAGAGTGGAATTCTTCCCTGCTGCTTGTTTGCAAGCAGTTGGTATTATTCTGGGGGAGATCTTCCATTGGTTTGGCTTTTTCATTTTAAATTCATGCATTGTAGTTCAGGAAGATAAAATAGCCACCTCTAGCTAAATGCCAGAAGAGTGTTACCAGTTTCTGTGAGAAATAACTTTTCTGCCTTTGACCTAGGGGAAAAGTGAGTACATTGAAACACTTTACCAGGTTGGGAACTTGCTAGGAGATTTGAGGGCAGCAAACTGTGGAAGAAGGCTTTTCTTGGCTCCCTAATTCTCCCTCTGTTTCCCAGTAATGTGTTGGGGGAAAGTTCCATTTAACATCTTTCCTTTGCCCTCTTCTTAATCTAGTTTGTTCCCTTGTTTGGAACTTGCTCCTGAAAACAGGGCATATCTGCACATTAACAAGTTTTCAGTGAGGAGCAGGGAATGGTAATGATGCCCAGATTTCTGTCTTTGGTGGAACAGCTGAGCTTTCTGATCCACAGGCAGGTGTGGGGTGGGAAGAACAAGAACCAGTCACACACCTAACACCTCTCTCTGCTTCACTAACCAAGGTCAAACTGCGACCACATGCTACAGAGTCCTTCCAGATTTTTAATAGCACAAACATATTTTTACAAATTCCTACATCATAGGAATCAAATACATACATCATAGTTTGTTTTGGCTTAAGCATTGTCAGGAAAACTTACCATCATTGTGTCTATTTCTGTGATGTGATAGAGAAGAGTTTAATAGTTTGAAAATGAATGAATTTAAAATTGGATAGTTGAAGGTCAGAACCCTATAGTGATAACTCAGCTAATGTAATATTCATACCTCGGTCTAAAGTAGTGCTGTATATCAATATGTTGTCCCTGCCTGCCATGATTATATAGGGTAGAAATGCATTTGTGCACTGACAAATATCTAAGGGAGAAAGAGACAGGGTATTATACTGACAACGTATAGGAAAATTCAGGAGTGAGGCACCTGAAAGAATTGATAGGTCATGAACCATTATTCTCTTCTGACTAAAGCAAACTATATTGTGTAAGCATTCACCCCTGTCAATACTTGCCACAGTAGAATTGCTTGGACTATCATTCAGCTGGTTCTGTGCACCAGATTAATGCCTCACGTTTTTATAAAGCACTGAACTAGGAGAGGAGAAAATACCTGATTTGTTTCTAGCGGGCTTAGTTTTCAAATCAGAAATGTGTCCTAAGGACTAAAAATTATTGTTGCCTCTCCAGTATGGATAGACCAAATCAGAACCCATGCATGAGATATGGATACACTAACACCAAATTCTACCCTAATACAGGTCAGCATTCCATCTATTCCACATCTGAGAAGCAAAAATCCACACATGGGTGTTTTACAAGGTAGAGATCTGGAACTGTAGTAAACTGAGCTGGATGCGGCGGGATCAGGATTTGGTATCCCTTTCTTAGTATGCTTCTAAATATTCAGGGTAAAAGGTGAACTTGAGGGGCTTTCTTAGTTGAGGGTATTGTTTTGTTATTTATTAAAAAAAAGAAAAAAACAAAACCAACCAAACAATCTTTGGGAATTTTTCAGTGAAGTTGATAGGTGTTGAGGTTCCTTTAAAATCCCATGTTTCTCTATACCATTCCCATAGGTGTGTTACAAACCACATGAATGTGGTCATTGCCAGACGAAAAACATGATACCTCTGATATCTTGACAAAAAGGACACTCTGTAAGAGCTAATCCTCTGCTCCAATAGGAGATGATTTATTTTTGTCTGGCTTTCAAAAGAGCACCTTTTACAGGAACATATGGCAGCGGATCTTCTGCAAAGGAGGAGAAGCACTTATATGCAAAATGAGAGCTGAAAAAAAGAAAATCTTCAAACTTGTTAGACAAACCAATTTATAAACACAAGTGTTCTTCCTCTTTTCCTGTTACCAGATTTCTCAAGAGTCAAGAAAATTAATCAAACGTAAGCTTCCTTAAGAGGATATCCAAATAGATATTGATTTATTTTCTTTTAAATGCACTTTGTATTTTGCACAGTTTTGTAGTTTATAAGCCCTTTTAACTCATGAAATGGGGGGAAAACCCATCGTGATGTTTGACAGCTGGTTGCAATAATGATCAACTGCCTGTCACTTGTAATTGTGCAGCAGTAAGAGAGGGGGGAAGTTCTTATGCTTTTGTGCCATTACTGAGAATAGAATGGAATTGCATTATTTGTATGAATATGTTGAAAACATTATTTGAATGTCTTACATTTTGTGTACAACTAGGGGAAGGTGGTGTTTCTTTTAAAAAAAGATACAGTCAGCTATTTTAGAAACAACATTTGAAATTATAATAATCTCTGGGGGTTTATCTTCTGGGTTTATATAAACAGACCTCTCTCTCCTAAAAAGTTTTTTTTCTTATACAACAAAGACAGAATGCAAATAAAAACAAGAACAGCAGATTTGTGAAAATGTCCTTTTCAGAGTCTGGTGACCAATAGAGAAGGAAGAAAGCAGAAGTCTACTTCAGGCTCCCTGGTTTGCCAGCTTATCCTGTCCATTATATATGTGCTTTCACTTCAAGCCAGGGGAAGGCTGTGTACATGATTATGGATGTCTTGATGTTTTGGTTCCCTTGGTTGAGGCCCAGACATAAGGGGTTGTCATCTTCCTGCTTGTTCAGTTGTTCTTAAATGGTTAACAGATGTCCATCCTGGGCTTAGGCAAGTTGTATGAATGAACATAGGAAGGTTCATCATACTCTTGGCCAAGAGGAAAGATATTTCAATAGGTGGCAGATGTATGTCCTGTGACAACTGGAGATGTTAATTCCAGCCCAACTGGGAAAAGCTTACTGAAAGTGACCCTTTGTGAAAGAAACCCTTAAAATAAGGACATTCCTTCTCCCACTTACTGTGACAAGTGGAGGTTTAAGGTCCAGCCTTCAATGGGATCTGTCCAATGTGGCCATGTTCAATGGAGATCAATAGTGTCCTTTCTTTGACTTCTCCATTTTCACTTCATCTGTAAACAAAACTAATTGTCAATTACAGCACAGGGAGCAAACCGATGCATGGTCAGGAGCTAAGCCTTCAGTGTGACCAGCGTGGTGCTCTCCCACCATCTCTCTGATAGTCCAGCAAGGACTCCAGCACCACTCCACAGTGGTGGAGACTTATTGTCTCAGTGGTAGAGGATCATGTCCCAACCATCATCGCAATCTTCACATCCCAGACACCATTTGCATCCCTGTAGTGGAGGCTGAGTGTACCACCTCTGTAAACGGGCTGGTGGGGCAGCTGTAAACTCTTGCAGGCTGCCATTGCAAATAAGACTTTAAAAATGTCAAGTATGGTTGATGCTTTTTGTCCCTGTCATCAACACAGGGGAAAATAAATAAATAAACAACCCAAACCACAATCTCATTAATTTCTTGTTGGCTGTTTCAATAGGGAGACTGTAGCAAAGTTGTAGATAATAAAGTTCCTAATGGATTATTTTAAAAGGTGGGGTTTTTTTTTCGTTTTTGTGGGTGTTTCTTTGTTGTTGTTGGTTGTTTTTTGTTTGTTTGTTTTAAATGCAGGCTGAAAAGTCACTGCAGCAAATGTATTTGAGAACCATGAGAGATAACAGATTATTTTCTTTCACATAAAGCTTTAATGTTTTCTTTTCCCTTAAGTAAATAACACCTTGCTGAGCCATATTTAACTGTGCCAATTTTTCCCTGGTAAGAAGACTGTGAAGGTGTTAATTACAGTGAGCAAACTAGCTATTAATGGTATTTCTACATTCTTGTCATCTATTGGTGGCTAAAGGAAGATAGGGGGAAGGGATGCTTCATTTGTAATATAGGTTCCTTTCTACCAGCAGAGAAAAGATAGCAAGCACGGGAAGGATTTTACATTTTTCTGTAAGGTTTAAAGGAGCTGGCATTCGTGCATGGATGGCTGGTTGATGGAAGTTCTGAAGAGCTGCCTTTACTGCCTTTCACTTAAGCGATCCGTGAACTAAAGTGTCCCCAAGTAGGATATGACACAACAACCTGTGACTTGCTCATTAAAGGCTCATATTAAGGCCTGTCTGGGAACTCTCTAATGCCAGATCACCGAGACTGTGGACTGGAACAGCCCCTTTAGAGCTCCTATGATCCTTAATAGTAATGCCTCAATATCTGGCTCATGGGCAGAATATACAGCATTGCTGTCCTGTGGGAAGGTTAAAGACTGTTCTCTGAGACCTCTTAAGATGAAGACAGTTGATACAATGGGCTTAAAGTGGTTACTGTTCTTTGTGCCAGTAATCTTCATCAGGTGGCAAAAGAGCCAAGAGTCGATAGATGTTATTGTAGCATAGGAATGCTATATGCATAATTATAATCTCCTGACAGTGAAGTATGGCCAACCTAGGAGGTGTCTGCAAGATTTACTGTATGTTTACTTTATATTGCTGCTACGTAAAACCTTGGTGTGCCTATATCTTGAGTGCTCTGTGTGGTTCTGGTCTCTGCAGCTCAAGAAAGGCATGGTACTAACTAAAAGAACAGACCCGTGAACAAGAGCTAATGGGAATTGTCAGAGATGCACCTTTTACCATTTGCAATCCAATACACTTTTGTACACTTCCTAAATAGCTCCTTGATGACAGTGGGCTGTCTGGGCATCGCTCTGACCCACCAGGACATCTCCTCTGTCCAACAGCCCATTAAAGAGTGTTGTGCTGGAACCCCAGTCACAGTAAAATTTGACCAAAGCCAAATGAGAAGAAACAGTAGGGCGTAACGTATGTTTGAACATTAGGCAGCTTTGATCATCTGTTTCATCACAATATTTTTGAAGATATAGTTGTATGGTCAGCAAATGTGTCTGGCAATGTCATTTCATGCTGACAGAGCATAGAGTACAGGCTGATTTTACCGATAGGCCTTTTTCTATGAAGAGGTATGACAGAATTTGTACACAATCAGTTACTCAGCTCAGGACAAAGATATATGGCATTGTCTTAACAGAAGATGTTTTAGCATACAGATCTGGTTTAAGGAATTGTATTGTATTACAGAGAGATTACACGTGAATAGAGCATAGATAGTTTTTGGGGTGTGAGTGAGGGGATGATTTGGTTTTGGGGGGATTTGTTGTTTGTTTTGTGTGTGTTTTTTTGTTGTTTTTTTTTACAGGATAATGGCTGGGACTTGTAGCTTTTATGTGTTAGCGGGGGCAAGGACAATCATTTACATGCAATTATAAAGCTGTATTTCTGTCATATCTATGCTGTTGGTGTCTGTAAACTTGCTTGTGTGTGTATAAAGAAAAACTCTCCAAATTGCTACATATTCAACACCTCCCCAAGCCCCAGTTACGTGACAGTAACAGCTAAGCTAAAAGTTCTTGTTTCGAAGTGAGTACTGGGAGTCTTGAACCTGGCTTGGACACGTCCTGAGCACTGGCATGGACTCGGTGAGCCCCTGCAGGAACAAGCCATGCTGGGGACAAAGGCAGGCACAGGCAGGCATGCTTCTTAGACAAAAGCCCTGAAAGGATATGGACATGTCTGTAAACTGTGAGGGCTGATGCTCATACTGGCAGAAAGTTTGATAGATAGAAAGTAATTTGGGGATTTAAAATATGTATCAAAAGGGATTTTGAAGACAGTGGTCCTTAGTCTTGATTTCCTGGTTTGAATGAGTAACATAATGAAGATGTATGTTGTACTTCAGTATTAGATGAAATTGTGTTGGTTCAGGATCAGCGTTAGCCATTTGCTTCTATTAAGTTGTGGGGTTTTTTTTCCCCTTAGTCCCTTAGAGTTTTCTGATGTTTTCTCAGCATATTGTGTTGTCTTCCCACTTGGAGCTTTTCTGGTTTGGGTCTCTCTGTATGGGTTAGGCATGTGTATTGTTTATTCCTGTGCTGCTGTTACTGCATGGTCGTTGTTTTTGATCCCTCTTATTTTCTTAAAGATAGTTATTGCTTCGATAGTTGTTGTTTGGTCTTAGTTAGAGGTTGTTTAGCTCTAGCTCTTCCTCTGAGACTATGGGTCAAACCTTTAGCTGGGTAAAATCAATGTAATCAATAGAGCACTGCTGATACACATCAGCGCAGATGAGCCCTTGTGTAACATCAGCTCAGCAGAATCCTACTCAAATCTTTGCTTTATTTCCCAGTTTGGCTTTCGGAAGGCATTTATGGTCACAAAACACTTGTTTTCTTTCTGCAAACCCTGTGGTTTTCAAAGGATAGAGCAACCAGAACTCAATTAAGAACGATAGCTTCCCATTAGGCATGTCAGAAATGTACCCTGTTTTTCTGTAGAAATAAATAGAAGCTTGGAATATTCCAGAGGAAGAATTGTGATCTTTTCCCTGATGACTGAATATATTAGTTCACAAGTCCCATATTCCAGGGGTTAGCCATTTGCCATTTTATGACATTCTTTCAAACACCAATAGTAGCTGTTTATGTGGAGGATAATTAGGAAAATATCTGATAACTTTTAGCCTTTGCCTTTGCAATAAATCCCACATACGTGTGTGGGAACAAGGAGAGCCAGCGGCACTTGGCCAGCCAATTTCTCAGAACATCAACCAGCAAATGCTCCTTCTGTAATTGGTGTTCCACCAGCCACAATTTAAAACCACTGATTTAAATACCTGACCTGGCTACAACCATGAGGCAGCAAGAAAGCTTCTGGTGGAGCCCAGCAGTGATGACTTTGTCTCCTTCTCTAACCTTTATATATGCTGCCTCTGTGTGTCAAGAGACAGTAATACATCGTCCTAAACTACATGGCTGCAGAATGTGCTGGTAAATTGGTTGGCTGACAACATGAGCAAAATAATGGAGAGATATGTGGTAACAAGCAGTAACAAACACCCTGTCCTGGAGCATCTGCATGGGCAGTTAAGACTCTGGTAATTTTCAAAGATGAGAGATTTTCAAATTTGAGACAGGTACCTTCTTTTTTAAATTCCCATTGTTTGCAAAGGAAACTGTTAGGGTGTAAAGGGAGGATCTTTCAAAATATGACAGTAATTACAATTTATTATTGATGAAAAGCCTCTCCACTAATGGGTGGATACCCCACATGGTTCCTATGTGTAGCACACCCACTACCTGTCCCCATTTCACATAGGAAAGGCTTAAAACAAAGAAGGGAAGAGCACTGATTACCAGGAAATTGCAGCACAAAACGAAGGAACAGCAGAAGACAATTGTGTTACGAACAGACCTCTCATTCTGACCTGAGCTGTGATGAGTTCTGGGTCATGCAGAATTGAATCCTTCATCTACAGATGCTGCTGGGGCAGACTGGAGGGGGAGCTCAGCAGGTTTCTTCTGCTGGATGAGGTGAACTTGGCATGAGAGAAGCAAAAAAGCTAAATTTGAGGGAGGTGAAAGACAGAGACAACATCATATTAAGTATTTGTTTTGCCTCAGTAAACTCTGAGGTTTCGCCTTTGCAAAGTCCTCGCAAGAAGCGGGGCCGTTATTTTCCCAAAATACTTGTCTCCTTGAGCACTTCTTGATGCATTTTTCACATGGAGGTGGAAATCTGGACAGAAAAGATGCATCTCCTTTCAATGGCTTCCCTTTCTGTCACAAATTGCCCTGTTGTCAAGTTTCCACAACATTTTGTAGAAATCCTGTGTTTTCTCTTGGTTTTTCATGCCCAGTAGTTAAGGCTACGTTACCACCAGCAAAGGAGCACAGTTGCACCACTTGATAGCTTAATGAATGAGGATATGTTCATGAGTTATTTTTTTTTATAAGAAGTAGCTCACTCTAATGCATAGTTGTACCAAACTCAATGCAACATTTTCTTGCATGTTTATAAAAGTGGTGTATCCATTGGAGGCTACTTGGTAGCCCTTTCCCAGCTGATCCCTGAAATCTAAATCCTTTGTGTGTTTCAGCAACTAATATGTAAATAAGAATTAAGTATTTAAATACTTTAATGGATGTAAGCCTTGGGTTTTTTTCTGTTTTGGAACATTTTCTTTTCCTTGCTTTGGCTTTTAGCTTTTGTTTTAAGTGGTGCCACACATTAAAGAAATTTTTCAGCTTCAGAGAAGCTGTGTCTTTCAATCTGAAAAACAGTACCCTGCTTCTATCTCAGGCCTATCTTTGAAGATACTCTTAATTTAATTCATCAGTACCTTTAAGAAAATATAAAGGAGACACGTCTGTCAGTAAATTCTGGAAAAAAATAATCACCCAGTCATATACACATAGGAAAATATCAGAACATTCAGGGTAATTAATAATATAATGTATAATACTTGGCAATTAGTGTAAATGTAGGGGCTTTTTTTTTTTGTTTTAAGGAGTTTTTTGTCAGAATTTTAGGCAGAAAAAAAGGAATAAAAATTTATTGTTTTCTGTAAAGCCTTATACTCAAGGAGAAATTGATTTGTTTATGTATTAAAAAAGATTCTTTAGGCCCTATTTTAGTGGCTAAGTGTGCCTCACAGACCTGCCAAGGTTCTTCCTGCAGTTACACATTCACTTGTTAATGACTTTGTCTTAATCAATACTTTCTCAAATGGAGACGCTCAGATATTCCAAGAGTCACCTTAAAAGACCTCTGGCAGATAAATAATTAAATGACCTGCTGGCTGCCTTCCTGCCTGCAAAGAACTTCTGGTAGAAAACTAATTGTTTGATTTCAAAAATCAAAACCTGCTGACCTCTTGAAAAAAGGCAGTTTTAGCTGTTTGAAGAATCTCATTGCTTATAACAGGTCATTGCAGTGATGGGCTGTTGAGTGAAAGAAGAGACACTTTTATTTTTTAAACGGTGTAGCTTACAGAAGAGAAGTGGAATGGAAGAGGAAATGTTGAAAGCTAGTACATAAAATCCCATCTTGCCAGGTTGCTAACAAGGAGCTTGATCCCGGAATTGCTCAAGTGTTTGCTCGTGCCAGTTGTGTTGACTGCATTATGCATGTGGATATGTGTTTGAAAGATGAGACACATGAAATCTGAACCTGTTTCCTTTATTGCTCAGTGGTAATAGGGTACTCTGTGTGTTGGAGCTAATTGTCGCTCTCCTGTATGTCCTTCCAGCCACTCTGCTCTGACTATTTTGAACTTGCCAGAAATAGCTTGGACATGGTGAAAGGATGTGTGTTAAGCTTCACAAATGCACATACTAATTTGGTAATGACACGAGTTAGCATGTGTCGTTGTTACTTATTAGATTGATGTATTATCTATTTAGACATCTTTTGGAGGCAGCGCTTGAGGATGACAGCTGCCAGGGCAGAGAAGGGATGGAAACTGAGGTTTCAAACTCCTTATCCTCAGAAGAAAACTTGTGCCAGAACCGGTCTGTTAGTAGCCTTTCCACATTTGGTGTATCCTGTAGTTTGTAAGACATTGCAGACTCCAGTAGATGAGCTTATGCGCCCCAGAGAGTAGACTGGGAATTTAATTATGTTATGTATGTTGGACTGAATGTGTACTGTCAGATCATTTGGAAAATGTGGTGGCTCGTTCCTCAAGGATGCAAGATGTGCAAGTCCAGATTGTTAGATTTTAGGCAACATGTGACAGAACATTTGACTTGAGAATTATTTGTATACAGTTTCCTGCTGCTTTGAGACTGTTTTGAATGCCAAAGTGCTCTGCAGTCACAGGCTGGATTTCGGGTACCTGTGTAAGCTGGGTAACTCAGGTGGGTGATGGTCAGATCTTCAGCACTATGCTGGGAACCCCCTTCCCATGAAAGGTACTTGTAGGGAGGTAACCAGCCTTGCTAGGATGAAAATAAGCCATGTTTAGGATTCACTGATGAATAGTGGCAAAGTGTTGTGTTGCTGTGGAGTTTGGTTGCATGAGTACAGAATCTTGATGAATAGGGTGGTTCAGTAGATATTAGTAAGCATGCGTTAGAGAGAAGAACTGAGGTTCTTTGCTTCCTTTGTGTGTGGATTATTTTTTAATTTTAGTTCCCTGATTTTAACTTCTTCATTCATGTGTGTTTATATCATGTATAAAGTAGTACAAACACTGTCTTTGCTATACATTGAAGATCAAAATAAAAGCGTCTCAGATTTCTCAAGGAATTAAAATAATAATTTAGCATAATATCTGGAAATAAAAGAATTTGTCAGTCTTTTAAGGGGGGAAAAAAAAGAGTAATTCCTAGCGATGAATAAAGGATTATATCACTGTGAGTTCTGAGTTGATGAGCAAATTCTTCTGAAGTTCATCAGGATCTTAAGACTATGAAAAAATTGTTCAACTCCTGTATTTTTTTGAATTTTGAATCACGGTTCATGTATTATAAGACAGTGTGTGGTCGTCCTCCCTCTGACCTTTCTATCTGACCCTTTTCTATCCAACTCAAAAAAAGAGGTGTGAGGTTATTTTCTTCATTCAGCTGCCAAGTACTAAGTTTGTCACATAGCTGCAGGGAAATAAACCCATCAAGATCTAGACTAGTTAGCTAAAATTACAGTTTATCAGATGAGTGTCTTGGTTATAGGAGCTGAATATATAACTTGATATTTATAAACTTATGGAGGTTGGAGAAACCTGAAATCCAACCATGCTCAAGATCTTCTGCAAAGCTCTCTATTCAAGCAAGCAGTTGCGTTAGACCTGTCCTTCTTCCCTAGCTGAGAAGATTCTGCTTTAGATAGAACTGAAACTTGAAAAGGGAGAAATTCCTTTGAGGTGTCCTGTCCGCTTGTCTACAGTAGTTTTGTTCTGTGGAGAAACTCCCAGACCCTACAGTGATGAGCTGCAGTAGCAAAGCTTGTGACAGGGATAGGTAAATAAATGTTACTTTATTCTGCTGCTTTTAACAGATTAATGTAATTTAATTTTTTAATCACAAAGGTTCACTTTGTATGACATTGTTTTTGAATCCTGGCAACTACTACTACCTATATAGTTGCTGTTCAGCGACAACAGTTTTGTGGGTACCTGTTGCATTTGATCCACCCTCTAAGGCTTCCGTAGCAGTACTTTGGCTCAAAATTCAGCATATAATGCTCGAAAGAACCCCCAGAACATGCCTTAGGGAACTGTATACTTAAAGCTGATGTCAGGTTTGTTACACACCCTTTGAATCTGACATTCGATCCTTGTGAGCATGTTTATCACTTGTTGACTGCTTGTCAGTCCTTGTTGGAGCAAACGTTCTCTGCCAAGGCATGGCTGAAGCACCAGACTGTCCCATTGCCCTTTATGATGGGCCTGCAGGGGAGTATTGTTCCCTAAACCCTGTAATTCTGGCTTCAAAAGATGTGCACTTTGAGGCTGTAGTGTAGTCCTGTGCAATTAGTGCTTCATCTTCTAGAGGATCAGTAGTAGCAGGGGCACAGATATAAGCCCTCACTCTGCTTCCTTAGTGACCTTCACTGCTGCTTTAGGACTAGGTTTCTTCTCTTCTGAGACAGTTTAGGTAGTACATGATTCTTCTCCCATGTCCTTAGCTTGTTTATTCCCTTAGGTACTCGTGAAAGTAAAGGGATTTTGCAGACCTGTTAATCCCATAATAAAGGTGAAAGATGCCCGAAGACTTTCTCTCCTCCTCCTGGTTTCTTGCCCATCTCTCTATTGAGGCTCAAAGTATTCAGATTCTGGCAGTTCTTTCAGTCCTAATCCTTGAAAAGCCCAATCTATCAGGGGACTGGCACTAAAAATCACAACATTGAGAGGAAGGAAGAAAAAAATAATCTTCTAATTTTTCTTTTGAGTTTTTCTCTAGTTCTTTTTGGGTGGTATTTCTTTAGCTTTTCTGTGAAAATGGAAAGGATTGACTTTTATTTCCCACACCCCATTTTTTGACTGGAAGTTCATAGGATCCTCCCTTAACCACAAGATCCCAGAAGTTGGCACATATATGCCAATTGTGTTTCCAAAATGTGGTACGAAATACATTCTGTTAGTTTTAGTTGACTGTCATAAGCTTGAAAGAGGAGTTATTAAAGTCCTCATCTCCTTTAAGGTGGTCAGCTCACAGCCATGACTGCTGTCCGTCATGCATTTGGGCAAATGGTGGGCCTCAGACCACATCTCATTAGGAAGCTCCTCTGTGCAATACTCATGGTGGACTCCTCCATGGATGCATCCCCGGGAGGGAGAAGGACAGTGTTTTGTCAGCTGAGGGCCAAGGTGAGCTGGCAGTCTGCACTTCTCCCTCCATAGCTGAGGGGGGTGTGGATGGACCTGCTGTCGTTGCATGTGCTCTGCAGGTAAAGATCATCTGTCTGTGTCCAATGACGTTCTCATAAAAATAATCAGAGAGGCACAATTTGTAGCATGGAAGGAGAGTGTAGGTGTAGCAGGCTCCAGTTGTTTGGTTTTCTGCTGGTTATCCCCTTCATGGTAGGTTCAGGGCATTTTGTCTCTTCCTAAGCAGATTTTCCTCTTTCTTTGGAAGCCTTCCAGGAAAAAATGCAAATAGAGCAGTGTGATGCACGCGGTAACACTGATTAGTTTTATTCTGGAAATGTCATACACACAATCTCAGAAATCATTATACATATATATTTTAAAAAATATACTGTTTGTCTGTAAGGAGAAGGAGTTCTTCCTCTAGCAAATTAATTTTTAATACCTTATTCTTACTGAAAAAAGCAGTGTACAGTCACAGATTTAATTAAAGGTATAGCAGACTTTGTCAATCAAGGGAGGCAGAATTATACTTTGGCTGCCTTCCAAAATGGCAGAGGCTTAAAATCAAAAACAAAAAGCCTTCCCCCAAACGTGTTAACACACCTTGACCATTATTGCAGCTCCTGTTTGTTTGTTTTTCCTGTGCCAGTAAGAGAATATCATTATACTGAAAATCTGATCTAACAGTTTCTAGTCATCACTGGCTTGCAGGTTTAGATCTTTCTCTGTTGCTCTGTGTAGCTTTAATTAAGCATTGGGTCAATTTGGGAGGGGAGAAGGCCTTTCATAAAGAAATATGTAGGGAATGGTATTATAATTTTTCTTTCATTTCAGTAAAGATTATTTTTTTTTGTGGTCAGGCCAAGGGATGCATAAAATAATGGCAAGTCTGCAAGGAAGTACGTATCTTGTTATTATGATAACGGAGCTTTGTTTACCTGACCTTTCAATTAATCAAATGTGGATTCTTGTTTGTATCCTGATTACTTGATGTCAGTGGGTTCGGCTGGTTCAGGTACAGATGCAGTGTGAAAAAAGAAAAGAAACCCCCTCAAAGTTGACTTCCTCCACCCACTGCTACCACCCCCGCCTTGTAAAACCAAATAAGATTTCAGTGTGATATTAATGAATAGTAACAGAGTCAGAATAATTGGTACCTTTCTGGTTGTGATTAGGATTCAGAGGAGTTACTTAACAACCACTGTTTCTTAAATATGAATTCTGATTAATAACAGAGACCTTTTTCTCTCATCTGCTGTGTCTGTTACTAACACTCTTTGCAGTTGCAGTACTTTGAAATTATATATTTCTTTTTATGCACTGTCATGTCTTGAATTGTAATAATCTCAGTGTGAAGTTTCAACCAGTGTGACCCTTGATTTATTTATTTTTTATTGTTTTCATTTATTTATTTGCTTTTGCCTTTATGATTGTGGATTACACTGGTACTGTTTAAATCTGCTGCCTCTTGTAAGAGACACTGAGATAAAGGTTCTTGGTTACCTCTGGCAATAAAAATGCTTTCAAGAGTGACTCTTAGGTAAACACACGGATGCTATAAGTGATTTCATTGTACCCAGTGAGTCGTTATACATAAACTGTTAATGTCACAAAAGTAACTTAGGAAATAAACTTTATTGTGGTTTTTTTGTTTGTTTGTTTTAGTTTTATGGAGGTCATATGCCTCGGGAGAGGTGTTGGAGCTTTGACAGCAGTCCTGGACACGTGCAATGCATTAATCCCAAGCTAGCTGCCATCTTCACTGCGCTCCTTGCTGTTACACTTTGGTGCATGTCAGTCTTCATTAGCTGACTATTTTAGGAATCTCCAGCCATTCCCAGGCTGCAGCTAATTAAGGGTATTCTAGTGGCAGGAGTGCAGGAGGTCAGATGCTATTTTATGAAGTGCAGTTATGTGTCCAGCAGCCTTCCAGCTGCTGCTCAAACATGTTATGCTGTTCTGGAAATCTGCATGAAGTGAGGGGAATGAAAGGCTCTGTCAGTGCGTTTCATCTGCTCTTTTATTCCTGGGACATCATGGGGAGTTGGGCAGAGCAAGGAGCGCCAACAGAATTGGCTGTTCTTCAGATTTGTTGGTGGTCTGGATGGCCAAATTTGTGTCTTCCTCTTGGGTTTTATTAGGTTTGAGGGCATTTGAGGAAAAAGTGCAGCATAGAAAATAGATTTTTCTGCGTTTTGCACCAGTGTAGTAAAATTCGCTCTAAAAAGAGCAGTAGATTTTTCATACCTTTTGAACTTGCTAACAGGTTTTCATGTAAATTAAAAAATTTCCCCACTGATATCAGCAACAGATATTCCGGAACTTACTAGGTCAGTTACAAGCAAGAAGTACTTACTTAATAATAAAGTATTAATATTTATGAGAATTGCATATTTATTCAGGGATCTCAAATCGTATTGCAGATTAAATGAATTTCTGCATAACACCACAGGTTGAGGTACAGAGAAGTTAAATCAAATGCAAGTAATGCAGGCTTGGAGCTGGTGAGGTTCTTTAGGGAGTGCAAGAATTTTATCCACATCCTGAGCGTTTGCAAGTGCTTTGTGGAACTGGGTTGAGTGAGTCATTGGCAAGGCTGGGAATTGAGCCTTGCAGTCCTGTCTCCCTGGCGTCTGCTTTAACCAGTAGACCATACTTCTGCGCCTTACTTCAGCTTCTCGCAGTGCTATTTTGAACTTTGAGTTACCCCAAGCAGGAAAGTCAATTTGCCATTGTCAGACCTCCCTATTCTACATCTCTAGTTGATCAAACAGCAAATTTCACTCCAGATGTAACCACGTTCTGATAGGGAGTTTTCATTTCTAAAAAGGACTGGAAATGAAAGACTTATTCACCCAACTCATGTAGAGATGACTCAGATAGCAAACTTTTAAAATCCTCAGGCATTTTTTTTTTTCTTTAAAAAGAAATCTGTGAACAAACTCCAAAAGGAGTATCAAGACACTTAGACTGAAAGGAAAGTGTGTGAGCCATTCAGTGCCATTAAAAACTGGTGGTATGCCAGCTCGTGGTCAGGCACTGTTCTTCACAGCATAATTTATTTTACTCGTAAAACAAACCACCCCCACTAATGGCAAACCAAAAAGCCTCTTTCTTCCAGATTTTAATTGTTGAATGAAAAGAGGATTTGGGAATAAGCAAACCTAACCTACTTAAATTTCATGGCATGCACCTTTGTTAGGGAAAATTGTTTTCTGTTTTTGAATGGTCCAGGATTTTTTTTGTGTCTCTCCATTGACTTTTCCACTATACACTTGTGTTGCTGTAAATGTGTCATTAAGATCAGAGTAATAACCCAGAGCCTAATTCCAGTGTATTATCTGTGCCTCACCGGGGCATACTGGTTTTGACTTTTGAAGCGGGTAAATGGACTCGTCCTCAGCTCTGTGAGTAAACAAGTATTTGTGGTCATAAATCCCATTGAACTAAGGGGGCTACTCATACACTTACAGTCAAAGCATGTACTTAGAAGGATTTATCTGAGTCCTTTCAGCCTCGCTCATGTTGTGAACTGCAAACGGAGCTAACTGAATAAATTAATTAAGATTAACGTTTAACAGATTTATTTAAAGCAGAGCATAGCTAAGCCATTCCTCTGTATTGAAAATACAGATTTGTAAAACAACACTGAAAGCTTGGAAACTTTGCAAGACTTGGGGTATATAGAAATTGGGTATGAAATTAGTATTCTGGAGTCTAAAAACATGCTTCTGGCTGTATTGGCCAGCGATATCCTGAAAGGCTCTGAACTGAAGTGTTCCAGACCAGTATTGTTTTGCTGCAGAGAACCATCAGAAACTTTGTATGGATGTTTCAGCTCCCCTCTTTTAGAAAAGAATTAAAACCCAAGTGAATACGCTCGTTAAAATAAGGGTTTGTGTGGAAGTATGTCTACAGTTCCTTTGGCTTAAAAAAAAAAAAAAAAGGCCTGTTATGAGGAATTTTAATCAAGGTACGGATTAAAGTAATTTCAAATTCTGAATAAGAAGTGTGTCACTTTGTATGCACGGTGTCTGCATTGTTTTGATCCTTTGTACACATGTAATTTACTCCCACATAGAAGCCATTTACGCTGCTCTTTGCCCTTTGGGAGTGGTTTAAAATGATCTTAATGTAAATGAGAGCCCTACCCTAAGGTCCACGGCTTTGCCAGCCTGCTCCCTGCATTTTACTGCCTGAGGCTTATTGCAATAAATGTGGTTTCAAAGTATGTATCAGGGCTGCAGCTCTGACCCCTAAAACTACCTCTGCAAGTTTTCCACAAAACCCTCTCAGAACAGCATGTCATTACTTCTGCAAATAATTCTTTTAAGCAAATGTAAGGAAGATCCTTTTTAGCCTCCAAGGAATTTTTTTATGGACCAACCAGACAAGAAATCAGGTGTTTATGAGAAAGGAGGTGGTTCAGGTGAGAGATCCTGACAGGTATTCTACACTGTGTGAGTGACACTACAGCTAGTGGTCCAGAGCTTCGTTACTCTTCCTTTATGTGGGCGAGTATTTTCCAAACCTTGGAAGTTTTTTTGGTTTTTGTTTTACATGTCCGTAGCATTCAGGTGTCAAAGAGATTTGATGGCTGTTTTTTGCTTTTTTTTGAGTACTGAAATCTGCTGACAGGTAGAACACCTTCTGGCTGACCTGCCACAGGAAAAATAATTTAGCCCCTACATTTGTTGCTTTTCTCCTGATATTTTTACACCTTGGTTTAAGAGAAGGGGAAAGGAGGGAGATGCATTTTTAGAACAAGAAATAATTTGTGCTTTTACTGCAGTAATACACTTTGTCCTAAAAAGGGCCACATTTTGGCTTTACTTACCAGAGCGTGCCAACGTGGGTTTCCCAGTTGTGGATCTGAACTAGAGTGAGAGACACCCCGCTGCAATTGCCTGGATCTACTGAGACAGTTGGATCTTGTTGCCTGGAAAAAACAAAGCTTCCTGAAATTCAGTTCCTGTTGAAGGAATCAGAGTTTCAATGGGAGAATTTTCCATGTACCAGTTAGATTTCAGTGCCTACAGGTTGGGGGGTGTGTGTTGGTTCTGGGTAGAAGAGATAATCACAGTGACCCTTCCCATCGAATGTCAAATCAGTGGAGCCACTCTCCACTTCTGCTCTTTTGTGGATAGGGTTTGGCCTTTGAAAAGGGGAGGGATGGGTGTGTTGTGCAGCTTCTGCATGTTGCAACAGCTCCTTTCTTGGCAGCACAGCCAGGCTTTAGGAGCTGGAAGTCTTCAGATTTTGGGCAAATGTTCCTCTTCCCTTAAACCTCCTGTTAGAGAACCATTTACAGAGAGGTGCAGAAGGGAACCTACAAGAATAAATTTTTGAAAGCCTTTCTATCAGTTACATGTTAAAAAATATGTGCTTTGCTTTAAAAAAAATTGTGGACATTTGTGTGTATACACGTGTATATGCAGAGATGCTCTATGCATAGTGTATCTAATATGTATGTGCTGCATATGGAGAGAAAATGTTATATGTAGCTAACAGAAAGTTTTGGAATTGAACATTGTTTTTCATGGTTTTGTACCATTTCCACAGAGAGCTAGAAAAATACCTAATGGAAAGTAAGCAGCTCTAGTTTTCTTTGTGTTAGGAATTTTTTTTTATAGAGCTTGCTTTGCCTTTAGCTCTAAAGCCTAAAATTTAAATTGCTGCAGGCTTCCTTGATTTCCACGGTTGAAATGAATGCTCTGTATCATTTTGCTATTCATGTCATTACTCCCAGTAATCACCACGCTCATCCCAGCACACTGTGTAGTATGCTCAGTTGAATATCTCTGACTTTCAGGAGGCTTCGTTGCTGGCTGTTGTTTGTTTCTGAAGCTGCACAATGACATACTCTATTGGGCTAATTTGATAGTTTGCACTCCAGTTGCTGTGAGTTACGACCTGTGTTTTTAGTTTGCCATGTAAATGAAGAATTGAAGCTTACAGGGAATCATTTGCTTCTCTGGGCTCTTCATCTGAATTTACAGATTGTGATTAATGGTGTAAGTTTGGTGAAAGTTCAAAACTTTCACCCTTTTCTCCTCCCTCCCCATCTCTGTAAAAGTTAATTGCTACTGCTGCATATTCAGCAGAGACCTGGGATGGAAATGCAGGAGAGTTAATTTCCTGCTGAATATTGGAGCACAGAGCTGCCTGGACTCTTTTCCTGTGATCAGATTCATGCACTCAAGCGTTCGTGTCCTTGCTTTCATGCGGTGACCAGTTAATTTCCCCTGCACGTGTGTGGCTGGAGGTGCTCTGCATGAGCAGGGCAAATCATCCTCAACCGAAACAAACAGAAGTGCAGCGCTGGTAGCCAGCAGAGACTGCAAAATTATATTTAATGCTGCTTTCAGTACAAGCCGTATTGTGAAATTGAACACATTTGACTAGGTATGTTGGTGAGAGAAAACAATTTGATCCTAAACACTTCTAAAAATCCTTCCAAATTTTTGTATGGTTTGAAAAAAAGTTAGTTGTCCATCTACCCTATATTCGTGCATTGCCACAAAAGCCTGAAATTATGGCATAGATAGCTGAAGCGCAGCAAGGAAGCCAGTACAGCTAGCAGATTTGTAAATTAAATTGGTATAATTAAAGGGGAGTTTCTCTCTTTGCGCCCCAGCAAGGCAGAATGGGCACCAGGCACCGCAGACACTACTGCTTACTTCATACTGGACAAAGGTAGATAAGTGGAAAATGTATTTCAGTATATTAACTTTCTATGGCAGTGATTTACTTCACAAAAATGTCTCTAATAATCCCTTTATTTCACTAGGAACACTTGGGAAGTACAGTGTTTTTCAGCCTGATGAGACTTCTTAGATTGTGGCTTTTGCAGTTGCTCGTATTGTGAGTTAGGATGATCCGTCCGTCCTCTGTGTCTGAGCGACTCTCTGCACCTGCCATGCTTACCACCTTTGAACTAATATTAACTGATGTTTTATTTAGAAGATTGACCAGCAAATGAAAACTGTGCTGGTATAACCTGCCCTTCTGGTTGTGGTGGCAGGGAGAGAAAACCTTGTGGAGGCTGTTTGCTTGCTTGATATATTTTTTTCCAAGCAACCACTGAGGACTGATATCTTAGGAGTTGCCTGACCAGGGGTTGGTTTATTAATTACTGTTTTTATTACGATCCTGACATCCACATCATGACAGATGAGAGAAGTGAAAATAAAGGCACATATGCTACTTGTATCCTGTTTATTTTCTATTAGATGAGACAAATGACTTTATGCCCTGCTTGCCATAACCAAACCAATGTTCTTAAAAATATATGTATGTAGATACATACATATATGTATATACACATACACATATCTATACTTATTCATACTTAAATTTCTAAGTTTAATCCACAGTGTTATGGGGGTCTTTATCAAAGAAGCCGATTTTAAATTATTTTATTTCAAGAGTAATACAGGGGAACTCATGCGCAGCTATGGAGCAGAAAGCCTCAGTGTGTTTTGTAGCTCTGTAATAGCTATTATTTATCACAAATGTGCTGTCTGTTTGTTCACACTGAGTAATGAATGACCTTTCTGTTTCCACAGCTAGACCTGCGCAGACTTCAGCTGGTGGGGGTGTAGTGCAGTAGCTATTTATCATGCTTCACTTATACTGATCACTGGTTTAAGCTGCACCACCAGGGAAATATCTTGGACTTATGTTATGGTTCAAAAAAGGAGCTTTTATGGGGTTAACAGCAAAGAAAAGCAGCTATTTTCTGTCCCTGGCTGCTATAATTCAAAATTGACTTTGCTGGAATTTGAATCAAATTACTGCCAATATTGTCATAAGCAAATTTATCAGCCAGGGGCTTGTTTACTGTGTCTTAGCAATGCAGGGCCTGTTTTGTTGTCTTTTTTTGGTGATTCCTTTGTAAAGCTTCAATTTCTTACATTGATAAATGGGACAGAATATATGAATTAGAACGAGATAGCTCAGAAGAGGCAATGCATATACTTTTTAGCACAGAAAAGGTATATGAAGAAGTTACATTTTTAGCTCCTCATACTGTTCAGAAATGAATAATGTAAAGGACAACAAAAATTGTATCCGGAAGAGCAGGGGAGAGGTTAGGATGCAGTGGGAGTGTGAAGTAACTGAACTGTTCTTAGGAACAATCGAGGTCTCCTATTTTGTTCTTGCAGATTGCACCAATTAGTTATGTTTTACTGATGCAATCCCTGGATGTCAGAAGTCAGTCTTCTCCCATACAGCATGTTAAAAAGCAAAATGTATTATTAATGCTTGAGGTGGGATCTCTGGAACTGTGGTATAAGGCATTAAATGGCATTAATTTAGACAATAATACTATCATCACACTGTTTTACAAGCCAATAACCCAGCTCTTGTTCCCCCTAGTAGTTTATCTCAAGAAGGGAAGTGGATTATTGCCTTATAAAATAGGCACAATGGTGTTGGTGCCGTTATGCTGCCGGTATTACAAATGTTTCAGACATAATAAACAAGAAAGGTAGCTGAACAAGAGTAGAGAGAGTTGGACGGCTGCACCAGAGCAGTATTCACTGTGTCATGTAAGTGAACTGAAGACTACAGAAAACATTTCACGTGTGTAAAGAAATGGATAGGAATGTCTTCTCCACTGTAAGAACACGACCCAGGAGGCACTCACACTTCTTTCTACGCAGACCATTGGATTGGAAAGATTACTGAGAGAAGTTTGGTCTTGAGGCCGTGCTTGCAGTTGCAGCAGCACGCACTGTCCAGGCTGAATTTGTGCAAATACCAAGGTAACTTTATACTACCTGCCTGTTGGAAAAGCTGTATCACCCAGATTGTTTCTGGAAAGCTTTTGTTATTCTAAATGGCATTTATAGCCTTGTATCAGCAAATTCCAGATTCTGCAGGATGTTTCTGCAGGATGCTGTGAGGCTGAGACCAGCAAATTCAGCACTTGCAGTTGAGGTGCTGCAGGGAGGCTTGGTTTTGGAGATGAAAGGGAAAACTGGCAGGGTCTTACCCTGGGACCTTGCCCTGGGACTCGGGAAGCTGGGTGGGAGCTGCTGTAGCTCCTGCTGCTGAAGGAATGAGGTACGTGGCAAATTTTTCAGAGGGAGGAATTCACTTTTCAAGGTACAAACCACTTTTCTGTTGTCTGGCAGACGAGCAGTATGTGGTTTGGCACAAAATACCTTGTAGCAGTGCTTTTCGCATGTGAAATTAATGGTCTCTCTGCTCATTTGATCTTTAACTCCTTTTCAGTAAAAGCTTTTCAATAAAAACCTTTACAGTATTCAGTAAGATAAGTGGTAAGACAGCGGCATTCGATTATCTAACCTTCCCTGTTATTTGGAACACGGTCATGTCCCCTGACATTAGTTAATTACTCTGAAAATTACCTCGGTTATCCAAAACCTCAACTCTCCACACACATCCTGTGTCTCTGTGACATTCAGATATCCAAGGTTGTTCTATATTAGCATAAATATCTGACCAGCTCCCAGGAACTAAACAGACAGATTTTGGCTCTTATTACATCTCTGTCAATTTCTGCCAACCTCAACAAGTCTGCTGCTTTATATTCATCGGTTTAAACTCTGGTGATTTTTTGTGTTATACTTAAAGTCTCTCTCTACTACATATTGCAGAAAACCATAGTATTATAGTGTCTTCACCTCAATTTGTGGAACATCTACTACAGAGCCCTTTTTCCTTTATTTGTCAAAAAAACCTCCAATATTTTTCTTTGGCTTCATTTAAAGTTAAATTGTATTGCTGCTAGTCCTGGAAAAATATCCAGCAGAGCTGGTTCAGGAAAGAGAAACTTAAATGTATTTGGTATTCTAAGTGGATCTTTTAATGTTTCACTTACTTCTCCTTTGAGTAACTGTTACTTGGAATTAGTTTTTGCCTTGTTTTTCAGTAAACACATTGGATAATGTTACTAGTCTCTATTTTCAACATTTTATGTGTTTGTGAGTTCAAAAATACTATAAAAAGTTAAATGACATTATGAATTGATATCTAGAACGTGTTTCTCCTACTACACCACTCCCTCTACTTCTGAGTCAGAAGAAATGGGGAATTAAAAAGGAACAGTGATAATTTTCTATAACTAGGTTGTGTCTCAGGAGACTTGTGTATGTTGCACTTGCCCAAACATTACTCTAGGTATGTAAGGTAGTTTCTATGAAGCAAAATATACTGCTTTTTGTTTTTTTTTTTAGTTTCATCATAAATTTCTCAAGAGGAAGTAACATGCAAGATTTGTGGGAGAATGCGAAACATTTTTTTGATATATCTGTAGTTGCAAGGGGATGGAGAGATGATTTGGAGTGATATAGATTTAATATGTATTTTCAAACTTCAGTATTATTTGAGTGACTGTTTTATTTCTTTCTTTATAAGTGATTGTAACATGAAAAGTACTTATTTGATACGGAGGAGTCATGCTGCTGGTGCTTTGGTTTATTGGGATGTTTTGGTTTTATTTATTGTGTTCCCTGCTCAGACCCAAAGCACTTGGAGTCAGAGGTGCCTCTTATTGTGAAGGTCACACCCTATGTGTGCAATTATACTTTGAATAAATATATCTTGATTGTTAAATGCATCTTGATTGTTACTTTTTTTCGTACTGGAATAAATAATGAACTGGTAATCTATAAATCTGTTGACTTAACAGCAGTTAATAAGTGTTTTATGTGGATGAACTGGGTTATCCTACAAGTGATGCTTAAATACGTAATTCTGGAAGTGGTTTTGTTTCGAATGAATGAAAGCAAACAGGGCTGCCATGTCCCCACCCTTCTTGATTCTTTGTAATGTCTCAGTAAAAGAGCTGAATTCTCTGGAAAGACCTATGTGTTGAAAGCAGGGCAAGCATCTAATTAGGTTCAGAAATGCACTTTCAAATTCTTGATCATAGTTATTTTAAGAATTGTTTGAAATCAAGGGAGCTTGTAAATAAGGGAATGTACTCATACTGTAATTTGGGAAGTGGGGTGGTGTTACCATCCTTGTCAGACTACAGAGAATATATAGAATATACGTACCACTGGATCTTGTCTCCAGAAAATCGTTCCCTGCCAACATGTTGCTCACTGCCGCATACTTCTCCTTTCTCACAGCCGGGTTTGCAGAGTGTGGAAACCAGGCTTGTGGGCTGTTGCACAGATTTCCTCCCTAAAAATGGAGATGGAGCTGAAGGCATGTTTGTCCCTTCTGCTCTCTTGAGTGCTGTCCCAGAGCAGGACTGGTCATGGGCCACTCTGTAGAGCATAGGCTTTGACTGGCAACAATAGTGCACGTTTGTACTAACAAGCCAAGTCATGAACCACAGTACTGAGGCCTGAGCTTCTGTCCCATCTTGCCATTTCTTCTACATCCAGGTGAGGGAAAATGCAATAACATCTTAAACCTTGCAGAAGGACAGCAGTCATAGCACAGTTCTGATTTTTTTGCCTTGCCATGATTGATAGCGAGGATGTTCTAGTCCCCTGCCTGCTGCAGAACAAAGAACCTCCTCCTTGCTCATTCCTGAGCTGAGCTCAGAAGTTCAGTTATTCGTTGCTGAGCAGTAGGACAGCGGACATCAACCATGTCATGTTTTCTTCTATTCCCACTTGGTCTGTACAGTGAAAGGTGAGAAGGTGGTAGGGATTAGAAGTTATTTCATAGAGCTATCAGAATCGATGAGGAACAAAGTCAATTCCTGCTGTTGTTCTCTGCGAGAAATATCTGTTATAAGCAGCTTAGTCTTTGTATTAAGCACCATGGTATAGGATCTGTTACCACAGTAGAACCAGAAAGGATTCCCTTACCAAAAGCAATGAAAAAGACGAGGACCTTTCTGAGAGCAATGTAATGAAGCTACCGTGTAAGAATTCAAATAATGAAATATGATGGTTTCTACCACCTAATAAAAATACTGTGGAAAAAGATACCCTCCTAAGAAAAATTATGTATTATGTTTTGGATTTCTGTTTTTCCCCCAAAAGCAGCTATGATTTTTTTTAAACTCTTTATCTTTCTGGTTAGGTGGTATCTTAATTGAGGTGAGTTTTTAACTCTGACCAACAATGTTATTGATAGTTGGAACATGCATGACTGACTAGGTAAGGTCCAGGAAGACAAGACATATTCCCTTGGCCTCCATGCTTTTCTTTACATTGACTTCAGGACTCCCCCCCACAAGCTTGCAGATGAGAAGCCATTAGATGGGCTAATGGGGCATTGAACTAACCTGAGGCAATGTATGTAGGGAACTGCTTCTCTCTTAACATCTTATTAGAACTCTCTCAAGTATAACAGGAGGCTAGAGGTAATTAAGCTAAAAATGCAAATAAACACGATGTGATCATTTTTATGCCAAGTGACCAGCTAAAAATAAGTATCTACTTGGCATACGTCGTTTCCATGGAGCGGGGTAAATACAGGCTTGCTGCTTGTGGCAGGGTCATGGTCTCCTGCTGTGGCCCAGATTGAAAGGTGAAGATTCACAATATTTATCCTTTCAGCAAGTGTCTGGGGTCCTGTTACAGGAAAGAAAAAGACAGACTATTTGGTAGGTTGCTCAAGTTGTCTTCCCACATTGGGCCACTAGCTTACCTTCAGCAGAAAGGGTACAGCCGTTATCAGTGCTGGCTCTGTGGGGACAGTAAAAATGAATTGATGGCTCTACTCCAGCTCCTAATAGACCAACTTGCTCTAATTGTGCCTTTTTGTAGACGCTATAGAGAAGAAATACTTGGCAGAACATAGAGGATTAACTGTTCTTCTGCCACTGGAAGTCACTGACTGAGGAGAGCATGAAAGTGTTGGAGGCAAGATTGCCATGCAACAGCTTGTATTCCAAGCTCAGCATCAGCTGAGTGAAATCAATCCATCACTTTTCACAGGCAATATAGTGCTTTCTTTAAAGGCTTTTCTCATGGCCCCTGGTCTGCCGTACACCAATGGAAGCTTTACCACTGGCATCCATGGATCTGGAATTCAAGATCTTTCATTTTAGTCATCAAACAGCTATTGATGAAGCTGAATGATGCTCACCTTGTTAGCTCCTTTTGGCAGTGATGTAATATACTGCACATGTTCACGAGACCTATGTCTTCTCATTGGTTCTCTGAGCATTACGTGAAAAACTAATGATGTTCTGGTTTCTTACTGTATCAGTTTTGAAGAGGAGCAGTCTTCCTGGTGGCTCAGACATTTCCTGAGCAATTGAAAGATCTGTGCAATTTTTCCTGAGCATGCCAACATGTGATTTGGGCAAGTTGTGTTTACATTAATTTTTATTCTCTCAGGAGGTTTTTCATTCAGTAACTGGCTAGCACAAGTTCATGGTAGAAATTTGCTTGATACTGAGTGCCCTTTACTCCTGTTGGCTTTAAAACGACTTATGGATACTAAGCTTCTTGCAGGATCATGCACCATCATTTATTTTACACAACAGTCTGTTTTACATAATAAGATTTACAACATCAAAGACAGCAAGAATGTTCTTTTTGAGAAAGAGAGTGTGAACCCTTTACACGCTTAGGAAAAACATTCATATCCTGTATGTATTTTTCACATACTGGAATGCCCTGTATTTAACAGCGCTGAAGGATTTAAATGAAAGCTGACAACAGAAATATCCCAGACATACCTCTTTTGTAAATACCTTTAACTTCTTTTAGCTGTCTGTCTTCTGGCTTTGCTTTGTCACAATAAAAGCCAAAATGTTGGAACTGTGTTGTTTACAGGATTTCCAGAATATACCAAATCATTTCTGTGTGTGGTGGAAACCCACTATAGATGTATGAGATGTCAAAAATCCGCTGTGGAGAATATACCTGGCACTGTGATTTTTTTTTCCCTTTCAGTGAAGCAGTTGATTTCCTATTGACTTAAATTCAGGCAGAACTGGGTCCTTTCCTTTACAGATCTTGCCTAATGAAGGAGCTGTGGAATATGAACCATGTTTCATTAATCTCTTGGGCCCTGCCAAAAGAGTAGGGGCACCCCAGAGAAGTTGTACAAAAGCTAATGAGCCTCATGTATTTGGAGAGCAAGGTGGGGTCATCTGCTGTCCATTGCCCGAGTGAACAGAGACCTTGTCCCATCCAATTTTTAGATAATGTTTTCTTGCATAGCAGTGCTGGGGAGGTTGAAACAATACAAAGATCATGTGTAAAATGCTTACAGGTGAAGTGATTAAGTACACATAGGGTTAAATATTTGTCTTAGGAAGATGACAGTGAAATACAAAGGATAGAAGAATAGAAAACCTGGGTGGTTGAGGTGGACGTGCAGATTCTATGGACCAGGAGATCAGAAATGGCCACTACACAATGCAGGAGTTTTTATAGGTTTTTAAAAGAGTTTTTTAGTGATAGAATATCTACTAGGAGGAATAGGTTAAAGTTCACTGCAGAAGTCTGACCAGTTGACTGAAAAAAATAATTGTCAATGTATTGCTTTCTGAAAATTTTAGACTCCCCATTCGCTGGAGTCCTTTGAAGTCCTTTGCCGTTTCAGTGTCCTCTGTCATGCTTCTCATAACCTTGTGAAATGGGCTGGCTCTGCAACCTGAACAGACTTTCTGGCAGCTGCGGTATCCCAGAATTGTGCATTTTGGGATTTCGTACCACATAGAGAACCATGGCAAGCAAGAAATTTACTTTTTTAAAAATTATTTTATTTCCTTAATGTTTAGACTATTTCTGTGCAAGAAAACACTTATTCTTGCTATGTTGCACATAGTTGTAGGGTTAACTAATTTTGTTAAGATTTGGAATGTGCTTTTAAATATACTCTTGAGAAAAATTTTGCTGTAGCAGGAAATGAAGAAGATGAACTAATTGGTTGTCTTTGTCATCGGTCTACGATTCATTTTTATGGTGCTATGTCTTTATGAAATCATATGAAATTGTCCTTGTTTGCAAGAATCTTTTAAAATGTTTTGGTATTCTTATTTGCAAGCCATGTTTCAGCTATAAATACATCAGCAGATTAGAATTTCATTGCTGCAGTTTTTCATAACTGCTTCAACCACAATCTTCATGCAAATGGAGTAATCCCTTTGCTTTGCAGTCTCTAGGTCAAAACTGGAGGAATGTTTGCAGGGACCTGACTGCCTTTTTTAGCTGGCTCCTATAGAAGAACAGACAGACAGTCATTGGAACAGCTCGTGACATATGTTTGGCAGCAAAAGTACCCCTGATTCCAAGTTCCAGATTATACTTCTCAGCACTGACTGGCCCTCTTCCTGGGCACTCATTAGCTTTTCTTTTAGTCATTTTACACCCTACAGAGGTAGTCTTCTGCTGCTGAGATTTTTCTGTTTGTGGGTTTGGTTTTTTTTGTTGCAGAAGACCCAATCTCTCCTATGTAGTAATATGAATGATTCCTTTGGGTGAAAGAGTGGCTGGTGGAAAACACATAGATATTTTTTTAATGAAGAGGGAAGTGTGAACTGGGGAGGACAGTTCATGGAAATCTGAAGTGCGTTTTGAGTCTTATGATCCCTCACATATGCATGCTTCTGTTTCATCCCTTCTGTCTCAGACACCTATGTATATGGACCAATTCTTTTGTGCTTGTGCAGCAGATTTCTCTAGGACCATAAGGGTGGTGGCCACTTTTCAGACTTATGGGTCATCTTCCATCCCTGCCTGCAGTGTCCTCTATTTCTGACAAGCAGCACCAGAATGATGAAAACCACCTACAGCATTTAAAATAAGAAAATGAATAGCAACAAGAGAAACCTCAGAAGGCAGAGAGGTGACTGGCTGGGGTAATTTGAAATAAAAAATGGCTCTTGTCTAGCAGTTCCTTTATAACACATAGTTACTGACCAGAATATCTCAGGAAGCCATTTTGTATTCTGCTCGTGTAAACCTAGATAGCAGCTTTATCTTTAAAGATTAGGAGTTATTTGGGAAAGTTTCATTTCATTGTTGTATTTAAAACAGAACATTCCTGCTGCTTTGTCATCTAACTGTGCTATATATTAAACTAATTACTTTAGTGAAGCTGAGTTAAACAAATATTAGTCAGCCTGCATATTTAAATCTACTTATGGCATCAAGATAAAAATTCACTCATCCCATTATATGCACTTCCCTTCTCTTCTCTCGACTCTCCCCCCCAAAAAGATTTAAGTTGTTTGGTTGTTTGTATTCTTTGAAGAATATCAAGGTTTTGCACTTCAGACAAGCCCATTTCCTTTTTTAGTGGGAAAAGCTCCAAGTATTTCTTTTCAAACAGAACTAGAAAGATTATTTTGGCAGACTTCTGTTCAGTAGTTTTGGACAACACCCTGTGACAGGAAACCATGGTTTCTCCTAAATTTCTTAAAGATGAAAATAGATAACATTCCTGTTTTAAATTACTAACCGCAATTAATGATTTGAGATTATGATAGTAATTTATAATTTGCTTTACCCTTTTACCCTTTTTATATGAATGAGTTTAGTCCGTTGTCCAACTTCAAGTTCATTATTAAATATATGGTATTTGAACTTGCAAGGTTTTTTTGTTACAAAGAACATTTAAGACAACCAACTCCTTACGTAAAACCAACATTCCTAAGAAATGGGACTGGGAGTAGATGTAGTCAGTGTGGGGAGAAATGGGTTTAAGCATAGGTTAGAGAGAAGGTAAGCTCTTTCATTGGAGAGGAAAGCATTGGGCCCTTAAGGAAAGAAGTGATAGAATTAAAGGAAGAAGTTGTGTTGCACAAAACCATTTTGAACTCTCTCCTGACTCTTTTCATTCTGTATCTGCTGATGAGTGTACGTCATAAAAACATTTTAGGAATGCAAACTAAACGCAACCGCAACTTAACAAACTAAATATAACCACAACTTTACAAAATATCAAAGCATTTTTGCACATGGAATCATGCGCTGTGGTTTGAGAAAGGATATAAATGCCTGTCTAATTTCTAGAAACTTTAGTTTATGTCTGAGGATTATTAAGTACACGTAATGCACGCTGACACAGACAGACATCGAAGTGGTATTGCATGGACAGAGGACCTTGTATTCCTTCTTGCTGTTCTGGGTGTTGAGGACCGTGGGTGACTAGACAGGAACCACGACTGAAACTTCCATCTTCACTCAATAGGATGACAAATAATTTTGTGACACCTTTTTTCTTAGCCCATATAATAGAATAACATGATTCAGCACTAGAGCCAAATTCCTAGTATTGCAAGTTTGAACTAGCGATTTTAGTCAAAGTGGATGCCCTTGATGATGAAGTGTCAGAGCAAGATTGCGGGACATGCAGTAAATTATTTGAAGATAAAAGTGCTATTATTGAAAATCTTCAGGATTGCAGAGATAGGAGAAATTGTACTGTTTTATTAAAAAGAGTCTGTTTGCTCTATCCAATGTACCCAAGAGAGCTACAAGCTTCTTACTAAGAACTAGTTCTGGGGAAAGTGGAACATAAGCTTTTGAACTTTGCCCTCAGTATGTTCTTGGTTCATCATATTCTGTGGAAGAACTAACTCATCAAGGAAAGTCCCTGCTTTCTGTTAGTTTGGGCGGGGGGGGACACGACGAACGACAGGACACAAGCACTGACCACAACCAAAAAAAACCAAACCCAACTTCTCCAAACCACTGAACTGTGTTATAAGTTGAGACAAGTATGCTTTAAAAAACATATAACTTTTTCTTGGTTTCTGGAGTTCCAGAATCTTATGCTAACCTCTTTTTCCTTTTCTTTTCTTCTTTTGTTTATTTGAATGATGAGTACAAAGCAGAAAATAACTTTCTGGCAGTAGATGCTCTCTGGCATTGGAAACTATTTGATGGTTAAGTTAAGAATGAAAAATATGGGCTTGAAATATGTGGTGGTTGAGCTGCTGTGCTGGCCGAGCTCCTTCCCGGATGGCCAGACGTGTCTTGCTCCCATAGATTGATACTATGGCATTTCTGCAGAAGAAGAAAGAAAAGACTATTTCTAAATGGGGAAGGGAAAAGATTTGTAACAGAAGTTTCTTACTTTGGTTATTACATGCTTTCTGAAGTCTTCCTTCATTGCTTGTGATCTAAAAGACAATACCAATGAATAAAGGAGCAATACCTTCCACATTATGTCTCACTTGCACTTCCTTCTACGAGAGTCTTTCTCTTGCACGTTCTAGCCCATCCAATGCTAATGGAGGAATATAGGCCACAGTATGTTAATAATATTAATGCTATGCTTCCACATCTATGTTATGTTTTCTGTACTACAGAATTACTCTCTTAGCCAGATAAGTGACTTGAAGTGCCTGCTTTCTTCACTCTTTCCGTTCCCTGCAAAAGTGAGACTCATTTCACTGCTCACTAACTCAGGAAGAGGGCTTTGAACATGAATTTCTTTTGCAATTGCCACAGTGGGACAGCGCTCACATACTAGTGTAATTTGCATTGCTGTCTGAGGACGCTTCCATGGTTTAAGCACTTCAGGAGCCACCAAAGCAATTTATGCACTGGGCAGCCAAATGCATTCTTTCCTGCACCCTGCTGTGTAGCACACCTCGCAAAGCAAAAATCCTGTGTATCGCCCCAGCTACCTCTCAGTGTCTCCTCCCTGGCTATGCTTTTGTTGTTTAGGAAATCAGCTTTCAAGCCAGAAATGCCTGCAGAAGTGACTTCTGTTCCTGAAGGACTCTCCCTCTTCCACAGCCTCCGCTCCGCTGAGTTTACCAGTGTTCCGTGGTGCAGTGGGGTGCCACTGGGGCACACAGCGAGCAGGGAGAGGGTCCTTCCCTTCCCTCTCTGGCGAGATTAACCTAGTCTGTGTTGGGAGCTATAAAATGGTGTGATGGTGATGATCTTGCACTTTCGAACTAGCAGCCTGACCCAGAGTATTTCCCATGGAAGAAAATCATACTTAATTACAAGTGTCAGCTTAGGAAAACGCTTCTGTTTATTTGTTACTAAATGCGTCGTTTAATTGCCATTGTAAACTGCTTATATGTTCTGGTAGTAAAGTGCAACTGATTTTTAAACTGCAACCGACTTTCATGAATAAAATCCTTCCTCCAGCCTCTTAGCAGTGTGTGGCTGAGCAGCTGGAGCAAAAAGAACATGCAATTTCCCATAAAAAAATGCTGTGCCAACAGGAGCGCTACTAAGAAATGAGATACAGTAAGGAAAATGATGGCATGGATGCCTATACATTGATGATTTATTTTTGTTTGTTTGACAGAAGGAAAGTAATGATGACATTAGAATATTTACTAAAGCAAAATACATATGAAGGTGGTGATTGGTTCACATGGAAACAGTGTGTTCTTATCGCATGGATATTTGATATTTTATAACAATAGAGGCCAAGCTAACGCTTGAAGCATGTATAGTGTGATTTATATTCAGGGGCCTAGTGACTGGTACTGTTTTAGGAAGAAAAAGCATGTGGGTTTAATATGTTAAATTTGTCTTCAGCAGCAGAATGGTTTTTAAATACTATTGCCTTTCCCTCTGTACGCTTCTCTCGTTTCTCGTTTCCCAAATTCCACAAGATCCAGCCATCTGGCTTTCTCATTATCTGGCCCGCTGTATATTGTTAGTCTACCTTTCCCTTCAGAAGGGGAGACAAAGAAATTCCATATTTAATTTTGCATAGTTACTCATTCTCTATTTGGCATCAGGTTTTAGTTTAATTTATATTACTTTATGTGTTTCTTGGTCCTGCCTGGCTGAGCTCCGTGTTAGTGCCTGCTGATGGCTGCTGGCTCAGTGTGGAGGAAACACGTGCCCTGCGTGGAGTGTTGTTTTTTACTTGCTGGCTAAACTGTGTTGGTTTTTTCAACCCTTTGTGCAACAGGGACACATAAAGCTTTTTCTGTGGCTTGAGTAGAGGTTCAGCAGCTGCAGCCTGGCCAGCCTTGGGGTAGGGTCTTTGTATGGAGCCACCAGCTTCTTTTCGAGAGCTGAGGTTCCAGAAATTCTCCTGACTGAGACATTTCCCTGTGACTCCTCTCTGCAGGGACAGGGCAATGCCAGCAACTGCCCATGCTGAAGGCTGTGTTAACCTCCTTTAGTCCCCTGTAGTGCAGGGAAGGGGAAAGCGATGGCTGCGCTATAAACCCTTCAGAGCAGAGGATGTTGTCTGAGGGTGGTCTGGGATGGGTTCGGGACTGAGAACACTGGGAGGAGTCATCTGTCACAGTGTGGGGACCCAGGTACTGAGGGGTTATAAAGAAATCCAGAAGTCTCCTCCGCTTTGTTCCACCTGAACATCTTGAAAATCCAGGTACTATTTAGAGGCTGCTTGGAACCCACTGAGTGGGCTGGGTTGGATGAGAGCGTTACAGCAGGTAGTGGGGGCAGAGCCATTTCTGTCTCTCTGTGTCTGGGCTCTGTTCCACGTGAACTGCAAACGTCTGTATGGCTTCGAGGAAGCACAGGAGTCAAGGACTGGGAGAAGTTAGCAAAATCCATTGACATTAATCCAAATTAACCTTTGAACACCTCACGTTTTCTGAATGCATTTTTTTTTAAATGGCAGCAGACAGCGGTAAATGATCTTGTTTAATATCTCTGGGCTTCAGTGAATGTGAAACATTAGAATAAAATCTCCTTATTGTTACAATAAATATCTGGTTTAGCCTGA
This sequence comes from Gallinago jamesoni, assembly GCA_025769975.1. Classification (NCBI taxonomy): domain Eukaryota; kingdom Metazoa; phylum Chordata; class Aves; order Charadriiformes; family Scolopacidae; genus Gallinago; species Gallinago jamesoni. The sequence goes on from JAOQGH010000003.1 coordinate 7,279,290, forward strand.
TAAGAGGTGAGATGGTTCATAAAATGCTGGATGAGTAAGCCTAAAGAATCTGCTTAATTGAATCTTCTTTCTTACAACGTCAGAGTAGTTGAAAATAGAGGTCTGGGGAATTGTGGTAAAACGCTGCTTTGGCATTTTCTCATTGCCAGGCTGGGCTGGTGATGATCCTGCTTTGGGTCCCCATGAAACCAATTGTAGGCAAGTCACTCTTAACAGCAAACGAGGCATTTTCATATAAACCTTGACTGTATGAAAATGTGTGTGTGTGGGTTGGGAGGCACATAGCTTAATTTCATAGGTCACATAAGGAAGCGAGGTTGGATTTAACCATAGTTTGAAGTAGCAGGAAATGTGTTTCTTAATGTCACCATTTTTTCTTTTCTTTTAGAAACTCTATGTGTTATATTGCATAGGGAACACTTAACAGTTGTGTCTCTGAGTCCCTGTTGTTTACTGATGTGACCTTTTATATAGCTCTCAAATGTGGTGGGGTTTTTTCCCCATGTAAAACGAAGCTTAAATTTAAATTTCCCCTACCACTCACATTGGCATAGCTTGGACTTACAGAAGCTGAATGAGCGTCCCTGCCTCAAGTGAGTTATCTGCTGGAGCTAGGAGAAAAGGCTCTAGAAAGGTTAATACATCCTACTTTCATATAAGCAATTTGATATTTTAGACCTTTGTTTTAGGCAACAACAAAAAAAAAGAAGCACAAAAAAAGTGATTAGCTATCACGTCATTTATAAAACTTAAGCACTTCAAAACAAGTTAACGAGTAGTTAAGGGGATAATAAATCTTATGCCTAGGTAGTAAATACCAACATTATACTTGCCAAATACAAAGAAATGCTGATTTCTTCACACATAGGTTTGAGCTCTGACCTATAGATTTCTGAGACTTTTTAGAAGTTACTTCTCATTTTATGTCATGATCTTACTATTTCCTGCCATGCTGCATTCCTTCTCGTCATCTGGGAAGAATCATGTCAAGTTGTCAAACAGACTAATTGGTTTAATATTTTGCAATTCTTTCACTTGAAAACTGATTCTTAGCCAGTGATAAAATCACTTTTGTTTTAAATGTTAGTGTCTTTGGCAGATAGAAGTATTAGATACTTTGATAGGATTTTCAGAATCGCCCATGGGTTTTGGATGTTTAATTCCCATTAATTTCTGAGATGCTCTTTGCTTCCCTCAGGACACTTTCAAAATCTCAGCTTTTATAAGCCTTCTGGTAATGGCTGGTTTTAAAATCTTTTCAGTTTCAACTTAATGGCAAATCTGGTTCTCACCCAGTTTCTACAACTATAAAAGGAACGTAGGACGCTTCCTTGGAGTACTGGGCAAGGGAGGCAGCCAAAACAAGCACAAATAGGATCACAGTGACAACCTCGCGGGGATCCGGATGCCTCTTTGGGAGGGAGCTCTGTTTGCTTTTGCAGCACTGCAGGCACAGTGCACATCCTCTCCTCGAAATGAGCCTCTTCCCACTGGGACCGAGGGGAGGGAGAGGGCACAGAAGTGATCCAGTGTTTGTGAACCAGCGAGAAGGGCTGTGGCTTCCATTGGTGTGCTGCTCCTTCACGTTTCCCCGTGCAGAAATTCCTGGTAGTGTCGCTAAAATATGGTGGTGGAAGAACCGGGGTAGATCTTATCTCCTTTGAATTATTGTACTTCATTTCTTGGAGCCACGAGGCCGTGATAGAAGGGACCCTCAGCTGGAGGGCTGCAGCTCTGAAGAGATTAGAGAAAGGCTGGCATTAGCCGCAAAGCCTTTCTTGAGGTTTTGTTCGGAAACATACAGCTTGAGAAGTTTAGTAAATTCTGGGTTAAAACTCATAAGTGAATTCAGAGGCAGACAATATGGCATGTGAAATCTGGGCTGATGTGTGTGAGAAAGCAGAATGTGTAAAACAATGGGGCTGGAAGCAGGCTGGGGAGGCAGCCTTAGGCGAGCCTGGGAGTTGGGACGCATGTGATGAAAGCAGCCTGGTCCGGTAGGGAAATTCTGCCTGAAAACTTCACTTCTGCCCTGAAATCATCAGCCTTCATCTGTGTATTGCTGACATTTCTTGGCTCAATGATTTGACTTGTCAGTAGCAAAAAAACAACATGAGAAAAAACAGTTTGCAATTCATGTTGTTCCTTTGCATTCTTTCAAAATGGCTGCTGGGCAAGGGAGAGAAAGTCCTTCTCCAAAGTTTAAGAAAAGGAAGCACAGCAGAGTGGCCCTGGGTCATGCTGTGTGGTCTGGCTGTGTCGAGCATTAGCAGTAATCCTCAAGGAATTACTCTGGAATGCTTGAAACTCTGGAATGGTTTCCTAAACAGGCCTTTTCCTCCTCTCAAGGAAGGGTGGGGACACAAAAGTGATGGTTGAAGTCATCTTTTCAAACCAGGGGTTGCAAAAAATGCGTCACTGTTGATCAGATACACCATTGTAAAAGTAAAGGGCATCCAGCATGCCATCTTAATTTTTCTGGCTTGCATTTGTCTGCTGTTTAAAGTCCTGTCCTTTGTCTTCAAAAGCACTGGAGAGATGTGCAACATAAAAGGAACGACCATGGGGCCACCAAAGAGTCCCATCTTTGTTGTTGTTTATACCAAAGTATTATGTTATGCTATTGGCAAAGTAATTTTCAGCTCCAAGTGAGACAAGATCAGTCACAGTGGTTTTCACAAGATTGATGTGAAGAGCTAGAGTGATGCTAATTAATCAGGGATGGGGAGAGTGTGTGCCTGCATACTCAATTAGTGTAACATTTCCTAAATTGGAAAGGAGCTCTGCCATACAGTAATACTATAGCAAAGCCTGAAGGGCGTGGAGATACAATTCATAATGAACTACCTTAACTCATTACTTGAACATTTGTACCCCAAGACTGTTGAGCTGTGAGCCCACAGTGATTTTCTGTTGCAGCTACTGCAGTGCTGGGAATAGCCAAAAATGCTTGAAAGGCGGCATTTCATTTATTTAGAGGATGTTATATAACTAGCCCCCTTAATTATATTTTTACTTAAACAGAAAGAGGAATGGTTGTTTGTTACAGTACATCATCTTTGACACAAACAATACTTAGTTACAGATGCTTTTCTGTGAAATTCAGTCTCTTTTAAGAAAATCTGCAGGTTGGGATAGCTGCTACAATGCTATAAATAATTTTAAAATGGTAGGTCCAGTTTTGTTTCAATACTGCACATGGTAGCTTAAAAATGAAAATTGATCTCCAACATTAAAAAACAAGGTATAGATGGCAAGGTAGAATACTTTCTATGCTTGATATCTAAATTAATTTCACTCTTAAACTCTAGTATTTCTGCTTGTTTGTTCTTATGTTACAGCTAAGATACCTTTTCTTGCCTATAGACAGAATAACTTGTAAGCCATTGTGAACCAGAGTAGCAGAAGATTTTTGTTAAGTCTTTGAAAATGAAGTGATTTAGTGGTATAGCTGCTTTAATTTTATCCAGATTTGTAGTTTACATCAGGCACAGCTGTTGAGTAAACCTGCAGAATGAATTAGAAATGGATTAATCAAGCTCTAAGACAAATACATTAGAATATTTTAAACAGCTCTCAAGGAAACAGTTTTATTTAATTTTAGTCATGTAATGACTTTATACTCTGAGAAAAATAAAGTAAAACAATAGACTCAAATTCTAAATTGACAGCCAACATATAATTTTTTCCACAGGCTTTTGAAGTATGCAAACCCATATAATTATTTTCTGACTAGTGAAATTGGTTCATATGGTTTATGAGGGAAAGAAGCCCTCCCTAACAAATATGGTCTGTGGCAGCTGGCCCGATACCTGCTATGCCACTCCAATGGCTATAAAACCAGAGATAACGGTCCAATTTCATTTGTAGTTATGCTGCTATAAATCTGGAGGAAGTTCATTGGTCTGATTCCAGCATTAGAATCCTAAGTTACTTTTCCTCTCCCAATCTCTGTCATTTCAGGCCATGCACTATGCAATATAGCGTGGATGAAATGTGTCTAGTATCTTTGATATCTTAAGTCAGAAATAGGTCACTGATGTTTGATTCTTCAAGGGAAAAATACTCAGTTCAATAGCCAGACGAGGAGAGAGGAGGGATGATACCTTCTGATAGACATACTCATTTTAAGACATCCTCAAGCTGATTATGTGCCATATTCAGGTTTCTGCCGTGTTTCTGCTGAAGCAGTCCTTGAAAACAAGAATTTCTGATGCTCCTCCCAGTTGCTGTCTTAGCCTTTCTGTTGTTGTCCACATCATTTGAGCCTGTGTTACACCTATAGCATGAATAACACAACAGGAGCTGCCTAGCAAATTTAAGAAAGCGCTAGCAGGTTTGCTTGTCTTAATCATACTGCTATAGTTAAACTGCCGCAAATCTCTTAAAATTCAGAATGTCCTCCTTTTTGCAGTTTAGCTGAAGTGTTACTACCCGAGAATTGAATTTGGCAGAAGGAAAATTGCACCTGTATGGAAGAGGTGGTGGACTCCCACTGATATACATGCTCTTGCTGAGTTGCTCTAGCTGTTGGCTTGAAGTATGACTAGGGAAGCTGGCTAGAGATGGATTTATTCTTTGTTCTGCTCATTTGAGGTGTCTGCTTGCTTTACAATTGAAACTATTCCTCTAAGAAGTTGAGAAGGGATCAGGATCGCTTAACAGAGGTGTGGGTACTTGGGAATCTGGATAGAACAGTGTTTGTGAGAAATCATTATCCTTGACTCATGCTCAAGAAAGACATACAAGATACGCTCGTCACCCAACCAAACATAGGTCAAACTCAGCTCCCCCTTGAGAGGTTTGAAAAGCCAGTGCATGTAGTTAAATTCTAGTGCAGTGGAACAAATCCTCTGGTTGACTTCTTAGGGTCTATAGATATTCCAAAAATGCTACTGTAATTAGAGAGCGTACTCCAGGAATTTGTCTTGGGCCACTCTTTCTTGCGTCTTTCAGACTATTATACCCTTCTTTGGCCATTGAACGTGGCTGATCTGCCTAAGAGTTACCTGTTCTACACCCTGCAGAATCACCCGGAGTGGCATATATTATTATTTCTGTGTGATATTATATATCACTGCAATGACTTGTCTGTGTGAGTAAAAGTAAATAAAATTCAACTCAATAAAATATAATGAATAGCATCTCCGTTACTGGTACAAAAAGATACTGCTGTGCCTCAGACCTGCAGTTGTACAGCAGAAAATGCTTCTTAGACAAAAATGTGATCTTTCACAATTCAGTATATATTTTTGTCACTTCTGTGTGACTTCACGGTCTAGTCTGAAAAAGCTCCCATTTTTTCTCTTAGACCATAATTTGTCTGTCTTTCTTCCTACTTTGCTGAATGCTGTAATCAATCCCAATTATCTCTACATCTCTGTGTCTGATTTCAAAGGATGGTATCAAGCCATACCCAAGACCATTGGGGTTACCAATTAAATAAAATATTGCTGAGTGGGTTAACATATTGGCAACCTTTGTTCAGAGTTTTTTTTTCCAAAGATAATCTGAGTTATTAACTAGCGGAGCAGGGACACAAGTTTTGTCATTAAACGCAGCTGACTGAAAATTGAGTCAAGTTGTCTAATTATATAGACAAACAGCCCTGGAAGCAGTTTCTGTTCAGGCCATTGTTCTCTGATCTAAAGGGGTTTGTGATGGAGTCGTCTTTTTTTTTTTTTTATGAGATGGGAAATGTGAGTTGTATGAAATGTGGTACCTTAACGTTATCTGCTATGTATTGATAAGATGTTTTCAAACTTCTCAGAATGAAACATGATCCTACAGTAGGTTATGATGGTAGTATTATTTTTGGGAGCTTTGTATGGAAATCACGTATTTCTTGTCCTTTTGTCACCCGTTTAATTTTGGCTTTGATGTTAGCTGTGCTGTTCTGACGTTTTCAGTGACTTGTGTGAAATGGGCTTATGCTTTAGCCTCCTTTCAAAAAGGAGCAGACAATAACTTCCCATGAACACAGGAGAAAGTGCTATGGACCTTTTAATGTGTGAGAGAGGGAATGAAAACTAGCACTCAGAAGCTAAAATCCCACAAATAAGAGAGGCATGGTTGTGGACCATTGGTCTGAGCCAGTGGCATGTTTCTCATGTTCCTGGGTTCTTGTGTCATCTCTCCAAGAGCAAAGGTGTCAAGCTCCTGGATGTGGTTTTTGCTGATGGATGCACTGCAGGATAACTGTGGGCCAATGGTACTGGAAGAACTAGGGAACACTTTGCAAAGTTACCCTCCCCTACTTCAGTGCAGAACAGAGTTGGGTGTCTCTTCCCAGTTCTTTTTCAGTCTTAGGGATCGAGTTCCTGTTTAGGACCATTTGTTTGTGAAGCCCTTGAGCTAATAAGCCTCTTGATAACCATGAGCTACTGGTTAATATAATTGGGACATGCGAGCTAACTGCCTGGTGGGGCTGCTCAGCTTCTGAACCAATGATAGAGTCTGGAATTTTCGTTGTCTGCCAGTTGGTGAGAAGCTTGGCTGAAAGGCACATACGAAAATCCAAAGAGCAGCTTAAATGGTTCTCATATCTCTAAGCGTTTTCATAATAACGCATCTTCTGTTTCTGCGTAAGGACACAACTCTGTGGCTTCAATTTCACCTCATAATGCAGGCACTGAGGACATGAAGGAATTGCATGTATTCATACCCGTATTCAACATCATGCATTTGCTGTTAATCATTGATAAATTTTATTCCAGGCCAGCTGTACAGTTTAATTTCTGCCCTCTGTTTGCAAATAACATGACTATGCATATTGAGTCATATTCCAGATACTTTATTGACAGTAACTTTTTATAACCTTATACCCATGGCTATGTTTAAGTGGTTTATCATTGGCTATATATCTACGAAATAAATTAAACATGGTTATTTATAAAAAAAATGAATCTAAAGCTGTGAAGTGATTATGGTGTTTTTAATAAGCAAAGGATTTGGAAACTGCTATGGTTTCCATTTTTGCAAGTGAATTAGTATAATTATGTGTTTTAGTGACTAAAATAAAAAACAAATTGCAAAGCATGTTTTTTGTTCTATTAATAAACTTGGCTAAAATGCTGATTCTTCAGATGCATTCTACTAGGTAGGAAAGGATGATAGATGTTGTTAGTAAGACAGCAGGTTTTCATCACCTCTGTATTTTGAAAGCCTTGTTGATTTTAACTTTTTTGTATGGATTTCCCTTTTTTGTTTTGTTAGGTTTTTTAGGTTTTAGTTTTTTAGCTTTTGGAATAGAAAAATGAAGATTATGTTGAGAAAGCTGTTTCAACGGAGGCATAGGAGAAGGCTGAGGTACTGAATGCCTTCTTTGCCTCAGTCTTTAGCAGTGGACTAGGGTGTCCCCCAAGTGCCCAGACCCCTGAAATAGCAGTTAGGGGTGGGGAGCAGGATGAAGTCCCCAAAATTCTAAGGGAGATGGTGAGGGACCTGCTCCAAAACCTTGACATAAACAAGTCTATGGGCCCAGATGGGATTCACCCAAGGGTTCTGAGGGAACTGTCGGAAGTGCTTGCAGAGCCACTTTCCATCATCTACCAACAGTCCTGGCAAACTGGG
>JAOQGH010000003.1:7286961-7308579 GCA_025769975.1 Gallinago jamesoni
TTTTGTGGTTGGACTCGATGATCTCTGAGGTCCCTTCCAACCACCACAATTCTGTGATTCTGTGATTCTGTGATATTTGCTCGTAGATATAAGGTCCCTTCCTTCACTGGGACCTTGACCTCGAGCCACTTCTCTGCTCCCTGTTCTGGTTCTCAAGTTGGTAAAATGGATTCTCACTTATTGCTGTGAAGTCCTCTGAGCTTGTCAGGGGGAAATCGGTAGATATTTTGAGTGAAGTGTGTAAGGATAAGACACATGGGAAATGGTATAGTGTCCGCTGAAAATGATGGATGTCTCTCCTCTTAAACAGAGGTTGAATCGGAAGCTAAGACACACGGCAGTCCTTGCGTAGGAGTTCTGCCCTGTACACCATGTGTGCGTGCATGTAAAATGACAATCTAATTGTGAATGTATTTAAAAAATTGGCTTTTTATATGAGCTGTGGTTTATGAAATGTTTCTAATTATTAGATTTTTATTATGTAAACTCTCTTCTGCTTTTGATTAGTGTTAGGGTGTAAAGACTTTATTTTATATGTCCTTTTACAATTTTATATAAGAACTGTGAAAACCTGAAGGGATTCTCTGCAGTGTTTGTATATTAAATCAGTCCTGATGGTCTTAATCTCATCAGTAATTAAAAACAAAGTTAACGTGGTACTTGATTGAGATGTAAGGATGTTGCTAATTCAATGTTTTCCCCTCTAGAACAGTAATGTTTTGGAAATTTGGTTTATGTCAGCATTTCACAGTCATTCCAAAAAGTTGAATCTTATATCCATGGGTTTTTCTTACAGTTTGTTTGGTTTTGTTTTTTTTTTTTTTTTCCTTTGGCTAAACTGGTTTTGATTGAGCATACAGGTGACAAGATCCACAGAGGTCTCACTATGTTTAGTGCATGCCATGCAGTAAGCTCTGTAACTGGTTTTTTTAATCTTTTTTTGGGGGGTGGCATCATGAAATAGGTGGTTGAGCATGATTGTGGAGTGAACTCTACAGAACTGTGTTGTTGCATAAGGGACTGGATATATATCTACATATAAATTCCATATATATTCCATCCATATAAATTCTAGGGATGCTGGAAGTATTGTGTAGTCTGAGTCCCTGTGTAGGCTAGGCATGAAAATGTACCCAGTATTTTCAAAGCCAAGTAGTCCTTGGTAGTGTTTGTCTCTTGCATAAACACAGTTTTTTATCTACAGACTGACTTTACAGTAGCTTGTTAATTCCCCTTGCTGCTAGGTTAAGCTGATTTCTGCCCCAGCCACGCTGGAGTAGTTAGAACTGGATGTCTTCCAGGACCTCTTAGATCCCACTGGTCAGCTGTTGCTGAAGGAGCCTGTATGGCTGGCAAATTAATTTCTGCCCTATTGAAATGAAAAACAAATAAATAATTGCTACAGGCTGAGGGTGCATTGTAATATAAGTAATAAATTCGTGGTAAATTATATTTAAACTGAAACAGGGAGGCACCCATGTATCTTTGGTGATTTATACATGCAATTTGCCAAGTTACTGAGCTAATATTAATTTGTGGGAGACATCAACCTTGCTCTGCAAGATAATTTAGATTATTCCTTGTACGATTCCAATGCATTCACATGAAGCTGTAGGAAAAATAAAAATATTAATACAGGATTTAAAAACAGCAATGCTTTTGGGAAAGGAAAAGTCCCATATGTCCCTGAATAAGTCTTGTTCCTTGCATCCTGATTTCTTAATTCTCATTCTATTCTAGTATATTTTCTGTAATTTTCTAGCCTGTGTTCATGACTGTGGTATTTGAACGCTTTCAGGTAGTCCATTAAGTAGCATGTTCATCAGATCATTATACCCTGTCACTGAGGAGAGGATTAAATAGTGATATTGTATCTATTAATCTGGGAAACTGTGCTTCAATTACAGTAGACTGGAGAATGGATGAAGACATGTATTTTAGTGGTGTATGGCTTTGATAAAATATTGGTGTTTTATTTAATTTAGTATTTTTTCTCATGTATTTGTCTTTTTAAAAAAAATAAAATTAATTGAAAATCCACATAGTGATGCAGGAGAATTACCTATCTTGTTAATTATCAAATGACATGTAATAGTCATACAATTAAGAGAATGTTAGAACTTCTCTGTCTATCCAAGGAGGAAAAAAATCAAATTATTACTTAAAACCTACTGCGCAAGTAAGCAGTCAGTCTCCAAGGAAGGGGTGAGGAACAGAAAAATTACTGAAATATATTTAGATAAGAATACATTCACTGTAGAGGAAAATAAACCAGAAAATTCCAACTCCTGGTAGTTAAAAAGAAAAAAGTTTTGTCTGCCAACACCTGGGATCGGAGGGGACACAAACGAACATCAACCGAAGTTATGATAAAATATTGAAGACATATTTTAAACTATTCCTATGCAGCATTCACACTTCACTGCAAGTATGTGCACAGGGACACCAAAGACTCTGTAGTTAGATTATATTAGCTCACTGGAGCTAGATGGAAAAATTCAGAAGTTATGTAAAGGTTTTCAAACACAGATATTGCATCCGGGCAGGAGAAGAAACTGTTGGGAATGGTGACATGTAAGGGTTCTATAAAATTTTAATTGAACAAATTAATTCCTTTTGTGAAATGTTTTGAGTTACATAATTGAGATTAAAGTTTTCCAGGGTGGTGGTGTTCTGCAATCTTTACAAAACAAAGATTTTATGAAACTTACTTGTTAACATGTCTTCATCAAGTTAGGCATTTTTCATTTATCTTGAGTTAACCTTGGCAGGGTGAAACTTGCGAGACATATATTCAGCTGAGGCAACTTTGTGGACAGAGTTTTTCCAGGTGGTATTAATAAGCAGCCAAAGGGTCTTGAAAAGTGCATTCTGAGAAGGCTGCTGGCAGAGTAGGAGCTTTGACAGTGGCTCTCTACCCACTTGGACATGGCTCTTCCAGAATTAAAAGGTACAAATTTAAAATAGAAGCTTGTCCCACAGTGTAGTAGGCCTAATGCTGGTCCTGTAGTTAATGATACCCTTGTAATGAAGCCCCAGACAAGAAGGGGAAATGGTGTCGTGCTACCTGGGTTCGGTTGTCCCTGCTCTGTTCCCAGCACTTTGTGTCATTCGAAATATGGGAACTGGGGGGTTAGCGGGAGGTGATGTGAGGGAAAGCAAAAGTAAATGTGACATGTCCTTTGGGTTAAAATACTACCATAGGGAAAATGCAGAGGCCGCTTCCTGAATGCTTCTGAGTGTGAATATTTCTCAGAAATGGAATGAGATTTAGAGAGTGCATTATATGTCCCTGCTCTGCAATAGAAACAAAACTCTGTAAAGATCAGAGCAAAGTACAGGCACAGAAAGTGCATTCATTCAATGCATTTCTTGACACTTGTAGTTTGTTTATCTTCTGTTTTTACTAAAACAATTAGCTCACCCCGCCAATTCTCTTTAAAAGTGTTGGTGATGAGCAGTTAATTATGAAATCACTTTATCACAGTTTCTTAAATGCAGTTTGTTGATTGACCAATGACAACATACTAATAATTACCTGTAACTCTTTCTGATTTATCTTGTTTTACAGTAAGCTACATTTAATAATAGCAACCTTGTTTTGCCTCCAACCCTCTGGAGATCTGCTTAACTAATAACTACTTGCAGATGCAGCTCATTTGTGCCCTGATTCACACCCATTCAGCCCTCGAGGTCAGCCCTTTCACATTTGTGTTTTCCATCTTTAAGCAAAGCAATATGTTGATAAAAAACACACTATGAAAAAAAATGCTGCAGGATTTGTGTATGAATGCTGCCCATGGGAAAAAGGGTTTTGCCTCACAATCTCTGAAGAAGCTTCCTCAAGGGATCCCCACTGGCTTAAGGTAATAGGGACTGCTTTTCTTCTGCTAGGTGATCGGTTTTGGCCAAAAACTTGAAAAATTGCTTTTGACCATACCACAACTTGAACCGTGCATCAGGTGGCTTAGTTTCTCAGACTGATGCTTCTGGTCACCTGTCTGTCCTCTCAAAAATCTTTGCATCTGCTGGAAAGGCTTGTAAATGTGATGGGCAGGAAAAGTGATGTTAGGAGTGTTGAATGCATTGCAGTTTGACAAGTTCCATGAATGTGGAGGCCAGGGTAGAGAAACACAGCTCTGCTAATGCTTGTCCCTGAAAGCAATGGTGCTGCAGGGACTGTGCTTTCATTAGACATCAGTGAATCTCCTGGGGAGACAGCTGTGGCGAGTGCATTGACTCTGGGATGGGGGCACCTTAAATCAGATTACACACACTATTAGGCACTGTTGAAGCTAACCACAAGACACAAAATCCATTGCAAATCCAAGCTCCTTTAGTTTTGATACCCAGCTACCCATTGTGTGGGCAAGGGTCTGTTCCACCAAGGAGATGCTTAACACCTTTCGCTAATGTATATATCTTTTGGCTCTTATGGGGATTTAAAGGGTTTTATGTTGCATAGTCGAACCTCTTCTGAGTAGGCATTAGTGAAGAGGACATGGAAAATCATCCTGTGACAGGTTTTAGTCATGAAATTTCAAAAGTGCTTTTGCCTATGTGTGCCAAGAGAGGAAAGCTCCATATATTTGTATGCATTGTCTTTGGGTAGCAATGAAAAAGATAACTGACCATTTGGTTTTCTGGGAAAGAAAGGGGCATTATCAGGGAAGATACTGGAAAAGTTAATTAGAATACTAAATGAGCAAATATTTTACTGTCATTACTTAAGCTTTCCTAGGAAAAGAGATAACTTAACATTAATTGCCTTTCAGAGTAATGGTGGAGGATTATGACAAATGAATACGTGGGATACAGAACGAACATTCAGATACAGGAGAAACAGGGCAAAACAAATAATATTAATAATAATAATTTGTGAATGTATATGTGTCAGAAATAGTTGAAAAATGTTTAAAAAATTTAATTAATCTTGTATTTGTGTGCATGCACATGCAGTTTTTTTATTTGATTAGCAAGGACATCTTTCAGAATTATGAAATACAAGCTGTATTCTCCAATACTGAGAGCTCTTATAATTGCCAGAAGTACAGTAAATGTCCCTATCATTCTCTGGGTTTAATCTCAGCATAATTAGCTTCTTGCACAATAGAGTGTTTAATTTGAATGGCTGCCAAGGCTCATTAAGTTAGAGAAGTAGTTCCTGAGATCTCTGTTGTTAAAACTGGGACTCTTATAGGAGAAAATTTTCACTGGAGGTGTCAGAGGACTCTTTTTGATATCCCAGTATTAATTTTAAGCAGGAAACTAAATATTTAAAGAGATATCTGCCATCTTTCTACCAGATGCCAGAAGGTGGACTTCACACCTTGCTCAGAAAAGTATCTGCAATCTAGCAGATCTTTCAGAGTAAACTGGGACAAAACCAGTGTGCAGTTAGTACCACCTTGAGTAATGAAAGGGAACATTTCTCTAAGAAGAAGTGTGTATCCATTTTTTTGCTGGTGATAGTTGCAAAATAATTACTTCTCTTAATCTGGAGAATAGGAACCTTACAGTTAATACTATTGTGATTTATTTGTAATAATGAAATCCTTTCATCAAATATTTTCACTCATATTAAACATCAGTTTAGTATGAATTCTTGACTCTGATTATCTCTGTTCTGTTTCTCTGAGTTGTTTTCCCACTGCAGAAAACTATTTCCGATGCATGTAGCTGGCAGTGGGACTGCAGCACTGAGTGAAGGTAATTGTGTTCCTCGTGTTACCTGGCAATTACCTGTGACTCATTCATATTGTCACCTAAATTAAAGCAGTGCTAGACTGCATCATCTTGATGGATCTCATATTTCTGTTTTTCAGACTGGAATACTAACAGTGCAGCTTCGTGTCACTTCTAGACTGTTTGAAACTAGATGTCAAAGGCTATACCAAAAATGTTTGAAAGATATCAAAAGATAACCAGCTTGTTTGCAGAGTTTGAGGTGGATTCGATGCAGAATCTCATGCTTCTTTACAACATTGGGACCTTCTCTGTGTTGCCTGTTGCTTAAGGTGTAAGATAGCCACGTAAATACAAGCTGATGTGAATGAAAAAAGCCTCTCAAAAAAAAAACCCTGATATATCTACGGACCCTGTTATTTTTTTCTGACTTTGGATATTTTGTTCATGTCTGAAGCCTGATCTTTTTTGATTTATAGAGCAGGCGGTGTCTCTTCCTTTGTCATGTGCTTTGTGATGGTCTCAGGACAATAGAAATTATATAATAAAACAACAATGAAGAATCAGACCCCTCAAGAAAAGAAACTTGCTGTATTCATTGCTGACAATGCTGAAGTCTAAAATTTGAGAAAGCTCTACTAGATGTCTTTACATGTACATCTTGTACTTCTTCCTACTGACTTGTACTTCCTACCTCTAGAGATTTCACAGCTCTAGCCCAAGACTAATGGACATGGTTTCCATTTAAATTGTCTGAAAGATACAGGAGGGTTACTGTTGGGGTCCGTCATGGTTTATGCATATGTGAAATAAATAAAAATGGGTCAAATTTCTTCAGATATGGCATATTATCTGCCTAAGATTCTCAAATGCTTCTACATGGAAGTTTACTATGCTCATATGGAAAAATTCCCTCTTGACTCTTTTTGAGACAGTCTGGGAGAAGTGAAGAGGCATCAGCTGAAAAAACCTGAAGTGTGTTCCTGACACTGTTTTGGAGGAGGAGGAGGAGGTACCTCATCTCTGTTTCTCTTCTCCCTATGATCGTTCTACTATATTTTTTTTTTTTAATATTACTTGCTGGTTCTGTGAGGCAAGACAGGACACAATGGACCCTGGGCTCAGCTGAGCCTCTACCTTCTCCAAGAATATCAGCGCAATTAGTACTAGCTTCGGACTGCAGAAGGATGTGGAGGGTGAGTTATGTGTTCATTTCAGCAAAGCCTAAAGAGCTTACATGGTAAATTTGTATGAATTTGCCATTGCCTCAAAGTCCTCTTTACATTTGCTGCTTATTCCAGTGCAGGTGATAATGCTGCAGATATCAGTATTGTGATCCTCTAGCACCACAATTATATGTGTCTTAGCTTCAACTTTAGAAGAGTACTAAAATGGCTGTAGAGGTCAAAGTGAGGGTCTGTTTAGCCCAGGATTTGTGTGTTTTGTTAACTCAATAAGACTGGCTACGGATTAGGCAAGAGTATAAGAAGGTGGCAATGGGTCTACGGCCTGCCCTGCCAAACAGTGATGGTTGAGGGGCTTCTTCAGCCGGAACTTGTGTCTGCATTATTTTTTTAATACCTCTTGACTGGATTATCTCCCAAACATTTGTCTAATTGACCTATTGTACCATTTTAATATTTCTGGCCTCTGAAATGTCCTGTGGCAAAGTGTGCAGTAGGCAAAAGGAAGAAGCACTTTTTTGTTGTAAACCTACCACCTTGTAGTTCCACATGATGCTTTGGAGCTCTTTTGGCATGAAGTGTGAACAGTAGCTCTGTGTTCATCTTCTCCATGCAAGTTCTGATTTATAAAGACTTCTAGCATATTTCTCCCTCTCCACCTCTTTTCCAGGCCCAGACATTTATTTTTTTTCCTTTTTGGAACAGAAGCCATTGCATACATGTGCTCATCCTTCACGCCTTTCCTGATAACTCTCTTACATCCTTCTTGAGAGGAGTGAGCAGAAGTGCTCCCAGCCTTTGGGGCGTGACTTTGTAAAATGGTTGTGAAGGTGTTTCACTCTAATTCTCTCATAGTAATTCCTTGGATTGTGCTTGCCTTCAGACTGCTGTGGAGCATGGAGGTGACACAGAGAACTGCCAGCCTAAGTGATTACTCTGAAGTCTTCCCTGAATATTAACAGCTAATTTCAAGTCCATCATTGTATATATAATTAGGGTTGATTCTGCATTGATTGTCATTGAATTTCATCTATTTATTGCGCAGTGTTGCGAGGTCCTCATACAATTCTTTGCAGTCATTTTCAGTGCAAGACAGGTGGCAAGATTTACTGAGCACCAGACCTGTTTATTTTTAAATTATCCACAGATAACTTTTAAACTCCTTTTCCCAGTTAAATTAAGATTTGAGCATTTGTCTTGAGTGGGAATCCCTTCAGTGTCAACTTCCATGGAAAAACCTGTCCATTTATTACCACTGTTTGTTTCCTATTTTTAAATAGGGTTGCATCAACTTAACATGTCATTTGAACATGTATTTCTTTTCATGCATTAGTGCTGCCCCACCTAGGGTATGCTTATTTTAGGTAAAAGTAGGTTGTATTGTTGCAAATTAAGTTAATACTCATACTTTCCTTATCAGGTTTTGTACCAGTTTAATGTGAGTGGATTAGAATTTAAGTTAATTTAATTTAAGTTAATAACATGAGATACCTTTACAGAGATCAGCATATCTGGAGCTGACAGTAACATTTAATTCCAAAATGTGAAAAAAAAAATCAATAAAATTTATTTTTAAATAAATTGGGGCCTTAAGGCAGCTGTTTAATATATAAAGTTACTGCTCTGAATTTATATTCGCTAGATTTGTCTGAGTCAGTGAATTCAGATAAATATTTCAACATTTAATAAAACCCTACCATATATTATTTTTTTAAGGATCTCGGAAGCTGTCATTTAGAGATCTCTTTCTCTTCATCAAATTATTAAGAGCAGTGAACTACAGCAGCCAATTTTAAAGTCAGGATAATGCTATTCATTCTATAATGTAATTGTAAAAACAAAACCAAATAAAAATAACCAGTGACACATGGATGCTTAAAATCTTCAGCTCTCCCTGATTTTACACGCTCTTATTAAGCCAGTGAAAGCAGACTGAATCTAAAAAGGTTGGGGAGGGAAATGAAAGGTCCTCAGAGAAATTACAGAAGAAAATTGCAAAGTTAGATGTCTCCGTGAGTTGAGGAGCTATGAGGAAGATACGGGTTTCATCCAAAGTGGGCATTTAAAACCAAGTATCAACTTGCAGTTTGTAGAGTGTGAAACTGAGTTTTGTTCGCTTGATCCTGCTCAGTACACAAAGTCCATTTAGCAGTCTTTGGAAGAAGTGATGCCCAAGGCTGAGGGGGAAAGAACGTATGAATGCAAGAAGTGATCATCCCATGGGACTTTTCACCTCCAGTGGACGTCCTGGCGAGGAAGGTCCATTTAAGTTGGGAAGGAAATACTTTTGTAGCAGCTTGTATTTAGATGTATTTTTTTAATGATCACCTGAAAGTTGTTGGGAAACATGAAAAGGTAAATGTAGTTCCAGGAGGAAATCAATGAAGGTGAGTTTGCAGGCCTTTTGCTCCACATCAAGCGTGGGAACGGCTGTGGAAACAGCTCCTTGTGGGGAACATGTAGGTCTGGCTGCCCGCAGGCACGTAAAAAAAGTTGCAGGATCATGTGATAAATTGTACTTGTGCCACAAATGTCATTATATTGTATTGGAATAGCGCTTATTTTGGGTTATGGTGTTTTATGTTTGAGGTTTTTAATGTTTAGGTACGAGAAGCTGCCTGCAGCATTGCAGAGATATGAAAACCCCAAGGTGTAGGCAGAGCTGTTCTTACCAGCACAATATTTTTTTTTTAATGTATTGTATGCCCTTTTTTGGATTTTTGTAGAGAGAAGACAGTGTTTAATGTGACCGAGGGATTCTAGCAGAAAAACAGAAGTCAGGACATGGTTTGCCACTGCTGAGAGTCTACAAGGAGAATCTTGTCTTTGCCTTTTATTAGCACTCTTCTTCAAACCAGTGCTGTGGCTGTTCTTCCATTAGTCCAGTGAGACAACTGCAAAATATAATATTGATTAGACATAAAAGAGAGAGCATGGCCCATAGTCCTGCAGTTCTGGGTAGACGAATCCTGCCGTTCCTAGTGCTAATGGCTAAATTATGACCTCAGCCCTGTCAGCCTGAATCTGGCCCTGCTGGAATCAATAATGCAGTTGGAGCTGAGCTATATTTTGCCTTTCATCTCCATTCGGTCTGGGGGTTGACAGTAGAGAGTAGGAATTGGCGGTTTGCCTCGGACTACAGAGATGGCCAAAAGTATGAAAATACGATCTTGTTGTTCACTCAAACAAACATCTGCCACAGGCTACTGAATCTTATCACACTTGTTTTGCTTGTGAAATATTGTTTGAACTGCAGTGATTACTCAGCCACTCTTTTATTTCCATTCATATTTTATCTATATCCTTCTCAAAGGAGGAGGGGAGTTATTTTATGCTTAATTAAGTGTAAATAAGTGATTGCCTGTTTCTTTTTCTTTTTTTTTTTTTTTTGAGGTTTCAGGGCTTTTATTTGTTTATTTACATGCCTACTTTTGGTCTGCACTTGAAAATTGATCTGTGGAGGGACCAGCCTCTTTTAAATAAGTGAAAGCTTGATCAAAGAACCGATCAATACATGCACACAGTTCCTGGGTGCTAAGTAAACTAATGAAGTGCTATGCATACCCTGCCAATAAAAGGTGAAATATGGCTCCTATTTTCCTAATATTACTCTTGGAGCTTTGCAGCTGGAACTAAACTGCCACTTTTCTTGTAAATTGAGTTGTAAAGTGCTTGTGCCAAAATGACAAGGAGTTGCTTGAGAAGTTGGATGAATGCAAGCCTTCCTTTGGCCAAATTACTGGGAGCCCAAGTTTAAGTGTATTGTGAGGGTGAAGAATGTATCTGTTGTCGTGTTCACTGGGTAATGTGGACTGTGTTGGCCACGAGCCACTGAACTCCAAAAGGGATTGCTTAGGGTTGAGATTTATACAGGAACTGGAGTCTGCAGAGAGGTTGACGGAGAAGGTACAGCAGAAATTGGAGACCTCTTTGCTGCTCTTCTCTGACACTTTTTAATCATTTTTTTTCCAGCAATGAGATTGTGAATTCTTAAGGCTGCAGTCTTAGAGAATCCTGGAAAGCAGCTACAGACTGCTTGGATATAGATGTGTCCTGTAAGAATTAATATGGAATTAAATACAAAGCCTTTTTATCTTCTTACTGATTATCCCAGGGATTATTAAAATGGAAAAAAAAAATACCATTTACAAATTCCTTTAACTTTTTGTGCTCTGCTTAGTTTTTCCCCAATTCCTCACAGTAAATATGTTTGGGTTTTTTTTCTGTATCTGGAAGTCCAGCAGATGCCCCCTTCTTGCCCCTGTCTAGATTTAGTGCATAACCATGCTCATATCTGTCACTAGAAGTAGTTCACTTACATGAGATTCTGATTCTTGTTTTTTGCAACCTCTAACTTCTGTGTAGTCAAGTGACTGTATAGGCATGACATTTTTAATACAAAAGAAGTAGTTTCCTGGCCTTCTGCTTGGAAATATAACTGCAGTGCACTTTTAAATTATGTCCTTTGATAAACTTGCAGCAATATTCTTCTTATTTTAGCTTTGATGAAAAGTCTGTATAGTTCTATGGGCATTAAACTATTGCTATAGTTGCTGGTGGAAACTTAGCAGTAATGTTCCAACCTTTAAAAATATTCATTCCTGCTGTTGAGAGTTTTTGGAAAAATAAATGAAGGCTAACAAAAATGTTTTTTGTTTTTTGTTTTTTGCATTACTATCAAAAGCTGGTATGTATATATTCCAGATAGTTCATACTTGGAATAACACAGCTTTTCTTGCAGCACAGCTCATGGCAGATCCTTTGGGTGGCTGTGGGCTCTGTGTTCCCTGCAGCAGAGCAATCCTTTCAGCAGCTTTTGCAGGTGATTCCTGTGTGCGTTCCCTGGCTGGCATATGGTAATGGTGGAATGTGGCTGTGTTTTCTTGAGAAATCACTGGGGGATTAGGTGCTTGGAGTAAGTTTTAGAAATTGGAGTGTACTGTGCTTTTTGTCAAGAAGCAAGGAGCTATTAATAGATAGAACTGCTGTGGATGGAGAGGAGGTTAGTAACAATATTATCACCTCTTTTTTCTTTAAAAAAATTATTATTATCAATTGCATCAATTTTTATTTCCACTCTTGATATGCATCCATCAGCTTAAGGTTGACGATTAAATCTGTCCAATGCAGGGTCTTGGACATATCAGAGTTTGAAATAGCCAATTACAGGAGCTGGAACTGACTGCATTTTGGTTGAGTGTTACCAGAAAAGCAGAATGTGATGGAAACTTGTTTTTTTCTTTTTGGTTTTTGTTTGTTTTTCCCTAATGTAACATAAGTTTAGATACTTTCTAGGTTTCTCTTTCTCTCTGCTGGTCTGAGAAAAAGCCTAGGTGACTGACATAAATTTTTCTCTTGGGGAGTTTAGATGAGGCTGGACCCCAGGTCTACAAGGTCTCCCTGGAGCCTTCTCTTCTCCAGGCTGAACAATCCAACTCTCTCAGCCTGGCACAGCAAATCTTTTTTTTCTCATCATACTGACATCTTGACATAAGACATCTTATTGTTAAAAACACAAATGTGTTTCAAAGTAATTTTTTGTGTCACTGCATTTTCCCCGACCTCTTTGTGAAACGTTACTCTGTGTAATCAGGTGTTGGAAAGAGAAGCCCAGCATTTTGTGTTGTTATCTATCTCTTACCACTATAACTATGAATGGAGAACTCAGCCCAAGTAAAAAGGAAGGGAATAATATGGGCTGTGATTATAACATATGTCACTTCTTAATTTATGTACTTGTTTAGTTTCCTACTTGATGGATATTACTAAGGAAATGTATGAAAAGTTACCCTGTGCTAGTTAAGTTACTGTGATATGCTGCTACTTAACTTATTTTAACTAAAATTCAACACAGTATTTTTGTCCAACTGATTTTAACTGTTTTACCTAAGGTATCACAATTTACTTTTGTCCAACATAAAAGTCATAAGTCAATTCAAAACTACAGAATAGATAACAAATTTATATTGAAATTTCTCTGTTTTGTTCATATGGAAACATTATAGGAATGTTACAGTTCTTAATATGTTAAATGTCCTTATGGGTTAATGGTGGTTAATAACTGAACAGAAGGTGTAAGAGGGTAATTAAAAGTCAAATTTTATGTGTTCAAAAACTGTGTTACCAGTTTCCTAACAAAGGAACGTAACAGATGTTTTTGCATTCAGACTTTTATCTTGATAGGTGACACATCATTATCAACAACTGTTGATTAAGAGCATTTAATACCCTAGGGACATGATGTTGTAGAGGTGATGAAGCTTTCATTGGAACACACTTACATCTGTGTGTGTTTAAAATTTAAAAGCTGTTATCTGAGTTATTAGGACTCTTTTTTTTTTTTTTCTTTCTTTCTTTTTACTTCCCGTCTTTTTCTTATTTTTTCTTCTCCCTCGAAAAAGAATATGCTTTCATTTGCATGCAATACTAGCACTGGAAAATGTTACATAAAATCAGCTAGATTTTGGCAAGTTTGGTAAATGTCCCATTTAACTTCCCACACCATCTCCAAGTCTTTTATGTTTGCAAATTATCATGAACATGGAAAATAATCAAAAGTTCGTTGTGTATTTTGTTCCTTTTTGTAGACATTAATTTTTAAGTACTTACTTTAGCTTTTTCTTGCTTTCAGAGGTGCAGATGTGAGTCATCACATATTTTCTCAATTTTGATATGATGCAAATAAATAATGATCAGTAGCTCATTTTGTAAATTGAACCACAGTGCGTGACCTTGCATTTGCTCAATGAAAGTCCTAAGCCTAGAAAGTGTAGAATGTATTTCAAGAGCTGACTTGACTTTGGTAGAGCATTAACATGTTGCCTTGTTGTCAGAAAATCACACACAGAAATTTGTTACAATTTCAGTTCTGGACTCTGCAGCGCTTCCAGTTCTTTCTGATGGCAGGTCTGTAATGACGTTGGGATATACAGCAAGGTAGAGGGGACAACCAAGCAGTGCTTTGTGAGAAATACTGCGGTTCAGGGAGTTCATTAGGTTGGTTTTGATCACTTTCAGTTATTGAAGAAAATAAAGTGTGTTTTATTTTGAAATCTCCTTTTTAAAAAGATACTTTATAAAATTACTGCTTTTTGCTATTATGCTGAACTTCTCATGCCTCAGTTATGTGTTTTTGCTTATATAAGGCATTTAAGAAAGCAATATATGACTTGGTTACTGCCTATAAATTCAAATAAATCCTCAACTGAACTATTTAGGGGCAATAGACACAGACTTTTTGGGGAAGCGGGACTTCATTACATTCCTGAATGTATTTAGATGCATTCAAACAATGTTAAAAGTTTTTTTTTAAACTGACAAATGCTGGAATATCTCTAAGTCAAAGCAGCAATTAGGGCAAATAGACTGTGCAGATAGAGACGTGAATCCCTGCAGATTCAGATAAAATCCAGTTTTATGACCCCATATACTGGTATACAACTTTCTGACCTCACGCAGATGGAAAATGATGCCGGAAGATGAGCTCTGCTGCTCCGGCGCTAGTTCCCACACCCACTGGATATGGGACATGGGAAACTTTGAGTTTAGCCTGTGAAAAGCCAGGCCAACACTGAGCTCCTCTCAGGGATGGGTGTGGGGCTGTGAGATGCTGTGAGACCCACTCCTAGCCCTGGTGTCCTGCTTGTCACAGGCTGCAAAGGGGCTTTCTCAGACGGGGACCCTTCTGAACATCTTTGGACCCGGAGGGTGGGAGTGCTTTTATATGATGGATGCAAATTCTTCAGCTGGGTGGCTTTGTTGGGAGAAATAGTGAAAGATAACTAGCTCTACAGTGATGAGAGAGGGACATGGAAGGAATTCCCCAAACTAGCAGTGGCTTTTCTCTCTTCTTTTGATGCTGGAGTACAGGGTGCCTTACCGCTTATCAGAGGGGAGAAAAATGTTAGTAATAACAGTATTACATTATTTGTGGGTGTGATTTGAGAAGCTGGCAGGAAATACTTTTTTTTGAAGGAAAAGAACAGGTGAGCAGTGGGGACAGGAGACATTCCTTTCTTTACTTGCTTAACACCTACAATTTCTAACCCTTTCTAACCTTTGAGGTTGCCTTTCACAACCCATAGAGGCATTATGCTGGTGGAACACTGCTCTATTCAGACCGTAGATTTTCAAGTAAAATCCACATTTTAGTTCTAAAAGCAAAGTGTACATGCAGATGTATAGCACATTCCTGCAGAGGTCACGCAGCTACGTGACTCTGTAGTGTGTGAATGTGGGTACTTGTGCCTCTCACATGGGAGAGTAATTCAGTGACCAAACTGAAGTGAGGTCCCTCAACCCTATAGCTCAAATGCTCTATATCCCCAATGCCCTATGGCAGCTGGCTACAGCAAGGAAAGGGCGCTGGGGATGGCTGTTTCTCATTCCTAAAGGGCCAGTGTGCTATAACAGCAAATGATAAATTCCAATTTTTCTTCTTCTGATGTCTAGAGACATCAACCTGATCTTAACTCTTAACTTCCCAGTTTAGGAGAGTGAATAACTCTTAACTTCCCAGTTTAGGAGAGTGAATCCTGTCCAGGTTTTTCCCACCAGCAGAATTTGTTGCCAGTTCCCTGCCTGTGGCCCTTGTGAAATGTTGTGAAGGTTTGCTGGGGGGTGTGCAGGTGTTGTCATGTTTGGAGTAGACTAACTGTGTCTAGACCCTGCCCAGGCTCCCCCCTTGAAGAGCTGTTGCCCAGCTGTGTCTACTTCTTTGTGCCTCAGTTGCCAAATGCTATTCCATTGAGGCTGACTGGGTGATTGGCAGGTCGGATTCACTCAGAAAAAAAACAGGTCTTTCATCTTGACCTAAGGGGCTGTTGGAGTCGCTAATCAAAGGAAATTGCTTCTGCCTTAGTGGAGAGGAAAGTAAAAGCTTTTGGGTCTAGTGTCATCTCACAGCAAGGATTCTTCAGAAATCCTGCTTCAGCATCCCTTAATTGTGCCTTTAGACTTTCCTTCTGAAGTGCTTACCTGGAAGAGTTAAATTAATCACCAAATCCCAGTGCCTTAGCTGTTTTCCTGTTGTTTTTCTTGTGCTGTGAGATGATTAGCTGGCTGGACAAGCTTAGCATCTTGAAATCTGAAACTGTCTCTTGGCATTTTTTTGTTGCTTTGATATGTTGGTTAACATTTAGTACGTAGTATTAAATATTACTATACCCTGGGTGTTCTAAAAATTGATAAACCCATTAAGAGAAATACAGGGCAGGTAAGCTTTCAAATAATGGTTTCTCAGAAACATAAAATATGTTTTTATATGTACTGGAGACTGTTTTTTCACATGGTAAAACTGATGGAGAATGATTTGCTTGTCATACTTGTTTAACTACAAGTCTTTGTTAGTGATATATCTTCATGTAAGTTTGAGTTAAAAATTCTTTCAGATTTGAATTAAGTAGGTTTTAACTGATCTGAAAGGCAAATCTGCACTTCTAATGTTTGTATGAGAAATGCACATCTTCCTCTCTTTCTATAATCAAGAATCTATGGAAAGAAACAGTTGAAAATACAGTTCTGAAATTTTCCTTTTATATATCCATTTGCTCATTTTGTTCCCATCCATTAGTTGCCTCCTCAAAATTAGTAGTAAATTAGCAAATTAGCTCCTAAAAATATTATTTCTTCCTAAAAATATTGAATAGGCTTCTTTCATAGTTAAATATGAATATTAAGAACGTGGCTATGAAATATTTACCCAGTATTAATAACATTATACCAACTTCTTTTTTTTTTTCTATCTAAAAAGAGTTGGTTTTCTTCCCAAACTTGCTTTCTTTTTTAAAGAGGTGAGCTGAATATCCAATTAGCTTCAGTGACTTGAAGTTAATGTCTTCATTCTTAGTAGTGAAATATTTTTGGAAGGTTCTATTTCCAGTGGATTGCATTAATATACATTGTAATAATCCTGTTTACTAATAGTTAGAAAAGTGCTGAATTCTATACATGACCTTGAGTCAAGGATGGAAATCAAAGGGATATGCCATTGTATTCTTTAAGGAAAAACACTTAAATTTTATGTGTTTCCATATGTCTTTTTATGAAAGATCAAAGTCAGACTGTGTTCCCAGTAATGCAAATGTCTTTCAACCTTGCCTGAATCAGAGTAGTTTTTCACATCTACCAGCTCCTACATTGCTAATCTTGTGACACTGATTTGATTTCCCATCTAAACATCTGTCAAAAAAAAAACCCAAATGCAGAAGGAAGGACTTCAGTAATGCAGTCTGCGTGAGTCCCATCCTGCAGGTCATTCATTCATTCATTCACGTGATCCTTCCTGTTGCTTTTCAGTGCAGATCCATGTAGGGCAGTGGTCGCTATTCTTTTATTCATAAATTAAATTTGGAGCTTTTCTGTTCCGGAGAACACAGCAGTCTGCAGCAAGGGGCATGGCACAGTAGGGTGAAACAGATACCTCCCTCTCCCTTTCCCATCTTGCATTTTGTGACATTCTGAAGATGAAAAGGTTACGCCTCCTTTTAGACCAATCTTCCCAAGCACTGTGGGGAATGTGAGCTCTTTAAGCTGAATATTGTACTATTATTTCTTTTATTTATGTAGCATGGAAAGTCCAGTTCTAGAGCTCGTGCCTTGAAGATGCAAGCTAGTAAATACTAAAGACTTATAAATGATAGGTTTCTTGGATAGGATTTTTGAGTCCATAAAGCGTCAGTATTAATTTCCGTATTCTCCATAAATGGACAGACATATACTTATGCAGACAATCAGAGTTATATGGGATATGAACCATGCTATTTATCCTACAGAGATGGCCCTTTTCTGCCTAGTCTTTTTTACTAACATGGTTCAGCAATGAGCCCTAAGCATCGATCAGATAGAGCAAATAGGAATCAATTATGTTTTTATGAGGTTAAATGGACCATAATGAAAAGTCTGTTGATATAGCACATATTTATTATAATTAATCTACCTAAAAATGAATGATACTGATATAAAAATAACGTTAAGCAATATCAGTGTGACCTGAATACTAAACTCCTTTTGAGGTCATACCATTTTATCTGCTCATCTTGGGCAGGGTAAGCAGGGATGGAATAGTTATATGGTGTATTCACAAGGTCTTATTAGGATTTTTGAATTTATATGGTTATTTATTAGAGAACTTGGCAGGAACTGCCCAACATTTTTGTAGCAAGGGTTCTGTGAATTCTACAACGCTTCTGTCCACAAGATAATATGCAAAGAAAACTATCTGGAAAGTGCCAGATAATTTCATTGCTCTGGTAAGTAAGAGATGCTCGTTCTATAAGTGTTCGGATGCTTTGAATCTGTTTCTTTTTTCATACAGCAGCTCTAAGTAACTTTACAGTTACAAGTTTCTTGGGTAGCAGTAGCTGTATATTAAAATATGTTGAGCTACTCTCCTTTTCACTCTTTTCAATTGGATTTATAGGTGATAGGAGCCTCTGGAAATAAGACACACGTCTGCCAAATTCCAGGTTCTTCCTGACCTGTAAGTCACACTAATGGCCACCAGGAACCATGTGCTTAGCAGAAGAGCAAACTAATTTGATTTCATATGCTGTAAAAATGCAAACCAAGCATAGCTATAACGATAATAATGCAAAGTGTAACAGTAATATTGTATTACACTAACCCTTTGACCCAGTGGCATTTAAAACTCAAATATTTATGTCTTAATGTTCTTCGAGAGGTTTCCTTCAATATTGGAAAGTGACAGTGTTCAGGGGAGGAATTTGGGGATGTTTTCATCTTAAGTAAGGAGAAACGTTTACTGCAGTATTTTGTCCTGCTTCTAACTACTTACCAGGTAGTGATTATATTTAAGTGTTGATGCCGTTGCACTACTGAGAAAATAAATGTTTAATTTTGTTGGGTTTTTTTTTAAAAAGTTTGTAAAGCAAACTGATACTGTAAAGATATTTTTTTCTTGCTTCCTTTTTAAATTAAGATTTAATTACTGAATCACATTCCCGAGTTTGTTGTCTTATAGCGTTAGTTTTTCCTTATTAAACTGTAACCACAAATTCCACATAAGGACAAAACAATCCCTCTTTAATTTCAGATTACAGATTTTTGTCATTATGATTGACTTGAATGTACTAAAAACCAGTGAGATTTGAAGATACTTTGATGTTTGTATTTTCTCTTAGAGTGGTGCATAAAAGAATAAAGACAATTGTCATTCTTTTGTTCATATCCTTAACATTAAATCAAGACCAGAAGCTTAAAGAGAAATAAATATTTGTAATTGTTCTTTTTTTTCTGTTTAACAAAACGTCATAGATCTGTAAAGTTCTGAATCGTTACAGAAGTTGGCAGAGTGTACAGTCAGAATGAATCTGAGCAATGCAGAAAATAGAGATTCTTAAGCAAAATGCATAAAGGTGTGGGAGTCCCACATTGATCTAATTTTTCTTAGAATTATGTTTAGCTAAGCTCTCAGGCTCTTTATCATGTATTCAATAAATACTGTTTATTAGCATTGGTTTTTCAGTTACAATTCTCTGTGTAGTGATACAGTTTCTCTTTATCTTGGTTAGATTTTCCTTAGTGTCTGCATAATCGTCTTGGTAAAAGATACCTGTAACCCATTTGGTCCCCACCAATACTTAACAAAAGGGCTTCTTGGAAACTCAGGGCACGAGTAGACAAGAAAACACCCAGATAAGGTCATCTGCTCTATGGTTTTATTAGATTTACAGCCTTTACAGTAACCATGAGGTGTGTTTATGAAGCGGTGAAGGAGGACCTGTTTGCTTTGCACTTGGCCTTTGAAAAGATTGCCAGCGCTGGCAGCTGGTGCTTTCCAAGTTCACACCCTCACTCACCTTTTGTTAGTGCTTTTGTGCGTCCTTGCTTGAGATTTACTTCGGGTGGACACATCTGACCCTCTCCTGCCTGTAGTCTCTTCCCTTTTATGCCTTGTTCCCCAAAGCAAGTCTTTGGTTCCTCCATAGCTACTGCGGGCACATTGCAGGGTAATTGCCCACTGTTCCTGCTTTGCCAGATGATTCTGCGGATGCCTCATGGACATACTTTCTTTTGGAGACTTAATAAAGGAATAAAGAAATGAAAATCCCTTGTATCAAACAGGCAAGAGGACTGGGTGGAAGGGCACCGTGCAGTTTCTAACCAACAGCTTTACATTATTTCCTGCTGAATGTATTATTGGAATGGAACATGTTGCATGCAGAAAATTGACTCTCCTTTAATTGTCTGATAATAAGCAGACTCTTAAGTGGTAGCTTATTCATATCATGTAATAAGTTAATCTTGTTAGCATGAGTTTTATCTAGCTTTATAATTACTGAATTTGGTGATTTCCTCTTGGATGCTCCTCTTCCTCCTGTTCTGTGTGTGTTCTGCCATACCTTTCCTTGTGCTTAAGCTACAGCTAGAAGATACTGAACAGTTTTAAACCCTTTCTGCACAATTCAGAGCTGCAAGTCTGTAGGGGGAATTCAGGACTCTAGTCCTGAATTGGGCTGTGCCCTGTCAAGTTTTCAAGACATGGAAGAAAAGTAATTAATTTTTTTGTGGTATAGAGGTGCCTAATCCTTATGGCTAAATTCGTGGTGGTGCTTTGTGACCGTGCGGTGCTTCTCTGAAGGAAGGGGCTCAGCCTGACACAGGGCAGGGAGGCTTGATGCTTTCCATTCTGCTTGGGCTGCAGCTGTTTTCAAACCCAAATCTCTGACTTTTTTTTTCTTTTTCTTAAGTTTAAGTAAAAAGCAGCAATGAAATTTTATTGAAAGCATTAGCTTTCTCTGCATTACTGCAGTGGAAAATAACTACCAAAGAGATCGGACTGGGCGGCCAGGCCATGATTCTCAATTGGAGCGCTTGGCTTTTCATCTTCATTTTAAAAAGCTAGATTGATCCATTAAAATGTGTATTTTAATTTTATCAAGAGTGCTAGTCGCAATTAAAGAGCCACTGAAGGTCAGCAGTAAAAGGCTTGGAAGGGTGGGAGCCGACACCTGAGAACGTCAAGATTATAGCTTCCTGCAGTAAAACTGTGGACGTTTGAAATGAGTGTAAATAAAAACTTATTCTAGGCGGACCTCTTTCAAGCTTGGATGTTCAATTCCTCCCTGGGGAGCTCATTATCTCTTGAGTGTGCTCATCTTTGCATGGGCTTCTTCTTGACATTGGGAATGTGTATTGGGCTGTTCACAGCTGCCTTGCAGTGCTCAGCCAGCGTGTGAAGGGTTGTACATACGGTGTGCGGCAGGAAATTTTGGCAGAGTCTTTTCCCGCTGATCTGCTGGAAACCTGTGGCTGTGACAGTCTTCAGAAGGTGGTGAAGAGCGAGCTCCCAGCTGGGAGCTGTAATAACTGTTGTCGGGAGCATCCCAGCAGAGGGAAGATAGATGGGTTTTGTTTGTTTGTATCTTTATTTCTGTGGGGAGGGGCAAGAACTGAAAGCTTTGTTTTTAATCTCATCAATTCCTTCTTGAATTTTTCCCCAGCATTTAAAGCAAACAAACAGAAATGAGTAAAAGATGGCTGGCTGTCCCCAGGGGTGTTGCGTTAATGTCCCTCTTTGGGCTACTGCAGCTTCATAGGAGCTTTGTTTGGGAAGATAATTGGTATTTTCACTTGTGGTTATGCCTACAGCAGCGAGGACCTGTAATATCTGTTCAATCCCTGTGCTATCCCACACAGCCTGGTCCTTGGAGAAGAGGCTTCTGTATGATAAATAGCAATAATATTGATCTGCAGATAATCTACTACCTGCGGGGGGGGGGGGGGGGGG
>JAOQGH010000003.1:7308589-7397711 GCA_025769975.1 Gallinago jamesoni
CATATAATCTACTCCCTCCGCCCCCCCCCCCCCCCTCCCAAATATAGCAGCAGTAGCAGTGTGTCATCTGCATTTCTTTTAAAAGACAAAACAATGATCTTGAAGAAACACAGCAGAAAAGGAGAGGCTGCCTCTGCTTGTTTTTTGTTGCCCTCAGCGTTTCCAAAGAGCGAGAGAATTTCTTGATGATTGGTTTGAGAACCTGGAGAATTGTGCTGAAATCCTGATTAACACACGAGTTTTTCAAGCCTCTCTAGTGCTTTCAGCGTGAAAGGAATTGGCATCTGCAAGAGAAAGAATCATTGTTTAAATAGCAATGTGAAATATCTTATTTATCTTATCATTTTCACTGCCTTCATGATTAAGGTGAATGCTTGAAGCTTGCAGTCTTTGTTTTGCGTTGCACTCTAAGCTTTGTATGAAAAATGAACAGCTGAGGCATTCTATCCTTTTCAAATTTTGGTGATGGGAGAAGTGGTCTTAATTCTGTAATTCCACAATTGTTTTTAGGTAGAGGGAAATTAATTTTCCAGCAAGAAAACCAAACCTACTGGGAAGCCATTAGAAAGTGCATAGGATGACACTGTCACTATTTTGATTTAGCGTTATGTACCCTAACATCTGCATTTAAGGGAACAATAGAGCAAATCTTATGCAATGACATTGAACTGCAGCCAATTCTGTTTGCGTTTACTGCCCCTAGCTGAATAGCAAAAAATAATTGCAGCCAATTCCTGAATTAATGTTCCTGTGCCTCTGTGGATTAGAAAATATGTGGGAAAATAAAATACAGTAAACTGCTCATCTACTGGAGTTAATTCTAATAAATCCGGAAGCCAAGAAGCAAAGTCAAGTTAGGGCTGAAATTTTTAATAAATATTTCTGTTCACTAAATCAGATGATGTATTCGTATTAGATGTTGGTGATTAACTACATACCATCACACTGACAAGTAGGCATGATATTGGACAGAAGGTATTAAAATCCATCATTTTTATATCAGTGGGGACAAATAACTTGTATCCAAGAGTTCTTGCAGAGCTCAGGAGTTGATTTCCACTAAGGATGAGTACTGCTAAATTGTTTTGAAGGACATGCATACCCAGCTGAGAGGCGAGATGTGTGACTGTTCTCTCCTGTTCTGAGGCTCTTGCGTCTCCAGCTCTGGGGGACTGGAGATTCAGTGTTCAGTGACCAGAAATTAGGTGTAAAACTCCATAGTTTGTAAGTGCAACAATGTAGGCATTGTTTTCCGAGTCTGGACTTTAATTGCAACTAACCTCAAATCCTCTAAGACTCTCAAGTCACCAAAGAGTTCTGGATGGCTTCCTGTGGTGGTTGTGCGAGAGAATGACACTGTTATTTTAAAATTGGGAATATGAGTCGTGGATTACTTATTTTTTTCTTTTCTTTCCATTTTGTGAAGTGTTGCTATAATCTGCGATTTTGAATCGGAAGAGAACCCTATAGTTTACTTTTTCTTCCTTGCTAACAGAACAACACAATTTTAATGCATTTTACATAAAACTATGTGTTGAAAACCACTTTGCATATAATTACTAAAAATAATTGTCTTTTGAACTGTGTGTTATGTGCAGGACGAAGCAGTAACACAGGAGTCCTTCATTTGCATGTGTAATTCATGTCACTCTGATTGCACCAGAATAAAATCTAAAGCTTTAAATGTCTGTCTCTTCCTGTCCCTTAAATCTTTGTGAATAAATGTGACATTTTTACCCTGACGACAAAGGTACAGACTCAGTTGGTTAAATATTTTAAAGCTTGTGGTTAGATCAATATTTCACAGCCCTGTGTAGCATACATAGGATGTCGCAGGTAGTTAGTCTCTTTGAAAGCCAGCAATTAGAGTGATGTGGACTTTAAAGGTGTGTTCAGAAGAAAAAAAAATCATCTTCTAATCAGGTGTGCTGGCTGACAGTGGTTGCGTTCTAGGTCAAAGCATTAGTTAATGCTTAGTGGGCATGCTGCAGCTGTTGAAACAATGTGAATTTGGATGGTGGAGACATGACAAGTAAGACTTGCGTCTCCTTATTATGCTTCAGGAACTGTAGCTTTCAACAAGCCTCCTGCCCTGCAGTGGCTCAGATCATTGCATTGCTATGTCATGCTGAATAATTCGCAGCATTTAGCACTTAAATTGGCTCATTGCAGACAATCCAATTAGAATAAAGTCTATTATCATTTTGGAACCTTGGGATGAAACAGTGTTTAAGCGATGAGCGTGCCGTACAGCCGCCTGCGCTTCCCATGGCTTCCCCCCGTCCTGCAGGTCTCCTGTGCTGAGCTGAAATGGTGCCTGATGTTCACGGAGGGAAACTGCTGCTCAGCCCTTGGTTGCAAGCTGCATTTTCATCTGAAGATGTACGGGGGAACCCGCAGGCTCGAGAGAGACCTGAGGTGTTTCATCTTTTTGTTTGTTCCTACATAAAACTTTCTAAGTGGCTTTTTTTTTTTTTTCCCCCCGTTGAGGAAGACAAATTAAAATAGCTGGTGTTATGATGGTGAGCACTGTGGCTGGTGAAATTTGGTGTGGCTCTGCTGGCTTGGGCTGAGCTGGGCCGTTTCCTATCCCAGGCTTGGGAAGCCACATGTTCTGCTGTGAATTTTGCTGTTGACCTTTTGCTCAGAGTTTGAAAGTCAGTAAGGGCCAGGTTTGGAAGAGAAGCAGTAAGGTGTGTAGGGGAATTCACAAACTACCTGAATGATTTAGGCATTTAAAGCCCATGGACTTGTTGCAAACAGTGCCTGAGCTACAGAGGTACACTTGAAATCCCAACTTGATGTGTGTCTATGCTGATGGGTGTCTCTGATGAGCCTGTAGCTTTTCCCTGCTTTAGGTCATGGCTTTTTTGCTCATGTTTATTGGTGACAAATTAGATAAGAGTGGTTTTTACTCCTCCCCCAGCTTGTACCCAGCCATGTGCATTCCTCTTATGCCAGTTTTTGAGCTATGCAATGAACTGATTTGGGAACTATCCCTCACACTTTTCTTCACCAAATTTTGTCAGATGATGTAGCTAATGCATTCAGATATTTTTGCTTATAATCAGTAGAAGAAGTGTAATAGATGAGAGAGCCATAATATGAGCAAGTGCCTACGTTGAAGTGTTGTATATAAGTTAAAACACTGAAGAGAGAATAATACATGAATGTTAATTATAATATTAATATTGATTCCTAATGCTTAGATAAGTCTCTTGGCACTCAGGATGCTCTAGCAAGAGGAGATAAGGGCCAAATCCATTAGCTCTGGTGAGATTTGGATCTGCTTACCTTTGGATTTCATGAAGTCAGCCTGAGCAGCCGTCGGGCTGGGTTAAATCCTGCTGTGCGGAGCAGGGGGAGCGGGGACGTGAGGAACGTGTGGCAAACAGAGGGAGTTTGGCAGCAAGCGGGGAGATCAGATGTGTGTTCTGTATATCGTTCATCTTGTTGAAAGGTTTTTCTTTATATACCGTAGATCTGACTGTGTATCTAAACATACATGCATATAATAGCATTTTCTCAGCCCTGAAAAATGTAGACTATGTTGGATTTTTGTGGTGCTTTGTATTTAAGTATTTGCCTTATTCCTCGGTGACATTAAAGAAACTGTCCACAGAATAACAGTAAGCACATTAATCTTCCTATCCAGAAAGGTATATCATGCACGGTGTTTGGCATGCAATAGCTGCAGATTACCAAACCCGCTTTGATAATAAAATCCTTTTTCTATTTAAAAAAAGAGAAAGCCCAGTGTAAATATTTACTGCATGACACTTATACGCTGTGATATATTGAAAAGTAATATTTTAATATACTAATTAAAAAGACATTAACTCTACATCTTAAAGTACCCCTGAATCTTGTAGTTTAAGCAGCTCAAGATTTGTGGATAGAGATAGCTCTTTTATTTGGACAAACTAATTGTGTTGCAGAAATTGAACTAGTTTTTATGCCCAGTCTCATGGTATATGTGGTACCCGAGATGAAGTGCTTTAGCTTTTAAGCTTTAAACAGCTAGGTGTAGCTGAAACATGCCTCCTATCCTCTGTTGATTTATCAGTTGCAAAGAAGCATTCCATTACGTGCAAAAGCTTTTTGGTTCACCGGGAAGATTTTAAAATATAATTACCTTAGAGTCACAGTTTTATGGTGTACTTGAGCCAATACAAGTACGTGTCACCCCTGGAAGGCACGGTTCTGTCCTCTGCCCCAGCCACGTGCTGCTGCCTCTCCCGGGGCTCTGGTCACTCTGCTTGTCTGACCCTCTTGTAGTCTCTTTAGGAAGAATTCACCTTTGGAAAAAAAGAAGGGAATAGTCTGGGGCCTCTGTGGGGTCAGCTCAGCAGCCAGTGTGATGGAGGGGGTGGTAGGTACAGGGGAGAGTATAAATATGCACCTTTTGTCTGAGTCAGGATAATGCTTTGGGAGGAGTTGGTAGGACCAAGGAGTCGTGTTCCTGTAGCACGGCTTTTTCCTCACTGCTGACTGCAGCGCAGCTCTAGGGAAGGGGGTGAAAGGATTGCCAGATGGAATGAATGAATGGCTACTGGCTTCAAAACGAACTTGGCACCTGCTGCTTTCATCCCCTGTGGCCAAGCAGGCTGTTTGATGTGGTGCTGGTTACATCACCTGTATACTGGGGGATGCCCGAGTCTTCTGCAGAGGTGGTGTTTCGTGGCTGCTTTTAATACACCAGTTGGTGAGAACTGGGGAAAACGCTACATGTCTTCTGGGTACACATTGCTGTAAAATGCAGGAAAGAAATGAAGTTTATGTTGATTAAAAAGGCTCTTTGTTTATTCAACGGTGATTAGCTTCAGAGCAGTGGTTGGGGTTTGTTTTTAATTTGTACATTCAGAGTCTCTCATAGAATAGCCAATTAAAGAAAACATACATAACAAACACTTACTTTTAACTGTCCTAAAAATAGAGGTTTAGATTGGAAATGTTATCTCAACTTTAACTATACAGTGGCGTAAGCTATAATAATGTGGTAGTAGCTGGAGTTGATGCAGCAGGTAATGAATCTTCAGTTGGATATGAACTTTATTACCCAATGTATGGTTTCAGCTTGAGTCTGTCTCTTGTTGTCACAAGAGTAGCATTTGCATAATTAAATAAATGATCCTAAAACTGTCTGCCCCTGTGTGGCTGTGAAATACAACGCTTCTTTCTGTCAGTGCTCAAGCTCATACTCATGGATTATTGGAAAATGCATCACAGAAAATTAACATCAAACCTTTGGTCTTTATGAAATACACAGTAAGCAGAGGACTTACTGAACCAACAGCCTGGGTTTTGTTTCTTATCTCGCTTAATTGATCTTATCAGCAATTCTTCATAGAGGAAAAGAATTGAAAAGGGTGTTTTGAGGGCCTTTTCACACTGGTTAAAATTAAAAAAAAAAGATGCAGTGGTAAGGAAGAGTGAAGGCATTAGGTGGGGGGGAGATAAGCTTGTGTTCCTGGTTTTTATTTACTTTCAGTATTTTGTGAAGCAGATTATGCTAAGACTCATTGCAGTGTATTAATATCAAAAGGCATTTCAAGGGTGTACCTTCCATTCTCTTCCTCTGTGGGGTTGGTGGGTTTTTTATTATTTATTTATATTCTGTGTCTGCTGTTGCTAAGGGCTACTACATTTTCTGGTTTTAATTGAAAAATTCAGTGCAATCCATGCGCTACTGTGTTCCCATTGCTGTGCCCCTGGAGAACATTGGCTTGTCAGAGCAGTGCTTCAGAAGTATTAGGTCTTTAGCTTAGGATATACACCTAAAATCATTTTAGTTCTGAAAGTCACTAGTTCAGTCCTTTGTTTTGGCCAAAACAATGTTAGAAGCAAAATACCATGATAAGCATCCTTTATTTTTCCAGTTTCTTTTTGTTGTAGTGATGACTATGTGCAGTTTGCAACAAAGTGTAATCCTAGAGCCTTCATCTTCAGCGCATGTTCCTCACTTGAGAGGTCCTTGGGCCTGTCTCCTATAGGTGGCACAGAGAGCTACGCTCTGTAGCTTTAATTGCTAATGAAGCTGGCGAAGCACAGGGCTTGGTGACTAAGAGAGGGTATGTGATTCAAAACATCTTTAGAATAGAAGACTTTAGCACTTTGGGATGTTTCTAAGGCTGGGAAAGAGCTGAGGATTAAATTTTATATCTCACTTTGAGGTAGAAAATGAATAAACGAATTCATGCTGAATTTCACAAATGAGTTTTTGTGGACAGCCATGCAGGTCACTGAACACAGGAAAATAACTGGCCAGCAAGGCAATGTCAGTGTCATTGATATTCTCCTTCTGTCCTCATCCAGCACCCGCTAAAGCCCATGGGAGAAGTTCAGCAGGATGTGTACTGGGGGCTTGTGTCACTTGTGAATTGTTACAGGGGCATTGGCACTTCTCAGAAAAAAAAGAGAAAGAAACACTGCAAAAATGCCATATATGTTTCCAAGCTTTGTGTTTCTGTAAAGGTGTCAACTGTACCATGGTATTTTCAAGACATAATAAAATGTCATAGTTCAACCAAAAATCTGTGATTGATTGCCACTATAATGAAGGCCTGTATATGTTGATGCACACATTTTAAACTCTTTTTGCCTTTATACTTTTCTTGTTTAACCTGACCTTTCTGATTACTGTATCTGGGTGCCTAAATATGTCAAATGTTTATAGTGTGTAAAGAGCTTTTTTCTTTTTTCTTTTAAATAGCACTAATCCTGTTTGAGCCTGCAATTTCTTGAAGGTTTTTCTCCATTGTTGAATATGATGTTCTGTTAAAAAAAAAAAAGAATATAAAATACTGCTGTGTGGCTTGTGAAAGGACGACTGATTTATAACAGTAGTCAAATCCTCCTTTTTAATCTATTGACTGAATTCAGCTTGTTCATCCTAAATTTATTTCCCAAGACATAGAGAAAACATTTAGTTGAAAAGTGAGTAGCTTATTCCATTTCCATATGTTTTTAATTGTCCAGTTCCTCTGAGAAAAGACCATTAACTGAACCAAATTACAGTTTGGATTTGAATTTTTCAGCGTGGATCTCTGCCCAAAAGGTGATAAATTAGATGCTAAACTGTCTTTGATAGTGACCTGAGAGATTAACACAAAACTATTTTGAAAACAGAAGGAAAGATTTGTTAGCCAGTCAGCGACTGACAGGTTTGGGCATCATAAATTCTTTCAGTACTTGCCTTATTTGAAGCGACTGACGATAAATAGGAAAATTTCAAGCAAAGTTAACCCTTTGGCATCCCCATAAATCTTGGAATTAAACTTGAGCAGCAGTAATGTTGAAATTGTAAGGAAACCAAAAACCTTGTGTGGCCTACTATTTGCTGTTTAGATTTTGGTGCCTTTGATTGGTGCGGGAGCACATAGAGGGCTGGTGGGAATCTATAAAGTATACGATAGCTGTAACCCTAGGGGGGCTTCAAGTTACAAATAAAGCAATAACAAAATACAACTGAACAATTAAATCTCAAGTCCTCTGTGGCTTTAGTTCTTGTGTTTTGATTTTATGCATCAACACAAGTAATAGAGAGGTATGTTTTTCCTCCACCACTTTTAACAGCCCTCAAGTTAAATGAGAGGCATTTAGAGTGTTTTGTGCAGCTGCGTTTGATGCATTAAATATAGAGACATGCTGGCTGTATTGACCTGAAAAAGGAGAAGATATGCATTCCTGTCATTTTAGCTGCTTTGTGGTCATTAGGAAAATGTCATCGTTTTTATGCTTACATCTGCTATTTGATGATGACCTTTGGTGAATGCTCCCAGCACCTCCGAGCCCATTACCACATGCTGCTGTGCAATGCAGTGCTTTGCTGCAGCGCAGCCCGGGCACGGTCTATCTCCTTGTTGGTGGAGAGTTTGGATGTGGTCGGTGTAGGACTCCAACTCCTACCTCTATTAATCAAGCTTTAAGAGATGCTTGTTTAAAAGCTATCTGTAGCCAGATCTTGATTTCAGGATGAAACTGGGAAAAAAATAGTTTTTGAAGGATGCTTGTTCTCCTCTGTTAAACATTTTCCCCGTTAGAGAAAACGTCTCTTCCTTGAAGGAATTTGAAGAGAGCTTGGGCATGACATTGGAGTGGGTAATCTTTGCAGCTGCCTTTTTCAGCAAACCTCTTGGGAGAGGGGGGTGAAGCAAGCGTCTGGGAAGCTGAAGACAGGATATTTCTTCAGACAAGTTGAGAAATAATCAGGGGCTATGGGAGGCTTCTCGGGATGAGAATGAAAAGGAACAGATGGATTCGGGAGATTACCCAGCAGGATTTAGTGACCACGTCAATGTGCAGGGTTGGGGGAGGATATTCAGTTTTAAGATGTGCTCCGATTGCTTTTATTTTAAGTCAGCCCTAAAAGTGACCAGCAAGGCTGGTGCTGTGTCATACGTGGGTGCTGCTAATAGTTTACAAGGCTTTGACTAGATCAGTCTCAAATAAATGTGAAAAGGGAGAGGGAAGGTTTAAATAAATGTGAAAAGGTAGAGGGGAGCTGCCAGCAAGGAAATTGTACCTCTTACTTTTAAGAAAAACATAGGACTTGAAATTATCATGGGGCAGCTGGGAACTCACATTTGGTGAATTAAAAAAAGAATTATCTTTTGTTTCCATTGGGAGTGTGTTGGGATTCAAGGCTTGCAGCTTTCTTCCAAGTCTTTTTCTGGACTTACGTTGTTAAAATCCCTGTCTTCATATGTCAGTGCCTTGAGCCCGTGTGAGTGCGGTAGGTCTGAAGCAGTGCTCCTCTCAGTGCCAGGTTAACTCAAGTCCAATGCCATCTTACCTGCCAAAAGGAAGGAAAGAGGTCACAGTTTTCCAGTACCTGAACAGGGCAAAGTTTTAAGGCTTTTCTGTGTGAGGTGCTTTTTTTTTTTAATGACATGATTTTGTTTCTTATTTCTTAAATTTGCTGAAGGATGATAAAAAGCACCAAGTAGCCAGATTGTTTCTGGTTGCCCAAGAAGAGTTGAAAGCGCTGAATTTTAAGATAGGTTTGGGTTTTTTTTAATAAATTAAAGCTATAATATATAGCCATACCTATCAAATATTGAGCAGCACTATTTTCGGGCTGTCAGCAAAGACTTGAAGGACACGGGGAGACACATTTATCCCTTGCTCTCTTCCTGATGACCCTATTCAATATAGTTGTGGGATTCCTACATTTTTTCCTGCCTATTTTTAGTCATGGTTATTCTTTTGTTTCTTGTTGCTTGGCAAAGCCACTTGAATTAAGAAAATCTCTGCAGAAAAATGATTATAATTACATAGAAGCAAATGCCTACGGGGTGATGCTAAGAAATGGCTTGAAATGCTTGCAAAATAGTTTGAATTGGTTGGCTGCATTGGTAAGTTACTCTAAAAGCATAATGAAGAGCAAATGTAAATAAAATAGGAAACACTATTCTCAAAAGAGAGGGAGCAGTGATGTCCATTCTGCTGAAAATGGACTGTAAAAGGCTTGTAGCTCTTTGTATAAATCATGCTCCCTTCAGCTTTGTGAAAGCTTTCAATGGAGCTTTTGAATCTTAAACAGGCAGAGCAGTCATATCAGATGTAGACTTTTTTTTTTCTTTCTCCTCCGTAGGGCACATAACAGTAACCAGATGTAGTAGCAGAGGCTGAGCAGACAGCTGTAATCCCCGCTGCCTCTGTCACCGCTGTTGATCCGTTTTATTATGTAGCCCATTCTTGTACTTTCCACAGTTCTAAGGACCCATCTTCTATGTTGCTGAATGTCAGTTTTAATCTGCAAGAGCCTCCTTTTGGGTTTTCTGTATGTATTTCCACTTTTGGCTTTGAGAATGACACATAATAGATACAACTCGTAAACATCGTGCATTACACAGCTCCTCTTGAGACTACAGCTGGATTTAGTGCTGAATGTGTTTATCAGGTTGTCTTTTGTAGTGGCATTGGCCAAAAATTTGTGCAACTGTAATGTAGGAACATTTGAATGTTTAGATTTGAGACTGAAATCCCACCTTGACAGTAGACACTTTT
The DNA here is from genome assembly GCA_025769975.1 of Gallinago jamesoni. NCBI lineage: Eukaryota > Metazoa > Chordata > Aves > Charadriiformes > Scolopacidae > Gallinago > Gallinago jamesoni. The sequence continues at coordinate 7,318,601 of JAOQGH010000003.1, forward strand.
GCCTTGCAAATCTCCATTTGTAGCTGGATTTATTTTTTTAATTTCAACAGAGCATTTTCTGTAAAATAATTGATTTGGGACAAATCCCTTTGGTCGTATGGCTGACAGCTACATTTGGAATTGACTTTTGTGGCACGAGTGACATTGAATGAGTGAATATTTCTCTTCCAAGCTTTCTTGTGTATTTATTAGCAGTTCTTAAACCTATTGCAATTACTGATTAAACACATTTTTCCATCTTTACAAGTTGCTGGTCCTGCTAAGAAGATTTCAGGCAATGTAATGAAAGAAAAAGGAATCCTTGATCCTAATTTTGAGGAAGAATAGATTCTTTGCAGCCAGTACTTAATGACAACCCGGAGGACACCAGCATTTTGTCCTAGTTACTATCCTATATTGGTTTCCTGTTTAAATCAAGATTAATTTTGACGCAATGTCTATTACAGTGTTCTGTTTCCTTCTCTAGACAGTTAAGTTTACATGAACTGCTAATCCATGTCCTTAGTTACTGTTAGGTTCTTATGTTTTAGACTTGACTTGATTCTTACGGTGGATTTGTAAAAAAAACTATGACTTTCACTGGAAATGTCACCAGAACTCTTATTTTGCAGATACTGAGGAGAAGACATGGGCACAGTTTCCACAGGTTGTGGAAACTTTGATTTGGGCTGCGATGTTTGGGACAAATTACAACTTCTGGCTTCAATTTTGCATTATGCTTTTCTTTTGCTCTTGTAATTGATATATAATTTCAACCTGAAGGGTTGAAATACCTTGATTTGAAATGTTAAAATCAACTGATTCTACTTGTCGGGAAAGTAAGAAGCTTGATTCTACTCCAGCCCCCTCCTCGACTGGTTCCAGTCAAGTTATCTGCCAAATTCATTTCAGACTGTAAACCCTTAGCCCCTAGACTTGATGGCTGGGATGAAGTGCAGAAGACAGCTGTTTGCAGCTGTACGGTGCCTGTCCTGGCAGTGGTGTGGAGACCAGCCTGGCTTCCCCTTCATCTCTGGGGACAAGTCATGGTATTGATACTGATTTGTGGTGGTCTTTGTAGTTTGGGACCTGGCTGGCGAGACTGCTTCTGGGGCCAAGAGCTGTCAGGATGGAGGAGATCAACAGGAGACCTGTTTGTTATATGTCAGGAGGAGGGTCTGTTCACTCAAGCAGCCTTAGCTTGGAATTACCTTCCCCCTCTGGCTTGTCAGTTGGTATCTGCTGGCATTCAGGCGACTGTGGCAGGCTCATCTATCACCTGTGCTTTTGCTCACTGGGCTGATTGCAGAGATTTTGATAAACTTAATCTGGGGTGGGAAGTCTATTTTCCCTGACATTAGTCAATAAGCCATATATATTGCTGTACACAGGCTTACAGACTACATGGGGTGATGCATTAACAAATCCCTAAATAGATGGCTTGCCTTAAGCTTAATGAGCTCTTTTTATATACATGGGGAATGTAGCTACAGACCTCTTTCAATATAGTCAGCTGCTGCTTTTCTTTTTTTCCTGTAAACCCCACATCACTTGATGCATTTCTCACTTCTGCTCTGGGATGGTACAGTCAGAAGTATGTAGCCCCAAAATACACTGACTTAAAACATTCCTCTGTCCTGCTTTACTCCTTCCCCCTGCGATTCCCACAGTTGTATGGACTGATTTGCTGTTCCCTCCATGTGTGGGTGGATGTTGGCTTCATCAGCACAGGAGCTTGGGTACTGTCAGTTGGGGTACAGGAGGAGACTCGCCTGTGGTCACATCTGCTGGCGCTGCCCCTCCTGGGATCCAACCATCCAGCAGGATGGGCGAGAGGCTGGGGAGGTTTCCCACATCTGGTCTTGAAAGTGAAACCTTGGCAGTGTTGAACTCCAATGGTGGCAGTGGACGTGACAGTATTTTGTAGGGAGAGACAGAATAGGTTGACTGCAGCCCGTTGACTGCAGAGCGTGCCAAGGAGAAGGGACGAGTTATCATAATATATTTGTATATTGAGGAATTATCTTAATATATAAGCTGTCTGCCATGTTGCATGACTTTGCTTCAGAAGCCTCTCCTTTCACTAGCTGCTTTCTAAATGCATAAAACAAGAATGTTTGCAAACCAAGTGCTTGCAGTTTGCGCAGATCCATATCACACATTAAGCATTCGCCAGGACCACTGACACATGGCTCTCCAAGCAGCCAGCTGGCCACTGCCATATATAAAAGTTTTGGCAAAATTGTAGAAACAGATTTCACTTGGGAGAGAAAGAAGCTCTGGCTTGAATATATCTGATGAACAAGGTGGAGTCACAGAAACAAAACCCAGCCTTCCTGTCCCCATCTCTCCCTCCTCTCCTGCATCTTGAGCACTTTTTGGAAGGTGATATAGTTGCTTTAGTAACTTCTTCAAATACATAGATGTACAAGCTTGAGGTGTATCTGCCTTCTAACACTAAGGCTATGAGATTTTTCTAAGGTCTGAGCCTTAATACTATATGGTGGTCTCTGCGTGTCCCCTTTTGGTCTCATAGGACCTTGAAAGTAGGTCAGAAGTGACCTTCAATGAGAAAGAAACCCACCTAGCTCTCAAAGGGACTGCTGATGTGAATTTGTCTGGATACCTCACCTGAGCCTTTGAACTTCTAAAATATGAAGTTCTATTCCGAAATATTGGACTGTGTGCTTTTCTTCTGCTATGAACCTGCCTCTGGTGGAGGTAGCAGTTTTTCATACCAGTATGTACTGGTATTGTTGGCATGAACAGTTATCACTTGGATGATTGTAACCCAAAAATAAATATTGCTTGTGTCTGGATGGGGATCTCTTTCCCTTTTCCTACCAACAAGTTCAAATGCAAGCTGCACTGTTGTCAGGTAACCTTTTTAATTTGGACCACAGGGAAAAAATTCATCTCGGAAGCTTCTCAGGGTGAATTCCTTATGGCTTTTATGTTGTGAAAAAGGGCCTTATCTCCTGTCTTCAAGACTTGATGGTATTGTGCCACTTATGTGAGATTGAAAAATATAAGCACTAATGAGTGAGATAATCATTGCTGGAGAATAAACAGGAAGAGAAGATTGGAAAGCTCAGATGATAATGCAGCTCCCAAAGGAATGACAACCACTGAATGTCACCTCCTTGTCTGGGGTAGATTTGTTTGGGGGTAAAGCAGGCAGGTAGAAGCAGGACTGGCTGTGTTGTGTTTCACCCTGTGTAACTCAAAGACCAAAGTCCTTAGGGTCACAGATTCCTTCCTCTCCTGAGCTTCAGCATCCTCCCCCATTCTTGGTGGTGCCTCTTCCCCACCAGAACAAACCTCATCCCATCAGACCTCTGTTCTGGATTTATCCAGCATCTTCTGCATGCTAGTGTCACATTTCCAGCTTCTTCCCAGCTATAAAAGGCTTCCTTTCTGCCAGAGCCTTCTGGCTTTCTTCCTAGTTGTCTACAAGCTATGCAGTCTGTCATTGCTGGTCCTGCACCCCAGACCTTTCTCTTCTTTTTCCTTTAGAGAGAAGAGCAACACTGCTCTTGCAGCTTCTCACTGTGTGGGGAATCTTAAATAGGTGTCTTCAGCCGGGCTGGAGACCTTGGCTGACCGCTGGTGGGAAGCTTATTTGTGCTCTGCCGGGCCAGCTGTGATGGCAAACTGCCACATGAAGTACCTGGGCTTAAAATGTCACGGAAATTTATTCAGTTTCAATTAATCTGCGAAAATACCTTAGGAGCTTATGTGAGAATCAAAATCTGATGCTGTAAAAGGATTTCACATTATGAGATTCTCAATCAAAGAGAATGTCAGAAGTCTTCCCTGGTACTGGGGGATGTAGATGCCTCTCTGAAATTGGAAGGGAAGGAGACACATACAAAGTTTCTGCAGGAACAAATGTCCAGGGACTGGGAGGAGAAATAAAAGGGGCCAGCTTTTTTGACAGTACCCAAATGTCTGATGAGCTCTGCTGGATTTTTTTAATTGAGCCAATGTGCTCTGAGTATATTTCTGAGAATTCAGAATCCTGATTTGGGTGTAATAGGGTTTAGGATTGTTTAAGGACAGGAAGCTTTACTGGGTGTGGGATCAGTTTCGTCTTGTTTCCCCAACCGTGTGCTAATACTTTCCTCTACTTAATATTTAAATAATGTTGATGATTGTTTCTAAGGAAATGAGATTAAACTATTGGTAATGTTGCTGAGGAACAGAAAGACTCAGAGTGAGCCAGAATAACTTCTTCTAATTTTTGTGTTTGTATTAGAAAGCATGATTTAATTTTCACCAAAAGCCAACATACAGGGACCTTTGCAGCTAGTGGCAATTTTGCAATTATTAATTACTGTATATTTGGTATTTCTGTTTGTTACTTGATATCCTCATCAGCTGTTGAGTTGCCATAGTGTAAAAACCTGTATATTTTTGGTGCTGGAACTTATGTATTAGGATGAGGGAAAAGGCTCTGTCCCTCATGTAACTGGTAGGAGAAGGGAAGGAGGAGTGTAGCCTATGAGGACAAGACCATGTAAGATGTGTCCTCAGAGTGTAACAAATGTGTGGTCTCCTACTCCACTTCCCTTCTGTAATCCCTGACCGTAATGGATGTTTTCCCTATGATTTTTCCTTTGTTTTTTTATAAACACTAAGGCTATTTAAAATGAATCTGTTGTAATCCATGGCAAAGCCATGCCATGAGAGTTCCTCATAATGCTTGTTGGGTTGTTTTTTCAATGAAGTTCTCTAATCTTTTATCTCACTGTGTCTTTAGACTAAATTTTTACAGCCGGGATTATCTCTTCACTGGGTAGCTGTGTAGTAGTTCATTTCTTGAAACAGTATCCAAACAGAACAATAAGGGAGAGGAGGTTGGAGAGGGTAAGTGTGTTGGATTGATCCTGAAAGAATAATACCATTTATTCTGGCTGAAATCTAGAGAAAACCAGAACATTTTCAGCTGAACAAAATATTATTTTAAAGAGTGTTCTTAATCCTTTTCTAGAATATAACTCCACTGCAAAAATAAGTATTTCTTCAAAACAAAAATTAAAACATTTAATTTAAGGCTGCTCAGACTGAACATTTTAGCTTTTCAAATTTTAATATTTTTTCAGCTGAAAATATTCTGCAGATTTGACTGTTTTGAATTGGATTTGTTGGAGACCAATTCAAACAGGCCTTTCAAAACAAATAAGCTCCATATGTGAACAAGCTCCACAGACTAACTTGTGTGCATCCACAGCAAATCTTTCTGCCCTTTTCTTCTGCTGAGAATGAAGTAACATTTAAAAAGGAAGAGAGAAGTTCCAAGTGAACAGTACACAGTGTGGGATAGAGGGATTCGGCAGTTCCATGTTTCTAATTGCAGATCAGGTGGAGGTGGTTTTGGTAGCAGGGTGGAAATATTATAGTTAAAGGGAACCATCTGTTCCCCCATGAGAAGGAGAGTTGCAAGAAATGCCTGAAATAAGGCATCAATAAGTCACTGTCTGCCAGTGGCTTAACAGAGGCAGTGGATGGTGGTGAGAGCCAGCCACGACGAAGAAGCCCCGCAGAATTTGTTGGCATTTCTTCCACCTATGAATCTGTCTGTTCACACTGAGGTCAGGGAATAACATCACCGTGTTTAGGAAAGGCTCATGTATGGGAGGAAATTGTTCTATTAATTGCCATTGAGGTTTTAAAAAACTTGTATCACCTTGATCCAGGAAACTGAGTGGTATTCAATAATCTTAGACTATGCCCTGGAGAGAAATCTCCAAGAACAGAAGCCAGAAATAATTAAATTTATGGATGACTTTTTTTCCTTTCTTTTTGGTTATGCTACAAGCACAGTAAAAGTTTTATAGGCTTCATAAACCTGACTGGCACATACCTTTCTTCAAACCTGAAGGATCACTATATATTACAGTGCTGGGCAGTGATCAATAGTACAATAAGAGCAGTTATGAAAGGCTTGACACCCAAAAGATGCACTAATGAGAAAGCACATTTTGCATCTTAAATGTGAAATACGCTTCTGCAGCCTGAGCACTGGTGAAGGGGAACTTTACTCAGTTGATCTTGCATCATGTCAGTCACTAGAACTGAAGACCTTAAGGGAAAGGCAGCCAAAAAACTGTTTTTGAGGATGTTTCAAGTGTTGTGGGATTGCACAGTGAGTGAGTGGATTGGGGTCAGGCCATGTTCAGTCCCCAGTTTAAGAATTTGGCAAAGCTTGTGGACTTGTTGACTTTCCAAGATATCCCTTTGCTATAGATACTGGAAGGTATGAACCTTCACTTCTCATCATTTAACAGAGCTGTCCGGGTGGCTAGATACAATCTTTCAGTGTGTACAAATAGTGAAAACCCTTTTGATGGGACTTGCACCTCTTCTGAACAATAGATATGTGGAATGACATTGGTTGAATTTCAGGAAATTGCTTCCAAGATGTCAAGTTATGTGCCACAAATAATCCAACCACTGGAAGTGGCGCACTGACTAATGTAGTAGTCAAGTTGTCAATACTGTCTTGTGCTGAAATGTTTATTTGCAACTTTAATAGAAGATTCTTACCGGAATAATATTATTTAAGAATTAAAATGCCATGAAAATGTTTTAGTAATTGTCAAGATAAGATACTGCTTTGTTGCAAACAAACTATTTTGTAAAACATTGAAGAAGGAGGTTTGGGAAACCTTAGCTAAGCGGGATGTTTCAACCTTATCTTATTCCATACCAGGAGGGACAGTTTCACAGACATCTTGTGTGTATTGTTTTGTTTTGATTTGTTTGTTTTAATTGAAATGCTACATTCTGCCTCTTTTTTCTTTTTTTTTTTTTTTTCTTGCTGAAAAATATTAAACTGGATGATAAGAATAGCACAAGCTGCTCGTTTCACAGAAATCTCTGGCTAAAAAAGATTCTCAAAAGTGAGCTTATTTCTATTCATGGACGATGCTATTTTTCCTTTGGTATTTGAATGTGCACTTTAAAGGAAGCTTAGGCTTTCAGCATATTGTTTCCTTCTGGAAAGCGTACTGTTACTAGAAAAGGTATTTCCTCTTCAGATCTTGTGGTCCTCTGCGTACTGCACAGTCCTTTGACAGCAAAATAAGGAGTTAGCAGAAAAGGTACTTGGTGCCTCTACCATCCACTATAATTTTCAGTGTTCTGACTTTTATTTTTATTTTTTCCCCCTTGGTTGAAGTTTTAAAACCCGAATACTTAAAATATAACAAAAAAGGTTCTTAATGGGTACGTCCAATTATACTGAGATTTCTCCCTGCTGCTCACCCTGGAGTGTGTATAGGACAGACACAGATTAACACTCCAACCCATACTGATATTCACAGGAGATATTTTGCAGATTTTACGGCAATTGAAGATGAGTTGTCTCCCGAAAGGGTAGATGTAGAGTTACTGGCTTTCTGTGTAGCTCTACTTTTCATCTATTTCAAGAAGCATTGTTAATACAATGTGAATACTAACAGGCTGGATGGATATCTAAGATTTAAACAGTTTTCTAAACATGTGCTAGGAAAGAAAGTTGAAAACACCCAATTTGCTTAGATCCTTCACAGAGCTGTTAAGAAAACACTTTGTGTCTGAAACAGAGAATTAAATGGGTTTTCTGTCTTCTTAGCCCCATTTGGCTTATGTGATGTACAGATGGGTATAGATGTAAAATAGGCCTATATAATGCATGCATACGTGCACTATAGATACACATGCACATAAACATTTACAATGTGCGTTAAACTCCTGATTGATTTAGGCTTGAGAGAGAAGCCCGGGATATGGATTTTTCAATGCTTCTCACAGTAGTATTTCTCCTTTTGTGTGGAGGCAAATAGCCACTGTAAAAGCAGACTCCACTGGAATAATTAAAAGCAATTAGGTCAGTATGTTTATAAGTAGTCTAACAAAGTGTCTACTGAAAAATAATCAGTGAAATCATGGTAGTGCTGCAGGGGAACCTGCAAAGAGAATGAATACACGGGGGAGAACCCATCAGCAAGATGTGCAGTCCTCTAGCACTTAACAAATCAGCTGACAAAGGGAGCTTTGAAAAGAAAATCAATTTAGGTGAAAAGAATGCATTTATCAGAGTTTGATTAAACGCAAATATATCAAGGGGAAAACAAAGGTTTTCACACAGCTGTTTAAAAGTTGTGGCCATCATAAGGACAGTTGTTTGTGCTGGTGTCTGTGTTACGGATGGTCTGTGATACTGGACATGAAGAGATGTGTACCTGCTGTAAGCTGGCCCAGGTTTGGGTCTGTGGACCCTTGAGAATCTATGGGGTTTTTATAGGGAGTCTGTGAATTGGTATCTAAGAAAAGAAAACCGATTATCGATGGGCTTAAATCCATAATTACTGGGATCTGCACACCCTTTGGAGACATTTTGCAGTGTACAAATCAAAAAGGTTGAAAACCTCGGGTCTTAAAGCATTTGCAGTAGTAGGAAAATTCGTAGCTGCAGGATTAGGCACACAGCCCATATAAGAACTCCTGTGTATATTTGCATCCTTTCTTTAGTACCTCATTAGGCTTCAAAAGATGTATTTTTTTAAACCTGGTTCTCATGAGTTTTGTGACCCCAAGAGTTTGTTATCATAGCAAGGAAATGATGCTCTTTTTTGTTTTATGAGAAGTAAATGTTAAATAAATTGAATTTTAATGTTTACTACAGTCCCAAAGGAAGATAAAACCATTAGCTAATGACCATAATGAACAGATTTTATTTAAATTTTGAATAATATTTGTGCTATGCTATTAATGGTTATTCTTTTAAAAGTCCTCTATAAATATAAAGGAATAAGTGTGATTTATGCAAGCAATGCAAAGTTGAAAGCAGTATGAAGAATATTTGGACTGGAATTTATTTATATGCAAGTCTGAATGCTTAATATAGCTAGAAAAGCTTTCTCATTTGTAAAACAGAATAGCAAACTACCCTGCAGTTACCTATTCCTTTGGAATATTCTTCCCTTAAGTTTACCTGAGCAATAGAAGGGGATTAATAATTATCACAGAATGATCTTCTGAGAATTAAAATTCATACTTCTGCACATCAGAGCTTTGATTTTTTTTTTTCTAGGAGGATTTGCAAAATCTACATTAAAATTATTTTAATGATGTTTAAAGTGTATAATATTTACACATTTCCCTATATCAACACAGAGGAAACCTCCAGAGTTTCATTTTTCTTGAATATTATTTCTCAAAAAAACGACCCAAAAAAGAAAATCCAAGTACCTGTGTGGTGTCCATTACCATAAGCTGCTCAGAAAAATATTGTTCAAATGAGTTCGACTCCCAAAAAACACATTTATGTATTTGCATGTAGGGCAAAGCCTTGGGCTGTGTCTGTGAGATTATTCTGGTTTCACTGGCTGAAGGCAGACAGAGAGCTGTAGCTCTGGGCATGGTGCTCCTGCATTTAGAAGACCCTGCTCTAGTCCCTTGGGTTCAGAAGACCAGAACACTGCTAATCTCACCTGCTCACACCAAAAGAGGGTTCGCAAAAGACGCTCTGTGCTGCTAAATTCTCATTTAAATCTTTGGTGTGGTGCTTGGGGCTTTATGCGGTCTTCATCGCTGTTGTAGGCTTCCCCTGTGCTGTTGAGGGAGTGAGAACAAGGAACCTGGGTCGTAGGGGCCTTTCAGGGTCCTGGCTAACATCTGGAATCGCACATGGAAGGAAATTGCAAGCCCATAGAGGCTCTGGAGAACAGATGGAGCATGCTTCCCATAGTTAAAGGGTTATCATCATCTTGAAATACAATCAAATTAAATAAAAACTGGCCTAAAAGTCTTTTATTGTTTCTAACCTTGGCTGTCCTGTCAGTATTTGTTTTATAACCATGATTTATGAGAGAATAAGGTGATACTTATATCAACAAATTGTTTGTACTTCATCTTGGTGCTGCTGATCCCAGCCAGGTACTGATGATAAATCCAAAGAAATTTTCCTTTTATCTTTTTTAGCATTAGTGAAGTTGGATGCTTTAGTTTGGAACAGCAGTGGCGTAGGAGTGTGCTTTTTAAGCTTGATGTCCTTGTAACGTCTGTGAAGGATGCTTGCAGCTTCTGATGAAGGGTCCTGCACACCTGAAGGAGATAGTAGCACTTACCCAAACCTTTGTGAGTCTGCAAGGGAAGGCAGACTTGTGCCTTCCTCTGCCAAGTGCAGAGCATTGTGCACTCCAAAGCACTGGGTTAGTCAGCACTTCAAGACATGTTGTGCCACGTGAATCTGGCATGAAAGTCCCATTAGCATGGGAATGATGGACTCCTTAATCCTGAACTTTGGTGGAGTTGCTCATGAGAGCATTGCTGGATGAAGCCTTTCCTTGCTCAGCATTTACCTGCAGATTTAATTTGTGTATTATCGAAGAACCTGCCTCTTAAGTGACTCTTTAAATACCCCTGTCAGTGGTATCATCTATAATATCACCAAAATGTCCAAGAACATCAGCTTTCTTACAGGAGTCAGTGAACCATGGCAGGGATCCCTGCATGATCTCCTGAACTGTGTCAGATGAGCAGCCACATGAGTGGAGAATCTGCTTTTCTGTAAATGTTTGCATGCGTATCCTGGCAAATAAAGCTCAGGACATTCAGCAGTAAGGACTCCTGTGTTAAAACTGAATTAAAATATTGTCTTATGGATTAGAATGGAAAAATACACAGCCAGATCTCCAATGTCTTCTCTTTACTGTGCACATTGAATAATAATTATTTTATGAAGATAGTGCATAGTACATATTTATAAACACAACAGGCAAACAGTGAGACCACAGTGAATAAATAAATAAACTATAAATGTATCAAAGTCCTGTTTCAGAACAAACTACAATTACATTCATTGTTATAATCAATATTTCTTTTTTCCTTTCGCAGTTATACAGCTGTCAATGCTCACTTCCAAAGGGATGACACTGGATATGTTCTGGCTAAATTTTAGGTTCATATTGAAGTAGTATTCTTGTCCATACATAAAAACAAATAATCTCTAAATATAGATTTTTTTTTTTTTTTGGTGTAGTAATTACTGCTTCTTCACCAACTATAAGAGCAATTAAGTCCAAACTAATGAGCAGTTTTCTACATTATAGTTATTCTGCTCTATCTTAATAACACTTATCTCATTAAATAGCTTTCTTCCTTTGGAAAGGAAATGTCTAAATTCATTACACGTTTTACAGCTACTGGTCAGAAAAGCCTAATCCTTTTATCTTTTAAGGCAATTTTAGTTTCTTTCTTTTCTCAGGTGCATCTGGTTCTGTTTACATTTTTTACCCATTTTAGTTTGGCATCTTCAGCCAGTTTAGAATATAAACTTGCTTTACCTGCAGGCCTGGAGCAGGGGCTTTCATCTGAAACAATGGGACTTAATGTCAGGCAAGGCAGGCTCTCCAGAGCAGATTCCTGTAAAGTGTGAATCTCATTCTTTGCCTTTTTATCTAACAAATTTAGAGCTGGCTTTCCAGAAAGTTGTGCTTTTGGCAGCCTTTTTTTTTTTTTTTTTTTTTTGGCATGCTGCCTTCTAATAATTTTAAACACCGCATTTTGAAACATCTGAAGCAGTAGCTAACAAACTAGTGAGGGGTTCTGCATTGTGTAGTTCAGTGGGGAGCTGGTTGGAATGGAAATGGCCCAAAGGGCTAAGGCAGCACTGCCAGGTCTGGTAGTTTTATTGTTAGTCTCACAGTATTTGGTGTTTTTCTTAAAGCCACAACTGCTGGAGTTTTCTAACGAGAGGAAAATTCATCAGCTTCCATGTAAAAATGCAGTAGTGGTTATGGGAGAGGAGCTTGAAAGTCTGTCCCGAATATTTCCTCCTGACTAAAAACAAAGAAGTCATATGAAAGGACCCTCAGAACACTGTGGTCATATTTTTGTAATCAAATATTTTTTGGAGACTTAAATTCGTGGTGGGACTGGGGATACTGTACATCAAGAGGCAAATTCTCCAAAGAGAATATCTCCTTCCTCTTCTTGATGTAGTGCTGGCTGCAGCCCCTGTGCAAGAGGCTCTGCGTGGTTTGTGGGCTATGGGGAAAAGTCTCTGAAGAGGTAGTTTTAACACAGGATAATTTTGTGTGTGTTTTAAATTATTATTATTTTTTAGTTTAAGGAGCAAGCACATCTTCCTAAAATGGGTAGGGGAAAAAATCCTAATGCTTTATTGAACCATGTTGCTACAATTGTGGTCAGTGGCAAGTACAGGTATGAAAGAAATTGCCATAAATCCTATGGTTATTTAGTTTTTCTTTTTAAAATTCTTGACAGTTTAGAACTGAATTTGTAGAAGCGTTATTAAATAAACTCTGACTGTGGCGTATTTGCTCTAGGACCTTGTTTAGCAAAGCACTTAAGTAAATGCATAATGTGAAGCCCATGAATAATATTATATCTGTGCAATGAATAGAGCACATAAATGAGCGCTCAGTGTCCAAGATATGAGGAGCCCTTGAACTGGAAGTATTCACACAATTAAAGTTAAACATTTGCTGAAGACATTGGATTATTCGGCTATTTAAAGTAAAGCATGTGCTTAAGTACTTTGCTGAATCAGAGCCTATAAAAAGAAATGTTCACAAAAACATGTGAATGGTGAAAACGGAAACTAATCACTAGCTAACTGATATTGTGCCACAAACGCAAGCAAACTAAAGCTGGGCATGAAAACGGTGTCAGATGAGTGAGCGCCGTATGTCTCGGGCAAAGCTCTAGACCGTGAGCTTTGCTCTTGAGTGTTAGTGCTGGCTGTCCCGGGTGAGTAAAACTGGAGTCTCTTCCGGGGCGATAAATCCAGTGCTTACTTTGCAAGAGCATTATGCGACATGATGTGCATACTGTAAAATGCAAGGCTTCTCTGAATCGCTTAATCGAAGCATAAACCAGAGCTGTGAGGTAAACTCTGGAGGCTGAGTATGAGTGAAGAAGATCAATAAGATCTGACTCAGTACCTACTAAATTAATAAACTTCTATTACTGATTTACTAGCTTCTCTGTGCTAGTGGAGTTACAAGTGGTTACATCCAGTATTTACTTCAAAATAAGCCCTGCTTGCTATTTTGCTGCCGTGAAAACCTGATGAGACCAGGAGGTGTGTTATGTGGCTAAAAGTCAGGTAGTATCAGTCATTGAGAGTTAAAGAGAGAGAGAAAAAAAATAGTGCAACCACTCTCACAAAATCTTACTATTTGCCTGAGCTTCTGTTCCTCAGAAAATAACTTTCTCCACCTGAAAGTGTGTACCAGGTTGTGTTTCTGAGAGCAGGACACGTCACAACCAAAGAAGAAACAGGAGTGCTATATCTGCTTCTAAAATATTCATTAAAAAATGCATGGGAAAGGCCTATGCATTTTTTACCAAAAAAAAAAACAACCAAAAAAACCCAACAAACAACAAACACCTCTTTTCTTACTAGATAGTATGAAGTATGTAGGTGTCATCTAGAATAAAGGCGTCCTGAAGTAAATAGAGGTCTGTGGTTTTTCAGCCTTTTGCTTACAGAGTTGCTGGAAGTGGCTCTGAGCCGAGCACTGAAGGGTGGTTGGTGTTTGGGCACCTGTGTGTTAGTGCAGCTTTTGCTATTGATGGGTTTGGGTTCTTTTGTTATTTCCCCTGGCATTAGATTCTGTTTGGTGTTTGTCAGTAAACTTGGGCATGCTGGAGTGCTGCCAGGATCAGTTGCACAAAAGTAATGAGACCAACCAAAGCAAATCAGGGCAGATTGAAACAAGATAGTAATTTTTAGGTTCTCGTTTGCCTTCTGGCTCCTGGACCTTTCTTCTTTTGTGTTTTCAAATTTTCTTCTGAAGCCATAGAGCCTAGAAACTTTCTAGTTTAAAAAAGCTGGACATAATTCATTCTCATAAGATCGAGACTCCAGTATGTCAAGTCCACCAACTACAGCTTTAATAAAGGCATTGAATTACCTAATTCATGGACTGGAATCAGGAAGGTAGTGTTTAATTACTTTTTTTGGTCCATGGTCCTAAACACGGCTTCTTCAATTACCTTATAATACTCAGAATACTCTAACTCATTCCTATAGATCTGTTACTGGCAAAAAATTCCAGTCATGGAATAAAATCTATTTTATATTTTACTCTGAACAAAACAAGAACAGAAAGTCAGTCTGCTCCTCAGGAAGCTCTTGGCTTCAGCGTAAGCTAAGAGATAACACAGGAATACAGACAAGTGCAACGGTCCAGCGGGACAGCATTGCTTAGTGTGGTGGGAAGTGATCTCACCCCGATAGTGAGCTTAATTGGCATCCAGATTTTTGAAGGTGAAACTATTAAGTCTTGGCCTAAGTGGAAAAAGAAGAACTTTTCTGAATATTTGTATGGGATTCTTAGCCTGGATATGTTTATCTGTTTTCCCCGTCCATTGCCTTTTGGCTGCTGCAAGTCCAATGGCAAGGCCTGTCAGAACCAAAAGAAGAAATCCAGGCTTTTGGAGGATATCTGTCATTTAGGAGGGACAGAATTCTTTTACTCATCTTTGATCCAAGGAACATCCTCTAACTAAGGTAGTGGAGGACTCTGTTTAGTGTTTTCACTGAATTTCCAACCTGGCTGACATCCTCGTTGGATGATAGTTCTGGGAGAACATCATAGATAGTGTGAGACCTTCCCCCAGGCGGAAAGTTGTGATGCCCCAACTGCATTTACTAGTCAAGACTCTCTGCAAGTGTATGGGTAAGTCCCTTGAGAAGCATCCACCTTCGTAAGGTGAAAATGCTGTCTCCTGAAGACCTCTTGCAATCTATGGCTAGAACTCAAAGAAAGACTGGGCTGGAAACCTGAGGAGCTGGCAATAGAAGCTGCAGATTGAAGCCTGGAGAGCCATTAAACACTGAAACAATCTTTTAAAAACCAAACAAACAAAACCCAAAAAAACCCCAAACATTGACTTCTCCAGTCTTGATTTCCTCAACACTGAGTACCTTTCTGAACAAGGTGAAAACTGTTTTTAAGGCTCTGTAGAGAGGCAGCTTTATGAAGTGTAATGACTCATGCTCATCGTGTCAGTATGTGTTATCCAACTGTTTCTTCTGGTATCAAAATCTGTTACTTTTTACTGATACCGTAAGCGTGGAAAACCAAACAAAACCTGAGGTTCAATCCCTTGGAACACAGCAGGTTTCAACAGCCTTTTGGAGATGTAACAAGATTTTCCTTGATGTAGTGAACTGCATACAGACCTGAGTAGCTATCAAGGATGCCAGTGGCTGTTAAGCGAGGTCGTTCGTTTTTGAGGAAAATTAGAAATAACAAAACTTGGTTTCTATTCCATTAATATGCCTGTCAAGCAAATGGAAATATTGTTTAAGGAATATCTAGTTTGTAAATGAATAAGGTTTTCCGGTCTGGAGTAGAGTTAGAGAATCCGTATAAATTACGGAGCCAAGGTGAAGACTGCTCTGCTGGAGGTGGAGTGTGTGGTTCTGCATAACAGGTGAACTGAAAATGATGGGTATGACAGGAGCTATATTTAAATGAGCCGAGTTGAAAGCAGTGCAAGAATAGAGGGAAATGGTGTACACAAATCACAGTGGATTCTGTCCTCTGCAGATCTATTTCTTTTGTCACAAGCAAAAATTGCTGTGATGGAACATGAGGAACTAACTTCTGTGACGGAACGAGGCAAAACAACAGTCTGAGTTTGGCAAAGATACATGCCTTGTGGCACATGAAGGGAAAAGGAACAAATGTCTTCTGGACAAAACTGAGCAAAAGAAAAGTTTGATTTTTCCAGGACTTCAGAAGGATTTTTCCTTATGTAGAAGGAAACTTAAAGATCAAAATTTCCACTGTTTTAGGTTAACGCAGTCGTAGAACTTCTGAGCAAGAATTTGTCACGAAAGGTCAAAGTTTGGGATTAATAATACTGTGAATGGGTCTTTATCTTAGCCAAGTTCTGCTTATGTCAAGTATTGTAATGTACATTTTGGAGTTTCAACTACTTTTGGCTTAAAAGAAGGACTGGGACAGTATAGAGTGGGTGACATTGTTTTGTGTGACACTGGCCAGATGACACCAGTGTGGCATGAAGATCACATGCTTCCTGGTCTCTGGTACTGAGCAAATTATTAAGGTAATTAAAGCAATAGTTTAGAGCATGTTCAGATCAGAGGAGCACTCCACAAAGGCTCTGGTGTCTTTATATTCCTAAGGGAAAGTCCTGGGGTTATCAAAGTCAGTGTCAGTCCTCTCACGTCAGGCAAAGACCACCTTTCATCTTTGATCTCACTAGTCTGCACTGGGGTGAGCCCAGAATCCCAGCGCTGGTGCTGCTGCACCGGGTGATTCACCATCTACCTGTACCATAACCTTTCATCCTACAGACAGATAAGTACATGAGTAACTTCACTCCAGTTTTACCTCTTGACATTAGTGAGGTTACCTGAATATTGTAAGTCATGTTCCTGGATGGAGTCTTTTAGATGGGCTGTATAATAAATTGCATGTTTTTATTTAGGGAGTTTTCCCTGTCATTGAACTTTAGGCTTAAAAGCACTCTAGGTTTAAAACAACAAAATGCTTTTTTTTTTTTTATTTGATATAAAAGTTGAAATGCACTCTTCTTCTATACTTCCAGACACCAGTAATCTCAGTAATGTGGCATCAAAATGAATCTCCTCTTTGCTTTTGGGTTTTTCCCCCTTTTTTATTTTGTACCACATGGATCTTGCGTCTGTCCTTATGTCAGACTTCCACGAGTGCCACTCAGGTTCATCTCCATGCTCATCCTTTCAGTGATCATCTTTACTGCTTGTCAGATTTTCCCCCTAAAGAAACTTCCTACATATTGAGCAAAAGTGATAAAAATTATGCTTTTTTTTTCTTACCACTTGAGAAGCTCCTGTTGGTACGGGCAGTATGGTGCGTGTTAGCGTTGTATCAGAAAGAGCCGCATTTCTCCTAAGTAGCACTTTGTTATGAAGTTCATTTGACTGAAAATATTTTGCATGCTTAACTACCTGCTGGTGAATTTTTCTATGCCAAGTAACGTGTCAGGAGCTAGCAGAGCATAGTAAGTTAATTACTTGTGTGCACACTGTGAAGGAAAAGCAAACAGCAAGGCACCAGTGATACGAAGAATGAGACTTCATTTCAGTCGCCAGAGATTGTGTTGTTAATGAATCCGTTCAATCAGCAGGGAATTGGTAATGTAGATAAGACCAGGTATGGCTGTGTACTGATATGAAGATTAGTCCCTCAACCAAAACATTGTTTTTAGTGAGGGTTTGCTAATATTAAATAGTTTTTCAAAAGCACCAGTGAGATAGAATAACAGCCTGAATAATTATGTCTGTCTTGAAAAGACATGGTGATGATGGTCTTCTAATGTGCACTGCAGACACCATATAAATCCAATATCTTACAGATTTCACAGTTAAGTGATACACTCCAGATTCCATTTTATGGTATATGTCGCCGTGGGCTGCCCAAACACTGCTGTGACTAAGCACAGAGAAGCGTGTTTGGAGCTGGCTGCTGCCTTCCTCACATGGGGCTGAGAGGGGCAGGAAGTGCTGCAGAAAGCACCTGCCGTGCTCCTGAGCATCCTTGGTGACCATACGTGTCGATTCTCCCATCAGAGGGACCGGGCAGCTGCAGGAGCTGCAGGCAGGGACGTGAAGGGACAGGTGATGCTCTTACCTTGCCCTGGGTGAAAGTCATCTTGGTGGCTCAAAGCCTGCAAGCTGCACAGTCCCTAAATGAAGTGTTCATGCAATGCTGGAGGAAAGAGTATTTATCCCAGGTTGTTTTGTTTTTTTTAATTTTTTTTTTTTACTGGGTGTTTGAATGTGCACCGTTGGTGCTGTGGGAATGATTCTCCTGCAACGCTTGCCCCGACTCCATCCATCACAGCAGTCGCTTTGCCGCCAGCTCTCTGTAGCAGCTGGTTTTTCCCCACAGCAGCTGCTCAGACAGTTGCGTGCGGGTTCCTTGCTGCGGGGCAGAGCCGGCAGGAGGAGAGAGACTCTGGCTGCTTGGGCTGGGCAAGGCTCTGGGGCCAGGGGACAGGAGGGCAGGAGAGGCTGTGCTGCTGGTTCTCTCCTCCAGCACTAACAGGCTTCTACCTAAAACTCATCCAGGCAGGACGGGTGCAATGGAATAAGATCCACCTTAGGAGCATCAGGTCCTTTTCATTAATTCGGGTTTTTGGGGTTTGTTGGTTTTTTGGTCTGCTGTGCGGGTTTTTGTGTTGTGTGAGGGGGTTTTCTTTGTGTTTTTTTTTGTTTGGTTGGTTTGGTTTTTTGCTTTTTTTTGTTAAATTCTGGGCTTTCCTAATTGGTAAATTAAAGCTGGTTTTGAACACTCTTAAGTCATTTAGCATAACATACTGGAAATGGCAGATATGGAACAAAAATGAGAAAAACAGTTGTAAGTGTTCTCTGTCAGCTGCAGCAGCAGTGCTGTCTGCTAGAGTACCTCGGGCTGGATGCTATGGCTGCTTATTGTCTTCCTATTTATTCCTACTCCTGATGCTCTTAAATTAATGGTAGAAACATAGACTGAATGTTAATGGAAGTTGAGGCCAGGGTTCACGCTGGCAATTTCCCAGAAACTCTCCCGGGAGCTATTTTACTGGTGCATGTTAGTGAAAGGGACAGCTGGATTGAGAAGGCTGTTGTAACAGGGATGCCATTAAGAACTTAGTTGAGCAAAAGTTGATTTTTGCCCAAAAATGAAATACCATAGCAAAGCCAGTGTTTGTCAAGGCTTAATGAGTGATTTCGGGGACTGCAGTGTTGTCTGTGATACAATTAAACACTAAGGTCCTAGTATGGTGGCCATCTTCTGGTCAGCTTAGGATCAACAAAGGGTATTGGAAAGCAGAAGGTGATGTGTTTCAGCAACAGATAACTTTATTTTCCTGATTTTATTTTTTTAAGCCACCCTCTGCTTAGAACACTTCTGTTTTTTGTAAATTTTAAACCTGAGTGAAAGCAACAAGTGAGAATCATTTTTGTAGCAGGTTTCTTTTGAAATCCTGAGTACTTTCACTCTACCAGTGCCTCTGGATAGGCTTTATTGATATCAGCCCTCCCTCCCTTTATTCGCTTTCTATATTGCTCTGTGCTCTCTGTGGGTGTTTTATTAACCTGCATCCTGCAAAAATTCAATAAAAATATACAATTTTTTTCTTTTCTTTCTTCCTTCTTTTCTTTTTTTTTCATGCTGGCTTTTAGAGATAGAGCTCTGGGGAAGGCTCCTTTGGTTAGTTATGAGGAACAGATGGGAATCAAGAAAAGGTACTTTCTGTTCCCGTACCCACCTAAATTGGAGGTAATTAAGTTACAGTGAGGCATCATTTACGTTAGCAGTTTCTTTGGTGAGATCAAGGCTATTAAGGGTACATGTGAGAAGTAGTGGGATTCACATCTGTGGTGTTTTGAGAAATAATTGGAACTGTGTTTTTCTTAAGCATGTTTGCAGGCAGCCTGGCACTGAGGTCCATGGTGGGACAGTTGAGTCCCACACAGTTGCTGCGCTTTTTATCTCTGCAGCTCTTCTCAAGTTTTGAGCAATCCTCGCCGATGCTCTGATGAGACAGACAAACTTCTCCCTTTGTAATGGAAGGGAGTGAAATGGAGCGTGTAGCTCCTGGTGGTAGGAAGGAGACAGAGAAGCAAGATGGGAATTTGAGATTTCCTGACTTAAATGTCACGGCTTATTACTGTCACTGTCGTTCAGCATTCATCTCTGAGCCGTTGGGCAGGTTCAGCAGCATGGGAGCTTTGATGCTTCGGCAGGGTCTCAGTCAAGCCCTCAAATGAGCCCAGATCGCTGGTTTAAAGGCAAAATTCCCCCATAAAAGGGTTCCCTAGCCCACCATGCCCGTTCTGGCAGGTTTTCCTCTCGCCTCCTACAACCTGAGGTCTCTCTACCACAGTGTCAGCTCAGGCTGGGTCCTTCAGGGCCATCACCCACAGTCTGGGAGTAAGATCACAGACACAGAGCGGCAAGCTGTCTGCTCGGCCCCCTTGCTTTTGCCTGCTCTGGGTGTTGGCAAGGGATGCTGTAATTAACACCAAGCCAAATTCAGATGCTCTTCCTTCCTCTTCTTTCAACAATGTCTTCTTGAAGCCCCCCAGACCTCCGTCTACATCTAAGAGCACTTGGGTGGGAAAGTTTCCTGCCCAGTTTCTTCCTCTTGTTTCCCTTGTTTCATTTTCTCAGAACTTTCTTTATTCATGTTTTAATGAATATATATAATGAATGAATTTAATGAATATATATTTATTAATGCTGTGCTTTCTCCTCAGAGTAGCCCAGATGGGACCTTAGCTTACATCGCGTTATATGTTCTTGTGCTCCTTCTTCATCTGTTTAATTCAATGAAACACCAGGCTAATTCTTTCCTTTTATCTCTGCTCTTTGGAAGAATTGGCATTTCTTTTCTCTTCTGTCCCATGGGGAGGAAGGCTGATCTCCTTTCTGGTGTGCTACTGGGCTACCCAGCTCAGGGAGATGGCTTTGGAAAAAAGAGCATGAAGTTGCTACAAAATAGGGAAGATTTGCCTAGAAGGGCTGCACGTTTTCAGGTTTGAGGTGCTTTGTGTTGGGTTGCTTGGAGCTCTGTCTTGTGTTATTTCATTGTAAGATTTTCAAGGCAGGATCTGTTTGCTGTTCCATACATGGAAGGACGGACCCTCTCTCCATTCTGCAGTATTTGGGCAGTACAGCAATATAACTATTTCTGCTGTCAAGGTCCATCACTATACAGCTATTACTCCATAAAGGAAAGAAAGGACAGCAAGAAAGAGCAACCCTTCTGCAGAGAATGTTGTCCTGGACATGACCTGTTCGAGGAACCTGTGCCCTGTCCCAGGAACCCAGTACTGAAATGTATGTCTTCCTCCCAGCAACACAAAGTGCTGCCATTGAGCTACTGCATTGATTCATAATACATCTTCATTCAGTAATTTCCATTAGGATTTATACTTTTTAAAATTATATTTAAGAAAAAATCTATTTTTATGTCTGTCTCTAGCCTTCATGGAGCTTTACTCAACTAGTACAGGAATAGAAGGAAGTTAATTTACGATGTCTTCATATAAATTAATCTCCTGTTTTCTCCTTATATTGTAAGTTATCACCTCGTTTATTATGTGCAGCTCAGGGGTGAGTGGTTTTAAAAAGGCCTCAGACAGTTATGAAATGAATGGTGTGAGATGTCAGATACATTTATTAAAAATGCAGAAAATTATAAAAAACAGAGGATGGAGATGTATATTGTCTCAGTCACTTGCCACCAGCAGGCACCTTCTACACCACAATTTATCCTCCCACTCAGTGAGTTCTGCATAATAATTTCATTGATATTGTTGTGCTCTGTGCTTAATATAAATATTTTTGAAATATTAGAGTTACAGAACTCCAACAGCTCATTAGTCACGTCTATCAAGAGTTTATTGTGTGAGACACCCCTTAAAACCCCCAAACTATTTTGCCAGCACAGCTAAACTTAGTCCCATTTTCACTTTTGTGTGGTGGTAAATTATTCAGCTCACAAATGCTAAAACTTGAAATGTTTATGGAAAAAGCTTGTTTTAGTAATTACACTTACTCCACTTTATTGTGAGTTTCCTGCAACATTTGTCTTAAGGTCCTGGTGTTTCCTGATGTTGGTTATTTATCATACATTTGTGCCGCAGGCAGGTTGATAGGTACAGTGGGAGTTTCATACAAGATTCATGGCAGCTTTATACTTTTTTGAGGAACAAAATTAGGACGCAGAAAGTATGTATATGTATGGGGGATATATATATATATATAAAAATTTTAAAATCCCGGTGTGTTTGTGACTATGTAATACAGATGTTCACATACATACCAAGGAATGCAAAGGTTTTGAAAACATACATAAAAAATTTTGCCAAAGATAATTGGAGGTTAGAAGGTTTAATTAAAGAACCCAGCAATAATTGTAGCATCTATGGATGTGAAAATTTAAGGAGAACATGCACTTCACTCTGTCTTCAGGTTTAAAGCTGCAGACGTTATAAGATAGTTTATATTTAGGAGCATGGTTTAAAGCCTCCCTTTCTCTTTTTGCATCTGCTACTTTTTGACAGTGAGACAGTATCACTGACAAAATCACTTCTGAAGACCAGCTTTGCTTTTACAGCCCCATGGCTGGGCACTTCTGTAAGTGTGGTGGCACCGGTGCCGAAAGGAGTTGTTGGAGCTTCTGATTTCGCTCTTAGCAGTTGCTCAAAGGTTATCTAAATCCAAACCCTTTTTGTTCCATCTTCCTGTATTTGTGTTTGTTCCAACAACTGCCGGTTAAGATATCCCTTATCGGAGATTGTTCTTGGGAAAAAATTTCTTTCACCATCTTTTAGTTTTCAAAAAAACCTGTCCTTGGCTGTTTACGACTTTCACATGTCTTAGACACGCTTTTCTGTACTGAGCTTGCAGACTGGATGATGCTTAGACCTGTTTGGGTCTCAGCAAGCTCTTCAGGATCTTGCGCTTGGTATTCAGTCTCATTTTTCAAGCAGTAATTGGAATTTTCTGCAAGCACGAGTGTCTCATGTTAAACAGAGTGATGACAGAGAATAATAAAATGAAAAGCCTTTTCCCCTCAGGGTAGGAAATCCTGAAATCTTTGTTCACAACGGCACTGTGAACACTAACTACGGGCTCTTCTTCTTCATCTCTTTGATTTTGGTATGCCATCCTTTTAGAGCAGGACAGTATAATTTCAGCAACTTTTCCCCCTAATATAATGATTCAACAACTTGATTGCTTTCTCTGCAACAGGAAGGCATCTGAAAGATGCCACTGATTTTTATCAAGGCTTTCAGGGATTTTTATACCTTTACCCCTGCAGCCTCATGGTAAATCACTCAGCCAGATACGTTATTCAAATCATTCTTTTCTGTCTTATATCTAAATGCAGTCTCTAGGCTTCATCCTATGGGGTTCACTTTATTTCTTCTTTGTAGGAGGGAACTGGGGGTGAGAGGGGAGGCTGATTTTTTGGCTGATCTGGGTCTGCAGTATGTGCCTTGCCACCTGTCATAACTTAAATGGCAAAAAGTGATGGTGAAATCCTATTTTATAGCATCAAGTAACATTTTTTACCTTTTTGTCCCAAGTAACAGCCCCAGACTGAGACTCTTGAAAGATCTTAAAGTGCATTCAGTTCACTAGTGAATTTTGCTGGTATTAGAATGTTTTAAACAATTTTTTTCCTGTTGGAGAATTCAACCTGCTATTGAAGTTCATTGCTTTGTAGCTGAGCAAGGGCACTACTTCCTTGCTCTTTCTCAGTGTGAAAAAAGGAACTAGTTTTGTTTACCGGTGGTGACATTTCTTTTCAGTATTTCTTGAGATTTGGCTTGTGATGGAGCAGTTCAAGTATGACAGGGACTCAGAGGCAGGCATTCACATCTTTAGCGTCGCCCATGCTGAGGTAGTTGGGCAGGTTATAGCTGCAGGTGCGTGCAAAGCATCCCTGTTCACCCAGAGCCTGTAAAATTTGCTGTAGTCCTTTAAGTGAAGCTGCCCATCCAGAGCTGTGCAAGCAAGGGCTGGGAGGTTTTCGTGTGAAGAAGAAATGCTATTTTGTTCCATCTATCCTTAATAACTAACATACATAATGGAAGCCTGGAATTTTTCCTTTTATACCCACTTGTGCTGAATGGCACAATGGTCTTGAAAATCCCATGTCAGAGCTGTCTGCATTGGCTTTCAAGTGAAGTCTGACTTTTAAGCAGTTGAATCCTTTCTGATTTTGTTTCTTGTGCTTTAAGCAGGAAAGAGCCCATGGTACATGCTAGAGGCCACCTGTTTGGTTGGCATTACTAACATAGTAGACCAAATACCACTGCCACGCAAGAAGATACCGAGCCATTGCTCAGCAGCTCTTCTCCCCTCTTTTGGATTAAATGGTCCCACGTCTTCCCAACCCAGCAAGAAAAGAGCCTTTGCTACTTTACATGAACTATGGGCATGCTGCTCCTGATGAGGATAGCTTCTGCTAGCTTTACAAAACTGGCCATGCACATGAGCAGCAAGAGCCCTCTGCATGTGGGGCAGTGAGGACAAAGTAGGGCTAGAAAGGGGTGATGGATTTAAGCCTTTCTGCTGTGCCCTTTCTCTTACGACTCTGTAAATATCTGCCTTGCACATAATCATGGATGAATGATCTCCCATATTAAGATGGTGGGGTAGGGTGTTCCCCTGAAGTGACCAAGCTAGTGAAAAGGTAAGAGGCATCAAATACAGACAAAGATTTGTCTGAGATCTTTTTGTTTAACACCACCCCACCCCCAAACAACAAAATACAACCGCAACACCCCACGCCCCCTTCCCAACCTTAAGAAATAATAGAAAAATTTAAAAATTAAAACTCCTAAACTCGATCTTTCCATGCCGGGCCTGGGATTTAAAGGCAGATTTTTGTGTTAAAATCAAGTGAAATTAAAAAAAACCACCAAGTGTTGATATTTTTACCTTTTTCCCAACTTGTAAATGAATGATCAAATTCACAATACTCAAAAATTGCTACTGTCTGTTAAACTATATCTGGATGTTGTGTAAAGACCTATGTGTTACACACCACTCTGTATCAGAGTAGCTGATCCATTAATTGGAAAATGATTTAAGATCAAGGAAATGCCAGTGGTTTTAATAGGAGATGGTTTATACAAATGATTGTAGAAGAAAACTAGATAGATGTCTTTTTTTTTTTTTTGAAGTGGAAGTTTTTATACAAGCTTTAATTAGATTTTGGCGGAATACATTATTTTAATGCTTTTTCATTAATGAAGACTGCTCATTGTTTTGGTTGTACAGTAAAAAGAAGAAAAAAAGTAATCTTGGATTCTATTTAAAGAGCAGCCTATGCATTAAAGAACTATTAAAGATACAGTCATTGACAGAAAGATTTTGCATGAGAAAAGAATGCAGAATCAATCAAGGAAGCATCAAGTAATTTCAGCTGAGGATGGATCTCTAGTTATAGGTTTGAAACGTTGTGTGTCAGAAACCGTGGTGTTGCTGAGGTTCCTGACCCTGGTTTCAGCAGAGATAAGGTCTCGTCCCCAGAGACCCGGCTGCAATCCAGAATGAGCTGGTGGGGTTGCCAGCCCCAGAAGGTCAATGGGCTCTGCAGGTCCCCTGAGGCACAAGTGGACGCGGGGCAGGCTTTTGGTGGAGCTGGAGTCACTGGGACTACGGTGGAGAAGTGCTCTGTCCCCTGTGCCAGCCCGAGCTGAGGAACTGAGCGAGTGTCCATGTAGCTCTGCACGGTGGGGCTGGGGGAGAAAACACCCCTGTGGAAACATGAAACACAGCTGGGAGAGGGTGGCCTTCTCTCAGTGACGCTCGGGGGGGGAGCACTGTGGTGAAAATTCCCTTTCCTAAGCCCCCAGCCCCCTCCCATCACTCAGATGTTCTCTGGTCACCATCTTGTCTTGCTGCAGTGCATTTGCTTGACTGGGGAAGGGAATACAGCCCTCCTTCCTCGATGTGTGCATTTAGTTGCTGGACCTGATGGCATGAATTCCTGGAGGTAGGACACTGATTTCAGTATCTGAGGATGCCAAACGTTATCAGTCTTTCCTGTGTCTGTGCTGCTCGTGCATCAAGTTGCACCCGGGGGGGTTTAGATTGGATATTAGGAAAAATTTCTACATCACAAGGGTTATCAAACATTGGAACAGGCTGCCCTGGGAAGAGGTGGAATCACCATCCCTGGGGGTATTTAAAGGATGGGTAGACGTGATGCTTGGCAACATGGTTTAGTGGTGTTTTTGTCAGCGTTGGGTGGATGGTTGGACTCGATGATCTGAAAGGTCCCTTCCAACCTAGACAATTCTATGATCAAACACTCCAGTTCTGGAATGGGGCTGTCTGATGTTTACCTTTGCTTGCAGGTCATCCCACTATCTCAATTGAAATTTGTATGATTTATTAACACAGGTGAGGGCTCTTAACTTGTTTGGGTTTTGAAAACCAAATTATTTGTCAGCTCTTAAAAGGCCAATTCAAATTCATTCCAAATTTTATTTGATTTAAGGCAGGATGCTTACTGTTGGAAAAATGAAATACAAATAGCCATAAGTTACTCTGTGTGACATTTACCCATCTGAAACAGAGAACGAAGGGATTTTTTTTTAACTAGGTTTAAGTGAAACAGAGTCTTTATTTAGTGTCATGTTTTTATTTAAAAGCATTTATTTAAAGTTCTAAAAAACAAAGAATTCAATAAAGCAAGACAGGTGCAACTGCAAATGATTAATGATATAATTCCCAGTACTTTATAAAGTGTCTAACGCTGAAGAGATTTATACAGTGCAGAATGGCAATTGTGCTTTGATGGAAGGAATAGGTAATCAATACCTGCAAGCTTAGAAAAAGTGTTCTATTTCCTCCTCTAATGATATAGGGTTTTTTGCAAGGCAAGGATGTCTGGAGCATGAGACACTTGGAAGAAGAATTAATTTGAAATCTGTAGTGGAAGATCAGTTTCAATTAAAACTGCTCTTGAATGTCCACAGAAAAAAGCAGGCAGTTAAGCTTAAACCTTCTGATGGCTACCAGTGAATAAATGAATCCTACTGCACTATTCTTGATTACATTTATAGGTTGTTGAGCTTATTTTTTTCAGGGTAGGGGATATAATTTATTTACTTTGGTCTCAAACTCAAAAATACAAATTTGCTTCTCAGCCCCCTAGCTCTGCTTTTGCCTTCTCACGCTAATTGTTAAAGCTGGGACGGCCCCAATCCTGCCCAGCTGGGAATGGAGATGTTGGGGTCACGGCCTCTATTTCTGTCTAGAATTGCTGCCATAATGGTGTAGGTCATATTGCATGTAACAATTTGCATATCAAAAACTTCTGAAAGAAATTAATGGAAAACCTAGCCGTTTATAAAATCCTGTGCTGATTTTAACTAGGAGGTCTTGAACTTCTAAATCAGAGTTTAGCCTTGTGACTGTAATTTGGGATGTCAGAACTTGGAGTCACTGCACCAGCACTAAGTTGGAGTTTCATTGCATTAGATTTTTCTTTAATAATTCAGCACTGATATAGAAACATTTTATGCATAAAAACTAATACTATTACATGAAGACCTCAGATACTGCTAGGATTTTTTTTTTGTAAATTACAGATTTAGAATTAAGTGAAATTACTGTATTTGTAGAAAGAGATATATTGCTATTAAATTAATCCAAACAAGTTTAATTTTTTTAAAAAAAAAGCAGGTGTAATGGTTTTTTTGGATGATACAAAACTATACAAGCCTTTAAAGGTCTGTGGAAAACTACATTTCAGTGAGAGTCAGTCCAGGTACCTAAGTCACTTGAGGTTTTGATTCAACATGGTGGTTTGTTTACCCTTATGGCTTACTTTATTCATTTTGACAAGACAGTTTTCACTGCAAATTGGTTGAGAACTGGCTATACTTTTTTCCCAAAAAAAAAGAAGAAAAAAAGTCTTTGTCACAAGATGCATGGAAGGAACCCTACAGTCCCTGTTAAGATAAATCCACCAACTCAAAAAAAAAATAAAAATATTCCCATTGACTGAAGGGTCACCAGAATACTTAAAAAAGAAAAATTTGAGTGCAGAGCTCCTTTTGAATGCACAGCTGAAACCACAGCGATAGCCTCTGTGAGCAGAGTGCTTTTGCAAAGCTCACCCCATGTTTATAACAAAGCCAAAAAACGAGAGCTGGCAGGTTTGATGATTATGTGTGAGCACTAAACATTTTAAAGCAAATTCCCAAATTTCATGGAGTAAATGCAAGGTTGTATGAAAAGTAAATCTGAATTGCCAATTAATTCACTGCAAACCAATTACTAAGAGCATCCTGAATCAGGAAAAATATCTGCATTTTGAGTGGAACACGTTTTCCCCATATAGGGTTTTTAATCTGTTCTCCTTGGCTGTGGTACATTGGGAAATTAACTGGAAGTGGCTTTTGCTGACAACACAAGTTGAACCATAAGATAAACGAAACTGATTTTTTTAACCTGGACAGATGATGTAAATGATTTTTAAAGGATGTTGTGATTTTGCCTAATTTTAGTTGAAAGTAAAACACTTTTTTTGTTGTTGTTTTGTTTGCCCTTCAGCATTTGTGTGTGGTGAATACAGCCCAAAATCTTACTGTTGATTAGGTGTCCTGCACTAGCCCATGGGAAGATAGGAAGAATGAATTTTGCAACTACTCGGATTAAAACCCAGGGGCGAATGAAACTGGCCTTCACAACTGCTAGGTTTGGATGGCACTAATTGAATTTAAATATGCCTCTCAGATGCAAGGGTAATAAATGCATATTGGTGCATCATTTACTGCTGTCTGCCCATGGAACAGACGTGCTGACTGTTTAGTTTGGAGGTACGATACAGGGATCATATCAGGGGGCTCAGGAGAGCAGGGTTCAACTCTGGGTTGTACCTTGGGTTTTGGTAGATGAGCTTGGGCAAATTGCTTCCCTCAGTTTCCCTGCCTTTCCATGAAGATAACTGTGCTGACCCCTGCTGTAAAGCACCCCGAGAACTGTGAGCAAAGAGTGCTTTACAGGAATTCTGTGCTGTTATTTCAGGAGCTTAAACCACTGTTTGCACTCTCAGGAAGATAATCTCTTAGTCTCTGTTAATACAATTTAATAGTTGGAGAGGGAGGTCACAAGAAAAATTAGAAATTCACTGGAGATCCTCCTAAGTGTGCTGTTGGGGGTCACTGGTCTTACATTGTGTCTAGGGACTGGTATGTGGTGGGGATGACAAGGTCTTTGCCCAAAATCTTTTATTTTTACATAGTATTTTTAATGACTGCTCATGCTGGAGATCCTCACAGAATGGGCAGGGTGAGTTAGGGCTGTGGCAGACAACCTCTGGCAGATTTAGCAGTGGATTGAGATACTACCTCTCATAGCTCCACCACCAGACCATAAGACACTGCTGCTCTCCTTCTCCCAGCAGCAGTGCCAGCGCAATCCTCTCACGGAACGCAGTTAAACAATTTGAGGGGCAGGGAATCATTAATACACCAAAAAGTCATCTGGAGCTGTTGGAAGCTTTGGAACAGGAATGGGATGCGCTCCTCCTGCGCTTTGTGAGTTGGGTGCACAGCTGTGATAACAGCGATACCTTAACTACTGAAAAATACTTTATAAAGCATTATGCTGAGCCCATGAGGACCCTGATGTGCTGGGGACAGAGGCTCTTGTGTCGTGTCTCTCTGCAGCTGTAGCACACTCTTCTCTTACTGACCTTACATGGTTGTTGTGATGGGCTCATGAATTACAGAAGGTTATATTGCTTTCCAGGACTCAAACTCCTCCCTGTAATTTTTTTAAATCAAAAAATAGAGTAGAGGGGTACGGAGGGGAGGGGAGGGGATGGTGTTTGGCTCCCTGTCTGCTTCTCTCATGTGGTATAGATGGCTCTGATGTGCCTGGGGGCACAAGCAAGACACTGCCTCTCACTCCTTGGAGCTTCTCATTTACTGCTAATATTTGACTTGACTTGTTTTGAGAGAGTAGTTCACATCAGGTGGGAACAGACTGTGCTAATAAGGAAAACAGAAAACTCATGTAATAGTAGCAGCAAAAGAAAGTGACAGAATTTTCCCACCAGCTCATTGTCCTCTCTACTTCTTCCACCCAGAATTGTGGGGTTTTTTCAATTTTTTTCTGTGCTGTTTTCTTCAATTTTACTAATATACATTTAGCTTAATTTTTTCTTTTCTGGATGCAAAACCTCCAAAAGAAATGAGGTCATTAATAAATATCATATTATCTAAGCAGAGTATTACACAAACAGGAGGTAATGGATAACTGGTACATTATTTGTCTCATGTGAAAAGGTAAATGATATACTAATATATTAAGGCTGAAGCTTTAGGAAAGTTCCTGTAACACCGTGCTAATTCATAACATACGCACTAGGGGAACTTGGGAATTGCAGATAGTTTTATAGAATAGTATTTTTTTAAAAAAAGGCCATTGTTCATTACTGCTAGAGGCAAAGTTAGAGTACTGCACAAGGCTAATGGATTTCAATTTTATCCTTAGTTTACAGTTCTTAACCTCTTTCAAATGCTGGACTTGTAACTGTGGTGGAGTTACCTGGGGGACTTAAGTGCTTCATCCTCTTGCTTAAGAGTTATCCAGAACTGTTGAGCCACTGTTAATTGGCATTGGTATTTTTTAACAGGTACCTACGGTCCCGAGCACTGGGTTACTTCCAGCGAGAAGTGCGGCGGGTCTCACCAGTCTCCCATAGACATCATAGACCATCAGGCACATGTTGGAGATGAGTATCAAGAACTGCAGCTTGATGGCTTTGACAATGAATCTTCAAACAAGACTTGGATGAAAAACACAGGGAAAACTGGTATATTATTTTCTATTTGTCTCCATAGCCTGCCTGCAGTCAATTAAAAATTCAAGCCATGTTCCACCCTCCTCCTTTTTCATTGTTCTGTTGTTTGGGTTTGGCTGCTTTTTTTGCTTTTTTTTTAAAATATAATTTTCCAGCAGCAGCCATCTATCTCTGCCTCTGCATTCTGTGCAAAGCTAGTTCTGTAGAATGATTTTAAGGGATTTTTTAAAGGGATATTTTTTATTTTTTTTAGGTTTTCAGTATAAAATAATTCTCTTGGTAGTCAGTTGTTCTTCAGAGTAAAAAGCTGTATAAGTGTTTCAAGGTGTAACCTTGAATTATCAGCTTTGGGAGGCTGTAACATCTAATCCAAAAGAATGCTGAGATGCAAGGCTCAGACTTTTGTAGGAAAAGGGAAGTCTTAGAAATTGAAAGGTTTTAGAGAAGAAAGAGCAGTAACTGCTCAGAGTAGTGGGGGCTTATTAATGTGTTTCTGATATGATTATAGCGCTGTGTTCTTCACTGAACTGAATCCTCTTCTGCTGTGCCTGTTCTGGCTTTTAGAGAAAAGAACAGTCAGAGTACTGCTTATTTTTACCAAAACAGTTCACTGAAAGGTCAAGGTTGATTTATATGCAAAGCCGCATGCATTTGATTACTCTTTAATTCTAAAAATGTAAAAAGCAGAAATTATAAGGCCACCCTCTTCATTTGACAAGGTCACATATTTTTAGGGAATTGGATTAAACCACTAATTAATTCAATTTTATTTATTGGAAGTATATTTTTATCTTTATTAACATTCGACATGCATCTCTCTGGTGCTTTATGTAACGTGTCCCTGGTCAGAGGTCTGTTAGCAAAGCCCAGGGCATGTACCTGCTGCAGGAGTTTGGAACACTGCTGGGCATGGACACAGGTGACCTCGGGTACAGCCACCGTGGCCACGGGACTTTGGATCTGAGCTGCAACCTGGGGTCTGGCAATTAGGATCCAGTTCCCAGGCATTTGGGATCTT
Source organism: Gallinago jamesoni (assembly GCA_025769975.1). Lineage (NCBI taxonomy): Eukaryota > Metazoa > Chordata > Aves > Charadriiformes > Scolopacidae > Gallinago > Gallinago jamesoni. The sequence continues at coordinate 7,349,967 of JAOQGH010000003.1, forward strand.
AGCAGGAGTTGAGAGCTGTTGCCCCTCGGATGAGATGGAGTGATGGGCTGTGATCCCATTTCCTTTCACCATAAAGCAAATCCAGTGAACGTAAACTACCACCCAGCATGGCTTGGGCTTTTTGATGCATCACTGAGGGGTTTTTCCAGCTTCACTAAGAAATTCTCCTGTTTGCTTTGAAATGCTGGCTTTGTTGCCCTTTGTAGCAGCATGAGGTACAGGCAAGGCTGAATGCTATGGAAATTTGGTGCTTTAATTAATCTATTCATCTTATGCACCCTGCCCTTTTGGTCACAGAGGTGTGTTTGTCGTAACCAGCAATTAATGTAATTAGAAATACCATGAAAAAGTGATTCTAAGAAAGCTGCTAATGCTATACTGTATGTGTAATAGGAACATATTGCTACACATATAATAGGAAACCATGTTGAACTGAAACGTGCCAGCAAATTTTCCAGTCTCCAAGCAGTTGGCGATGAAAGTTGTATCTTCAGTCTCCTCTGCTGGGTGATTTTAGCACTGCTGCTACATTTGATTTCCTCACCCATTGGGGTATGGATTTTTGCTGACAAGTTATTGCTTCACAGAGCAACAGTAACTGTCACTTTTCTTGGTAACTTACGGCCTTTTGCTGGTAACATGAAGACTCTTTCTGCCTTGCTGTCATCCCTGATTTCTTCCGCTGAGCTCTTAACTCCTCCCTTATTTTATTGAGTCCTGTTCCTTATCTTGGTTTTCTGCCCTTTTGAAGAAACTTGCCTGGGATTAATTTTTAAGGTGGCGAGTGGTAGAGCAGCAAACCAAGTAGGATGCTTTGGCTTGTGGGCAGAACACAGAGGCAGGTTGTGCCATAAATTGCGATGCATTTTGGCAGCAGAGTCTTGGAGCAGATGGCCACATGAGACCTTCCTATTGCAGACTGACAGAGACAGTAAACTAAATATCTGTTTAAGCAATGGTGACGGATGTAGAGGGCATTTCTCAGCAATTAATGACTGGTTAAGAGAGACAGGGGTCCAAGGGAAAGCCAAAGGCCTTTAACCTTGGTGCTCATTAACTGGCAGGAAATGTGTTACTTGGGTTATTGTTATTGCTATTGGACCTAGTAATTTTTTTTAGGGTAGAACAATTAGATATTTTTATGCTCTGAAATGTTAAAAGGTAAAGAGGTTATTGCTCTTTAGATTTGTTGTGCTCTTTCGTGTTCCTCCCCCCCATATCAGGTAAAGGGCAGACAATGTACAAAAAACAGCATTTTATTCAGAAAATGGAAGTGGATTCATTAAGCCCCTGTCTTGACTAGAAATGCTTTTGTGCATGATTACACTTGCAAAGGCACTAATGTGGGTTCAATTTCATCATTGTAGTAGCTGGTTCCCAAGTGGTAAAGATCACTTGGAGACTATAAGCACGTTTCGTGGTTGTCTTTGCATTAGTTGTTTTTGCTTGTGCTACCTTGTAATTAAGTGTTGGGTGGTGTCAGCTGGGCCTGAGGCTGACGAGGCTGCTTTGAGCTCAACATGCCCTGTGGGAAGAGCACCCATAGGAGCAGTACCCTCACCAGCATTACACAGACATTGCCACTTTACCCCTTTTCAGGTCAATAAGAACTTCTAAAAACTCCTTCCATTTAGAGAAACCTACTAAAATTTCTGCCAGAGGTGTTTTTGGTAGATACACGATATGCATCACTCTGCCTGGTCCTAACCATCAGAGCTGCTTGCTAAGGCAGGGGAAGAGCTGCTTTGTAACCAGGTTTATTTTTGATCTCAAGAAGGTGTCAGACACACAGCTCCAGCCCCGATTCTGCAAATGGCATCACACAATTGTGATCATGGTGGCTCTGGGCCACCTCCTTTGGTTTTATATTTTAAATATATTTTAAATCAATGGGCTTTGCGGGTTGATTCCTTGCTGTGCGCTTTACAGAAATCATTGGATAAAAACAGTGGCTCCCAAAGCCCAGTAAGTCTATTAGTATTAAGTTATTAGTATTCAGGACTGGTTATTCCAGTCCTGAACACTAGAAGATCACATGGAAGGGAGGGAAGCCCCCAGATCACTGGCAGTAAGGGGATGCGGCTGAGACAGGAAGGTGATGGGAACATGTGTTCTACAGCTCAGCAGTGTAAGAAATACTGTAAAATGAACAATTAGATGAACATTTCAGATTGTACATCCTCCTAATTATCCTTTTAATTATTCATCTAAAACAAGTAAAATGACCCCTGACAGAGCCATAAATGATTTAGGAACTATCAAATATTTATCAGATGCAACTGAATCCCCACAGAGGTTTTTAACAGATGCACGCGAATCTGCTTTCCTGTATTTCTCATCTCCTACAATTTTATCTATGGAATTTATAACCAATGGAGTGAGATTTTCAGTATTCAAAATACTGCTGAGTTCATTGAGAATTTTTGAAGGGAGGAAGAGAGCAGAGGTGCTATCAATCACTTCAGTTTCCCAGGTTTGGTGTAAGACAGTGGCCACCAGTAGTACCCTGGTTGACAGAGGCAGTATCCTGTAGCCCATCCTGCACCACCCGTCTTTACACAAACACTTGGATGCAAAGGGAGCACTGATAGAACCACAAATCACAGAAGAAAAATAGCCCTGTGATGTTGCTGGCAAAATTTAGAACATCTGAACATCTTACACAATTTTAACATTTAGATTGTTTTAACATAAACAATTTAAAGTTGAGATATTTCTAAATTGCACAATTGCACCTGGGATGAGGCTGCTGTAGCCAACGGTCTGTGCTCGTGCGAGGGCAGCCCTGTTGCGGCAGAAAGCCTTAGCCTGCAGTGGAGCTTGCCTCTGATTCACCAACAGAGGAATGACTTTTATTTCTCAACTAGCCCTTTTTGGTTTTTCAGCAGTGAATAAAATCCTCCCTCTTACATAATAAAATTGGATTTATATTAATGTTCTCATTGTGATGATACAGTTGGCTTGAGAACACAGAGAAATCCTTGTGGGTTATGCTAGTCCTGTTTTGAAAAAAAAATTTTTTTTCAAAAAAAACCAACCCAAAAAGTTTAATCACAGGATTCTGGGCACAGCAAGCAATGATCTGCAATGGTTTTACAAGAAAAAAAAAATAATCTAATTTTAGTTCTGTTTTTAAGCAACAGCTTTGTAAGGGATGAGAAGGAAGAATTTTGTAAGGAGTAATTTTTAGGAATTGTGCATATTAAAAATGGGAGATGTTAGAAAGGCAGGTGATCTTGTAGTGAGAGCAACAGATGGGAATTTTTGGAAAGCTGAATTCAGTTCTTAGCTGTATCCTAGACCTCCTCTGTAACATGGACCAGCTTCTACCATATGATTTTGCCCTCTATTTGGACCTACAGCTTTTATTGTTACATAAAATACAAAGGTTTTTGGAAATGAAAAGAAAATACAAAGAAGATCCTTCTGACCTTTATTGAATCACATACTAATAATGTCAGAGTTACTGTAATAAAACCCAGGTTCTTATGGAGGGCTTCTCATGAGTGAGTCTCAAAGAAATTATTGTCGCTCTCCCCATTTTACAGAAAGGAGGAGCAGGGAGGTTAAGGAACGTACATGCCGTGTCCAGCAGCAGAGGTGGGACAGGGCACAGGGGTCTGCCCCATCCTGTTCCCCGACAAAACAGAGGAAATCCAATGAACATAAGATCCATTCTTTTCCTTGTGATCTGGAGACCTTCAGTGGTTTACAAGGCCAAGGAACATGGTCAGCCATTAGACCCTGGAACCACATTAAACAAGTTTAGATGGAGTTTACCATTTGGGTTTTAATCAAAGTCCAATAAGGAGAGCAAAAAGTCCTTGAGAAATTTGGACTTTGTGGTTTTCTGTAGTCTGTGTAACTTCATAATTACTTCCATAATTAGTCAGCATTGCTTGTAGACCTTTGGGTTTTTTTTTTTTAAAAAAAAACAATCCCTGTAAAATGATGACCTAACATTTTACTTGCATTAGAAGAAGTATTTTAATATAATGAGAAAAAACTTGTGCTAAGAACATCTTTCTCCTTGTTCTGTGTGTGCAGTTGCTATCCTGCTGAAGGATGATTATTTTGTCAGTGGTGCCGGGTTGCCGGGCAGATTCAAGGCAGAGAAAGTGGAGTTTCACTGGGGTCAAAGCAATGGATCGGCTGGCTCTGAGCACAGCATCAATGGCAAGAGGTTCCCCGTTGAGGTGAGTAGAAAGACACGTGCTTACGTTCTTGAAAAAAATAAAATCAGAATGTATTGCTGTAATTTCAGACGACTGTGAAATAGGGCAACGTTTCCTTCAGCGAACATATCACTTTCAAGGCTCTTCCAGCCCTCGCAGCGCTCTATCTATCATCTCTTATGTGCTTTTGCAATGTCAGCTCAGAGCTCTGCTTCGCGAGCGTTGCCAGCTCTCACATCCCATGGGTTAAGTTGCAAACAGCCACTTTTCTGGTTTCTCCCATAAGCTTTTCACGTGTGGGAGGATCTCCTTGCAAACATCCGCAAAGTGACCTCGTTGTCCTCCAAATCTTTTCTTTCCCATGACGCCTGCAAACAAACAGCGGCGGTTTGGGAGCTGCCGTGCCAAGCTCACCGTCTTTGAGCAGTATTACTTCCTTGGACGCACACGTCCCCCTCTCTACCTGTATTCAGCTGCGGTCCCTTGCCTTGTACTAACAGGACGTCTAAATAGATCTGTGCAAACAGCCCCACGTTTGCTCTGCCTGCGCGGGAGCCAGCTGGGTGGGAGCCAGCCCCGGCTGCCAGCCGCCCCGCTATCGTGTTGAGCCGCAGCGGGAGCAAGGGACCGGCTCGGGCACAGCACCCTGCAGACGGGGCTGGGCGACCATCTGTAGCTGACCACAAGGACGTGCCTTTTAGGTGGCAGGGGGAGTCCCGGGGCCGCGGGCTGCTCTGGAGCCTGGTGCGGTTGGGTCTTGGCTTGTGACCGCCAGCTCTGGGTCGCTGTGTCAGCAGCGCAATGTTTTCTGTGTCAATAGAGTTTGTGGATACTTCTCACTTTATATTCAAGGTTTTGCATGGTGAGATAAAATGGATATTATCTGGGGATTACCTTTGGCTGTTGGTAAGCAGATAAGTGCTTTCAAAGCATGGCATGTGGACGTGAGCAGGATGTGGGGAGCTGTGCTTGCCCAGAAAGCTCAAGAGTGGGTGGGCTTGTGAGCTGGGTCGTGCAAGAACTTGATTCAGCCCCAGCTTGCCATAGTTCATCCCCATGTGGCTTTCGCTAAGTCATTTTTCAGGAGGTGGGAAGGGGCTTCCAAAGCACAAAGTGAGGTTTTAATATGCTCTGGTACGTGACCAAACCCTCTGATTCTTACTTCCCTGTTCCAACTGCCCCATCACATGAGAATTAGAAGCCATTTTTTGTTTCCCTGTTCTGAACTGGTACGTTGGATGTTGTGTGAGGCAGAGATTTTTGTTTTCTTACTTTTTACTGAGCTTTTCCAACAGCTTCTGGCTTGCTGTTATTTCTCACAAGAGGCCACCCCTGAACACATGGAGCAAAGGCCCAAGCATTGTCATGCTGCCCTGTCTGTCTCAATTGGAAATACTGACATTTGTAGCCCTATTTTTGGGTGGCAGAAAGAGCACTCAGGAAGTCTACAGAGCCAGTCAACTCCTCTTTGAAGCTTCAGGGAGTGGAGATAGTAAAGGAGCCTGGGCCTTTTTGTTTGTGTCAGAAATAGTATTTCTATTTCAGCAGCCCTTTCTTATGATGCCAAGTCTATTTGATCCTGGCTTGATGAATGGAAGCTATTTTACTTTGAAAAAAAAAGAAAAATCCTAAGAAATATTTATCCTTTGGTTTAAATTTTCTTTTCAATTGGCTGGAATACTAATTTTTACTACTTTAAAGTTGGGAAAAAGAAAAAGGAGACCCCACTTTTGAATTTAGGTCACTTGTTTATGAATGCTGTGCAAAATAAATTGCTGTATCAGGTAGGTTTAGTGCTAATCTTAATTATGAAAATGTAGTTTTCCAAGTGATTTGTATTCATTGCAATGACATGAACCTCTCTTCAGTGACCTTCCTGGGAATGATGGCATTAGTAGAATTCCCACAACCTTTCCTTTACTATTTTTAAAGGAAGAGCAGTTTCCAAACCATGGCTTTCCCCGTTATGATGCTGTCTGCCTCCTGCCCAAGAATTCCAAATTTCAATGATGTGCTGGAAAGCATTTTCATGGGTGGATTTGGAAGGGTCCAGTAGGTCTAAGGGGATGAAACTTCTTGCCAATACATGCAAGAATAGTCCTCATGGTTGGAATTAGACCTCTCAAACAGTAACTGTACACGTATGCATAGTGGAGCTTTTAATTTGTGATGCTAATTGTAGTTCAGCTTGCAACTGTCTGATGCAATCCTAATTGCCTGATGCTGGGAGGTCTGTGCCAGAAATACTGTACTTCATTTGAGAAGTGCCATTTCTAGGAAAGCTGTAGAAAGGAAAAAATCCCATCCTGCAAAACACATAGCCCAAATCATTCTGATTATTCTGAGCCTATGGACGTAGGTAAAGTTTTTAAGGAGCACACAGGTGTTGGCATTCCAGGTCTGCAGCAGTTACAGTGGTGATGCAGCTGAAAGGAAACAATTTCTGAGTTTAATTGTGCAACCAGATGTGGACTATGCAAAACCCATTAGTTCCAAAGCGCATCCCAAGGGAACACAGATCAGCTTCATCCATAAACTGTGCTCCATGCACATGAAGTTTAGATGTTTTTTCCTCTGGGAAACAAAGTGCTTTCTGGTAGTCTTTTTTTCTTGAAGAGGATGCAGAAACTAATTAGAAATGTCAGATATAATACAGAGCGTTATTGTTTGACCATGTTGTTTGTTTTTTATTATTACAACTAATGTGTCAGATGGTAAGGCTGTCTATGTTAATTGGTTTCCTTCATTGAAGCCCATCTGGATCATATTTTTTTGTGATTTATATGTTAAATTAGTTGGTAAGATATATGGGAACATCCTTTTGTTTCCTGCTTTAAAGTCATGTTGGATCAAAGGCATATTATCTTGCAGTATTTTTATGCATATGTAGCGTATTGTGATTCCTTTTCAAACCATGGCATATGTAATGGTATTCTTTCATTATGTGGTCTTGATTGCTTACTTATTGATTAGATTTTCCATGGTGATACTTGAGCCTTATGAAGCCACAATGAGCTTGGTTGTCTCTGAAGTAGCATTTATGAATGGAGACGTCCACGTGCCTCCAACTTCCATCCACAGCCAGGTTCCAGTTCATGATACCAGGTCTGATCAGCACTGGCTTGAAGTTTCTCTTCCTGCCCTATTGCCATTTTAGCACCATCATCTTGGGTGAGGCCAGGAATTAGTGCTGTGATGCTGAAGATTGAAGTGATACCATTAGCGTATTGCTGTGTGAGTGGAGTGCGAATCCTAATGAGGATGCGGGCTCTGCGCCAGCTTAGAAAAAGTCTCTCTCCTTTTTTCTTCAAGTTAAGAAAAGTTTTTAACATTGCATTCTCTAAATTTTAATGAATTGCTGACTCTTTTTTATTTTGTTATTGTTCTTCTCTGCTATAATTACTCAGGGTTTTCTTTTTCTTTCTGAAGTCGAAGCAGTATAAATGAACATGCAAATGCTCGAAACCATTTAAATGGCGAAGTGACAAAACTAAAATAAAGAAGATGAGCTTCCCTCAGGCCAGGAGAAGAACCCAGGTTCCCCTCATTAGAGCCAAGAGGAGTAATTGCAGTGCTTTAATCTCCCGTGTCACCGCACCAGTTACCAGCCCTGCCTGTGCAGAGCTTGCAGCAGACAGAGCATGCCGTGCAGGCTCCTGGCTCGGAGGGAAACCCGGCGCTTAATATTTCATAGGCAAGTGAAGAGCTGACGTGGCAGTGCTGTGCTGACGGGGTTTGGTACCACCATCCCAGCCTAACTGTGATTTTTTTTTTTTTTTTTTTGAGCTGCTCCGTACTCATTTTTATGCAAAATGCTGATTATTTCTGTGAAGAGCAGAAATCAGAAGAGTGATTTTAATCATGACTGTGTTAATTTGATGTGAGCTTTGGCTGTTTATGAGCTTTCTCTTTAATGGTGCTAATTGTCAGTTATAATGTGAACACCATTATACAGTAATATACAGTAATTTATTTAGTAAATGAGAATCTTATTCCAAGGACCATACTGCAGTATGCCACAGAGACCTCATCCCTTTAATCTTACATGAACAAACTTGCAGTGTCTAGGCCAAATTGGTAACAGGAACATCAACTTGGCAAAGTGATTTCATGCCCACACGTGCCAACATGCATGTTTTTGGAGATCTTGAGTTCTTCTCTGTTAAAAAAAAAATAATTTAAAAATGCAAAAAGAAACCCCCAACAAACCATCCCAGCATAAAATGAAGAGCCAACACCCTTTGATGTCAATTAATGAGCTTTTGCGTTTTGTTGATAGATTCATTTTAGTATATTATTATTACAAAACAGTCATTTGCATTAACAATTCTTGTGCTGCTTCAAGCACGTTTCTTAGAAGATTTTCCAGGTTCTAATGGTGTCTTTGTTCTTGCTACGTCTTTGATTTTGTTCCTTTCCCCTTTGAATTTACAGTTGAACTTCAGCATGGTCTAGATCTACAGCTAGTTGCTCTAATTTGAACGCTTAGATCTCCTTGCCAAAGTTTAGCACTGTATGCTATCCTACCTCTCATTATATCACTTAAATTCTGATGTTTTACAGGCAGAAGACAATCAATGTTGTTAATGTAGAAGATGTGGTATTCAGTGCACAAACCTCTTTACTCTAGCAAATAAAGTAAGATGAGTTAATGGTTGATTTTTTTCTGTTTTAACCTGAATGTTAAGTCTTGCTATCACTTCTGGAGTCACCTACAGTGTATGTCCAGCCTTTTGTCCACCCGTGGATGGCAGGGGATATTTACCTTTTAATGTTAGAATTGGGCCTTTTCTGTTACTTGGTTTTACTCTTGGTGCATTTGTAAGTCTAGATTTGTGTGCGCTTTTTTGACATATTAAAAGATTAATGTATCACAGTATGTCTTTCTGATATACAGGAGAGAACTAACACCCTATGTTACTGTGTTGCAGCTGGTTTTATTATTTCTGGCATCCAGCACATCTGGTAATTGCAATTTTGCAAAGATCTCTGGTGTTGGCTTCAAGCATAAGTGAAGACTAATTGTGAAACAGGGAGCCAGCGTTGGTTTTATTTCCTTATATTTCGTTTAGTAGTTGCTCTTCAAATTTCTTGCCTCCATCTGGCAGGATGTAGCAAAGTAGAAGTCAATAAATGATGAAGGGACCTAAAGAAGGCTATTGGGAATATATCACAGTGAGAGACTTTGACTATCTGAAGTAATTTTACTGTAATATTCCCTCGAAGGACCAAACCCATGCTTACAGGGGGATACTTAGAGCTCCCAGTGACTTTGATGGGAGATGTGAAACTCTGAGTGAGGATTTGGCTCCATCCTCATGCTGTCTGTGCTGCAGAGTGTCGAGGGAATTTTGCATGCATTGCTTATTCCATCTATTTCCCTTACAGCACCCCTGACTTAATCATTCAGACAAGGAAATGGCTTGGGGATTTTCACATTTAATTATTTTTTTCCTTTTTTTCAAACTGACAATTAGCAGTTTTTTTCTGGTGTGTTTTCTCACAGTCTTCTCTCTTCCCTTTCCCTGCAGTCTTTGGGGGTCCAGATAGCCATAAAATACTCTAAAAATACAAAATGCTAAAAAGCCAGGAAAGCTGCTCTATCTTATTGACAAGAAATTAAGATCTTACTCTGGGAGGCTCCAGACTTTACTCCTCTTTGGTTTTCACCGTTCTTAAAACTTGTTCAGGTTTCTCATCATCAGGACATCGTGTCATTATTTTACAACATAAAATGGATGGATATATTGAGCACATGGCCGAGTTTCCATCCTGTTGCACTGCAAAGACCATGAGCAGTGCAAGTTAAACATCATCTGTCTGGTTTACTGTTTTATTTTCCTTATTGTGGCTGATACTTTGTCTCCTCACAGTTGTCTTCAGTGCCTCCCATATACTGACAGGAGAATCAGTTGAGACTGTAATTAATGACTTTATTGCAATCAAGGTTCCATTTTAGTGCAGAATGCTTCATTTTGTAGTAGTGAAATATTTAGTCTCCATCTGGCTGATCTTTTCTGTGAATGCCCCATGATAATTAAGAAGAAACATGAGAGGATGGTCTGAAATTAAAATATGTTTAGTTGGAGGGGTTAGCGTATCTTGGGACTGTTCGTGTAGAGACCCAGACAAAATTTAGGGATGTAACAGCAGCTTGGTTTTATGGCAGCATCTTCCCACACCCTGCCAGGCCCCGGTAATTTCTAGAGTGAGGTGCAAATGTTACAATGCATCCAGAGTTTTATTTTGAAATAACTATCCAGTAACACGAGCCAGATATAACTCTTTTCAGGTTGGATGGGAATGTCCTGCTTTCCCTCAAAGGATTTCGACTGTCTTGTTGAAAAGGTCTGAGGCAGTAGCACTACACTGCAATTACAGAATGTTAATGATAAGCTAAGAGTTATACATTCCTCTTAACATAAATCCCTGATTTTCTACATGATTAATTGGAGTCTGGAAAGACTGACAAGGAGAAGGAGGATCAGATGGGGTGAAAATAAGAGATAAGAGGCTGACAGCCAGCTCTTGTTGTAAAGGAGAGTTATTTTGAATAGGAGAAAAAATCAATACAAAGGTTGGAGAATTTGACAGAGTTATAAGAGCTACCTTAATGAAAGGTAGCAGATTCAATAGGATTGTTACTTGAAATGTGGGATTGTCTGGGTTAAAAAAATGAGTGTCTCTCCCCAGCTGTAAAGGTGAGCTTTATGTGCTGAGCTGACTGGGTACTCGGGCTACTGGGTTTACTGGCATTCACTATGGACGTTCAGCGTGGCAAGAAAAGAGGAAAAAAGTATGTATGGGAGCTTGCTAAAATCTGTTCTTCTGGAATAGTTATTTGATTGTGGAAGGAGAAGGAAGGGGACAGCAGGTAATAGCTATTTCTGCTGCTTCACTGTGTCGGGTAGCTGCTGTGATAGAGTTTCTGGGAGGCCTCTGCAAGGTGGAGTGTCTCGTGATGAGGTGACTTCATTTGGCCCGAGCTGTAAGGAATGGGGTAGGACTTTGGTAGACTCAAAGGAACATTTAGCAGGAGTTCTTTGTATGTCCGTGTCAGCCTCCTTCCTCCAGTGGTGATGGTGAGAGGTGAGCACAAGGAGGGAGGCTTTGCGTGGAGGCTTTCTAGCCCAGGTTAGTGGAGAGCTGGAGTTGGCTGAACCTCAGCATCCTTGTGCAAATACATCTCGGACAGAAGCGCCATTTCATTTAGTATGGCGAGATATGGGGACTTCAAGAAACTTGCTCCTGCAGTTATTAGAAAGCTGTATTACAACTTTTAGTGGAAATGGTCACCTCAGCCTTAAAAAAAGGAGTCAAGTTTTCCAAAGTTGCTCGTAGCTTTTTAAGTTTGGGAACTTAGACAAAGGAAGGCAATTTTTTCAGTCACATGCTCAGCCATGAAGTGCATGAGGCCTATGGAGAGGTGAGCTGCAGGTTGGCGAAGTGTCCCTGGACTGCGGGCTCTGAGCACGGGTAGGGGCACTCTGGTGTCTCTGTGTGCCATGCTCTGCTGGGACATCTGGACGCAAGGGTCTGGGGACGCTGGGTAAAACTACATGAAGTTTGATAAGTGCTCAGCACTGCCTCTTTCCCTCACGCAAGCCTAACAGTCCTGGGACTTTGAGACGTCTTCTCCTAGAGATGTATGAACCTCCGTAGTTATTTCTGTAGGCCCTCTGGAAATAACAAAGATAGATAACATTTGGCAAAAAAAGAAAAGAAACATTGCACAAATGTGTTAAGAAATGATAATATTTCCTTGGCACACAAAAAATCAAAACAAAACCTTAATGTGGCTAATGGGCTTGTTGGTAACTTGTCTGCCAGTATTTCCCATGGAAGTCATTTCACTGGGTCTCAAACAGTGGAAATAGATTTCACCGATGTTAATCATGATTTAAGGCAGCAAGCAGGAAATGATTTAAATTGTCTGTTATACTAGTGCTTTACTGATTGCATTTTTGTATTTTTTTTTCCTGAAGAATTCTAAACAGTTGCTATAATTTCATGCCAAGGGAATAAATTACGTCAGACGTGTTTTTTGCAGTTAGAAAACTCAGTACATTTATTCAGGTTTTATTACCACACACCCCACACCCCCCCGCCCCATTTTATCACATGTTAAAGAAGTGTTTTCCAAGGGATGATGACCAAAAGGTTGTGTAAACCAGAAAGGAAGATGCAGCCTGCTGTCTGGTTATTTGTGTGTCCAAAACTGTTTTCATTAAAATTGATTTTATAATGTGGGTCACTGAAATGCTTTTTAATTCTGGTAGGAGGACGCAGGCTGTGAAATGCATTCACCATGGATTGTGCTGATCACTAGTATCTTCCTTACATTCTTGCCCTCCCACCTGAATCCTTCTGCTGTCTCTTATATTGAGTTTAAAAGCTCTTTGGGACAAAGAGTATCTCTTTGCCGGGTTTCTGCAGTGCCTGCCCCAGTGGAATTCCTGCTTTGGGATACAGCAGTGCCGCTGCTGTAACCGCAGGCTTTTCAGGCATGAATTGCTTTGTTTTTCATATGATAAAGCTTCACATGATGTAAGAGATCAGGCAGCAATATGAGTGTAGTCCCTGTTATTTCCACAGTTCACAGGCATTGTATTTCCAGACAGGATGGGAAGGTTGACTAAAGTTGAAAAAGGATCTAAAACACAGCAAGAGTTTACTGTCTGATAGAAATGAAATAACAATCAAGTGTTTGATAACAAGGAAAAAAGGTATGGGTTTGCTCATGCTTTGAGACACACAGCACTCATCTTTCTGTAAAGAAAAAAACAATTTGGGGAAAATAGTCATATCCCTGCATGTGTGTCCTCTTGCTCCCTATTTTTCTCTCCAGTTTAATAAGCAAAATTCTGTATTCTCTAATTAGTTGGGATTTTCAGCACATGCCTCAAAAGGCTAATAATGTCCTTTTCTATCATCATCCCATCTAGATTGGCTGTCCTCAGAGGGGGCTTTGCTTTATCCTCTGCCTTCAGAGAGGAGGCAAAACAGGCTCGTATTTCCAGGAAATCTGCAGCCCCTTCTGTTTCCTGCCTGCAGCTGCCTCCAGCGCGCTCACTGCCTGGGCAGGAAAGCCTTTGTTATCCTATCCCTCAAAGAGGGCTTGGGTATCCTTGTCCATTGACCATTCAGGAGGTTTTCTTTTTATAAAACATAGCTTTTTATCTACACATGTGTAAGAAAGAACAAATTTTGACTTCCCACCGGAATTAGAAATAGCATGACCAGGTAGGAAAGAGCTTTTCGCCCCCCGCAGCAGGCTAGTAGTTTGTTAAGAGTTTAGTCAATCAAGCACAGAAAACAGCACCTGGTCTGATAAAAGAGCACTAGTGTCTACAGAGGGGGCTGCTAATCGTCCAGGAAAAGAAGACTGAAAATGTCTCCCAAATAAATTAAGGATGAATCATTCTTCTCTGGGATTGAGGGCAAATTCAATTTTTGAACAGACTCTCAGACACCAAATAAAGGAAGGAGAAGAAACCTTGCTCGGCCTGGGTGGTGAATGCGGCTTGAGAATTAAAATACACGTTAGCAGAAGATCTATCACACACTGGTTATAGAAGGGAGAGAATTTGGGACTTGATCATGCCAGGGATAGAAATTTAAATTTCTCAAATTTTGTCATTTTTTTTCTTTATAGGGCTTTTAACGACATTCAGTGTTTTGAAGTTCATGCCTGCAACGCTGCTTGTGTTTGCTCTTTGCTTTAACTGGGCTGCTCTAAGGGTGATTTCAGTTGATTTTTTTTTAGTTATTATTCCTACATAAAGCACTTCCATTCCTTCAGGCTGGCAGTGTCTAAGATAACAAGTTCAGTGCTCAATGCCTGCACGTAGTGTTCAAGGATTCTCAGAGAGTAGCAGATTTAACTTTTTAAAATGCAAAACTACACACCAATGAGTACCCAAAATTACAAAATTCATCCAAAAAGAAGAAGCCTCTTTTCTTTAGTTCCTTATCAGCCTTGGTTGAGGGGGGAATTCTGTTCTCCTTGCACTGAGGTCTAGATCCTCTTAGGGCAGGCTAGTGTTCTTGAGGAGAAGGTGGCTTGCTGAGACTTGAGTGACAAGTTTAATCTTGTGATGGTACATACTAAGCAGGACCGTAATATCCCTTAAGAAAAAGAAATGTCATTACATCCAGTTCAAAATAGGAGATTGGAGATAACGGGAAGTTTTTAAAAAAGATTCATTTGAAATTCTTTGCTTGAGAGGTCTTATTCTGTTTGGGAGGCAGGAGTGTGAGCGCTTATTTAATGAGCTGTATTCAAAAGATGAAATTTCAGGAGAGTAAAAGTAAAACCCATTATTTCCTGAATATAAATGGAGTTACCCATCCTCAGATCCATACTTGTGTCTTTCTCCTCAACCTCATCTAATATTCCCCTTGCTCCCTGTTTAACTAGGAGAAATTTTAGGGGCCTTTGCCTCAAGGAAATACCCAAAGTAGATATCTTCGATCATATCAGTCACTGATGTTAAACCACATGCTGTTTACTAAGTAAGGCTGAAAGCTACATGCTGTTGTTGCTGGCATGCCATTTCTGAAAGGCCTGCTGGCCCTCCCACTGAACCATATGGTGATTTATCAGACAGTTTAGTAGTAGCAAGACCAAGACCCAAATTGGTCAAAACTAAAATTGGGTATTCCTTATGTTGCCTCTGATAAAATGTTCACGTTCCTTTTCCCTTGGTGGTGTAGGGGCTGTGCGTGCATAGCCTGGCAGGGAGTTGCTGTATTTTCAGGGTAGAGGATTACAATCTTACAAGTTAGTTTTTCAAGAAACTGAAAACAACAATTTCTGGATGCTTGCAGCTCCAACAGCTGTTGTGTTGGTCCATTTTAAATAAAAGAAATATGAAATATATATGAAACATATGAAAGCTCAAGTGCAGGGCTTAACTCTGGGGAGTTTGAATGTGAGACCATGTAAGAGGAAATTAATGTTTTCGGTAGAAGAAAAGCAAGCTCTCATTTCAAAGAAAGCTTCCTAGCAAACCGTTTTGGCCTGCTTAACACTTGAGGTAGCAAAACATCTACGTGTGATCTCTGACATAATATTGCTGCATTATTAGCAAAGTTTGTTCAGATGTTTTCCCGTCATGATCTTGTAAGATAGAGGTGGAAAATATTTTGTGAACATTGCAAGGAATAATTTGGCAGCAGTCAGAAGCTGGAACTGGAAAAGGGCATCGGGAGACAATAATTAGCAAGGATAATTTTTGCGCCTTGACAACCTGGCGTGTCTTTTCTAGCAGTGAATGGATTCACCTGACACCCAGATATAGCCATCTGATAATAGCACTCATAAGATCAATACATCGATACTTTATCCTTGAAATAGTATTTAAAGTCTGTTTTTAGGTTCATTTCTTTACTTCTGTAAAGTTATAGCTATCTGGGATTTGAGATAATGCATTCATTAAAGCCTTATGGGCCCTTCTTCATTTACTGTATTTTAATGCACCTACCGTGATTGCTGAAGAAGGATGCTCAGCGAGCTTAATCTGCTTATGCTTGAAAAGGAAAGGATGCTGAAAAGATTAAATTGCAGCCTCGTACAGAACAGGTCTGAGAGTTTGCAGTACTCACAATAACAAGGCATTTGCGTGAGAGCTCTTTGGAACATGAAGCTTTCGTGGTGCTGGCCCTGCAGAGCTGGTGGCAAGGAGAGGAGGGGGAGCTGGGCACGGGGCGGATTTTGCTTTTGTAGATGAAGATTCTGCCCAGGCTCTTTCACAGCTAATAATGCCAAAATAATGTTTAAATGGGTCAAACTTAATGCGGCTTCTTTCTGTTAATGTATCTTGCTGGTCCACATCTTTACATGTCGTGGGCAATTATTTGTGGGAGTGTGGTGCACACCCAGGACACAGACATTGTGAGTGCACGCTTGAAAGAACACTCATGTGTGTAAGTAACATACATGTAAGTACAGAGAGAGATTTGGATCTGTGTCTCGTCTGTATAGACTCACCAGTTTCCCCAGAAGCGTGTGTTTTGAAAGAATTTAAACGGGATCAGAAATTTTGTGTTTAACGAGTGCTGCTGTGAAGGACGGGAGACGTCCAGCAGGGGAGTATTATTTCTGTGATTGCCCCACATATATGTTCTGTCTCTAGCAAGGGAGGAACTCATGTTGAAAAAGACCTATTTATCTAACAACATCAACAACAACAACAAAAAAATCCCTTTTCTGATAAAGATTGGAAAGAATCAGTGGCTGCCCTCTGAGCTCCCTCTCTTGGTATTGACAGGAGCTTCGCAGCGGCAGTCTGAGGGGCCGGGGCTGTCTCCGCCACCGCAGGCCTCGCTGCCGGCTGGAACGCTCAGCACTTTCAAAACCAGTGGGTTTTGTTCGTTTTCAAGCAGATTATGGCGTGAAAGATGGAAGAGGAGATCAGAACTGGCAGGAAGCTGTGATTTGAATAGGACCTTCAATTTGACACATGTTATGTCCTTAAGAGAGGAGCCGGCGCCTGGTTTTTGTTGACAGGTGTAGCGACGGCCTTGAGGGATGATGGGCACTTTGGTGAATCGCTAAATTGATTTGATAATCAGTAAGTGAATTTGCTAAGAGCAGGTACTACGTGCCTTCTTTGGGGCTTGGTTAACCTAGTGACAGCTTGTTTTAAATGTACTAGGAGGTTTTAGTTTATTTTTCCTACTTTTTTTTCTGGCAAGAGCTCTATACAGAATTACTGCTTAATAATAGAAGCAGTTTGTCCTATTTGCTTTAAAATTCCCCTGAAGATGACCAGACCTTACTTGCACAGTGAAGCTGCTGTCCTGGGTTAAATTATTTCCATTTTCTCCAGTTATGCCCAGATAGTGATGATCATCATTAAGTCTGTAATGTTTATGTCCCCTCGACAGGGCTGTAGTATTTCACCACTGTTGCTGTCTCCAGGTGAGACACCAGAGAGAGCATCTCCATGTCTCCAGGAGAGCATCAGCAGTGCAGGCAGCCCGAGACTCAGGAGGAGCCTTTCATGCCTGCCTTGCTCCAATTCCCAGCTGGTCCTGTAAACCCATGGACTTGCCCTCCACTTAGAGCACAAAGCTGAGGTTTTTCCTGTCCCTGGTAGCACAGGGTGCTACCGGTAGGACCGGTGCTGTGGGGCAGGAAAGACAGGCAGATACCATGGCCTGGGGTGGCAGATGGCTGTGGATGGAGGTGAACTCCTTCAGGTGCGTCTCTGTCTAACCTTTAGGCTGCTTGTGTGATTCTGGGTTGGATTTGCAGTTATCTCCTCCGTAGCCTTGCTATTCACGGTGGAAACTGGACACAGGACAAGTCTGTCAAATTAAAAAGCCCTGCCTCCAGTGTCACGCATACTTATTACCGTTTATGTTGGAGCTACTTAAAAGGAGGGATTTTGCTTCAGGCATTTCCGAAAGGCAATACAATTTGTAAAAGTTTAATATGTATTTATTTTCTGGTTGCCCAGCAATGTTTGTATTGTTTGCTTCGGTTCAGATTAGAAACATTTGCGTTCTAGGTAGCTCTTACTTGCCCAGCTATTAGAAATAGGAGATTTATTTTTTTTCTCATATGCATTCATAGAATGGTTCAAGTTGGAAGGGATCTTAAAGATCATTGAGTTCCAACCCCCCTGCTGTGGGCAGGGTAACCTCCCACTAGACCCAGTTGTTCAATTCATAATTGTCCTCTGTTCTTAAGACATAAATTGAAATTGTGTCCTTCATACCATGATGCTCAAACGATTTCCTTTTCAACGAAGACTACGTAATAAAGGTTAAAAATGATTTTTGCAATCCATGCATTTAAGTATACATTACTATCTGTTTTAAGGATGGATAATCAATGTAAAAAATGATACTTCCGTGTATTCCTAATAGGTCACTGTGTAAATATCCATAATGGAATCGATCCTTTAGATTATGGCAACCATTAGTACAGAAAGGGGTTTCACAATTAATGTATCAGACATTTGCCTTTCATACTTACACGCAAAATGATTATTTATTGATTATTTTCAATCCAGGTTAATGATGTTGAAGAGTTTTCGGTATCTCAATTTGAAGTACTTGAAGTGCGGTTCAAACAGAAATATCATATCCCTTTCAAGAAGTTGTGACTAATACCTGATAAGTGATTTTGCTCTACATTCTCTCTCATTTATCTAGGCATATATATAGGTTATATATAAATTAAGGATGTTTGTGCACCTAGGAAGTCTTGGTGATGCATTCAGTGTCAGCCTGGTTGGTAAGTTTTACTGTTTCTGTAGTTTTGTGTTTCTGTAGAGCGATAGGATATTGCTAGAGCCAAACACCCTGGGGTTCACCCTTCTCAAACCGTGTGTGACTCTCACTGGGGTTAATGGGAGTCCTGCAGTCGCCACAACAGGGAGGAGGATTTTCTTGCTGAGTGTAGTTTTTGTTTAAACCACAAATGTTTTCAAAGGTTGCGTAATGGATTCAGTTATTCCCTTTAGAAACATCCACGTAAACATGGGCATTATTAGCCCAGGTAACCAGGTGAGGGAGCGGGAGTGGAGAGGTGGCTTCTGAAAACAAGCCAGTTCCCCCATTATCTGCTGAGCATCTTTTCTCGCAGAGCTCGGCTGAAGAAAGGAGGGGAGGGCTCTGCCCTGGAGCGCACCCGCCAAGCTTGGCACTGCTGTGTGTGCCAAATTCTGAAATGCACAGCCTTCCGTGGGTCTTCAGGGTCTCTCGCCTGACAGAGGGACAAATAAGACAAAAGAGCATGGTCACTGCCACATGGTGTAATAGTCGCCAGGATTAGGTCATGGCTGCAAGAGTACTTAGCTGTGGAAGTGTAATTGCGAGGAAGGAAAAGTATTGCATTTCATCCCTGTTCAGCAGAAAAGGGTTCCCAAGCTGTCAGCTGAACTGGTTTTCTTTAGCAATCAGCTTTTGGGTGAGGAAAAATGATTATATTTTTACTGTTACCTACTGTTTTATCTTTAACAAAGTAATTGTTGCCTAGAGCTGTTTAACTCTATGAGCATGAAAAGCACGTATAAAACCAAACTGTATGCTAAAAGACTTACTTGATTATCATAGAACATTTTGCATTTGAAGAGCTTTCCAACTGCATATCATAGAGCTCCTTGACAATATTAATAAGCAGTGGGAAGAACATAAAAAAAGAGTATAAGTGACTTAGGATCCTGTGTCTCATTTGCAAAGTGACTTGGGATGTGGCTTCTGGTCAATATATGGTGGCTTTCTCAGTTCCTGCAAGTGAAGCCTACAAGAACCAACACAACTGTTGGTCCAGAAAGAGCCTTATCTCAACTTCTGGCACTGTCTTCCCCTTTGATATGCATTTGTGTTCATAGCCTAACTCTCCTGTGCAAAGAAGTATCTCAAAAGAGAAAGGTCTCTCGCAGGCAGCCTGTCCCACCATGGTCCAAAGGGACAAAGGAAGGACAGAGTCTGGTTTTTTATTAACAGCAGAGGACATTTTCTTCCTCTGATATGTGGCTCCAGAGAAACTGAGATTCAGAAAGTAACTCAGTTTCAATTCAAAAGGGTGTTAAGCTGGCATGTTTACCCCTGCTTGATCGTATATACAGACAGGAGGTGGAGCGCTCTGTGACAGCTTGGTGAAGTGGTGACCTTGGCAGCGGAGGAGTGGGTCTGGTGCAGATTCACCGATCCTTTCAGAGGCAGAGCTGGCATTTGAAGGCTGCTGGCATGTGCTGCTACGGCTGCTGCATGTAAGCTCTGAGCCTATAAGGCTGACATCTGCTTTTGAATAAAACTGTCTGTAGTGGAAGCTGACATCAACCCTCTGCGCTGCTTTAAATTCATATTCTCCTTGGAAAAAAATAATCTAGTATTTCAGTGCAGTTTTGAACTTTTTTTTATTTGTGAGTCTCCTAAATATTTTCGTGCTGAAGTGTAGGCCCTTTTTCAGTGAGTTTAAGCCTACTGACAGTACACTGACTTTTCTTAATTATCTTCTCCAGACCCCTTTAAATTGGTCCCCCAGGGGTCTGTGAACCTCATATTGAAAATGACAGCTTTAATATTTCTGTACTAAATACTTACATAGAGTTGTCCAGGGATGCTGACTCATATAAGATTGTTAATTCCCACTGAAAAACAAAAGAATCTGATTTTAAGCAGTAATACATCTGAGGGGATGGGGCACAGTATGAAGAAAGAGGAGAATGGCTATCGAATGTGACCGTGGCTTTGTACGTACTGAAAACAGGAGAGTGTGGGAGGGTAAAAATAATTTGAAACCATTCAACTCATGCATAAATGTATAGCTTTCAAATAGCTAATTTTTTTATCTCATAAAAGAAAACTGGTTAGGGCCGGTTCCTTTTTTTATAGCCCTGTCATAAACTTTGAAAAATGAGGTTTATAATTTGTGGTCTGAAACCACCTTAACTATTGCAATACAAACAGCATCACTGTACTGCAGTTTATTTCTAAAATGCCTCCGGTGAAAATATTGCAGTACCATAATTAACTAATACCAAGATCCTGTTTGTGGCGCTTTGTGCTGCTTTCTCCAGAAATATGCAGTTAGTATAAATCCTCAAGGCTCAGAAGATGGTGGTGCTTCAGAATAATCTCACACCACCATGTCAGTTAAGACAATCACTAATATTGTTTCTGGGGCTCACAGAATCTGTCCCATCACTGTTTGGAGTTGTAAGGAGAGGGTTATATAGTTTATATATGTGTGTGTTTAAAAAAAAAAAAAGTACAAAGAACAGTGTGCGTGCTGTCTCCTAATTACTTTGTTTTCTGATATCTCAGCAACATTGATCTTTCAAAATGATCTCTTGCTGGTGGCATCAGTTTTATGTTATAAAATATTCCTGCAATTCTGGCAATGATAAACTAATTACAGACTATACATTTTTAATGATTTAATCTCTTGTCATATTCCTAGAGAGAAGTGAACCTGATTCCAAACAAATCTCCCATGCATGACCAAACACTCATCATGAAATGTATGGTTTTCATTAAACCCTGTTGTTAATACAGGCTTAGGATTGTTTTGTTAAAACTGGGAGAGGTTGGGGAGTAAAAGCATGCTGAAAGATTACTGTAATAATGCTGCAGTAAGCGTTTTGAATCACACAGAGCTTCCAGCAACATTCCACTGACATGTGCCTCCCATTACAGAGGCTCTTGACAAGCCATACGTAACGGCAGAGCCACATGTGTCAAAGGGGCTTTCGATGGGTGCCAATTAGAAAGATGCATTCATGTTCCTTATCCCTTGCTGGAAATCCAGGCTTGTGTGACTCACCCTATCTATCTTAGAGTTTAGGTTTAGGAATAATGATTAGGAAAGCGGTGGGTCAACAAACAGCTTCAAGTAATGCTCCCCTTTTTTTTTTTTATGTGCCGAGATGTCTGCTCGATGAGCTGCTGTTGCACAAGTGCAGTTTGTACCCTCATTGCCACCCCTGTCCCATTGCTGTGAGCCTCAGCAGGGGTCTCCTTTTTCATCTTGCATAAAGGCTAAAGCAACGTGCCTTGGCCTCTGACTGGAGTCTGAGGGTGGTGCTGCAGTGGGGAAACGTAAAACGATCATCTCCTTTGCATTTACTGCATCTGTATCCCTCATCGTTAGCGGCTCTAGTTGTGCCCCAGACCCAGTGATGGAAGACGGACTTGGTTCTCTCGAGAGTGCTGAGGTGAGAGGTGCTGGAAAGATGACAGGGAAAAACAATTGTTAGAAATTTCTTTTACTTAGGGGAGAAATTTTAAGTAATTTCAGTGAGCTGTAAACATTCCTGCCATTTTGCTTGCTTTCAGGTGCTTTTGCCCCATTCCCAGAGAGCTGCTTTGTTGTTTTTAATGCCTCCAGTCTCCAGGAAGTCTGACGATAAGAACAGCATTTAGAGGAGGCATTTAAAGCAAATCTTAACATATCTGGACCGACTGTGTGCATGCTGATACACTTGTGAGAATTTGAGTCAGATGCACACACGTTCACATAGCTACTAAATCAGGGCCTATAATTGCTTAACCTGGAGAAGTGAGTGTGTGGAGGGTGAAGTAAGGTTCCTGTGAACTTCTTGTGGTTTTCCTGGCACAGTGAGGATGAAACTATTATTATGAACTAGAACTCCAATTTTATTAATGTTCTGAAGTATGGAAGGAAGCAACAAATCTGATTTAAGTGAAGACATTTGTCTTGGCAGTGTGATTTACTCCAGGGTTGTAAATTTGACATGATGGAGACTAAAATGTACTGAAACTTAAATTTCTCCCATATCTCACTCAAAGTCAAATGATTTAAATAGCAAGATATGAGAAATGACATGTATCCTTGGATGTAAATATATTTTTGGTGCTGAAGATTTTAATTTCACGTCTGAGGAAATCTATCAATTTAAGGACTAAACTTTTAGGAAAACAAGGGTCAAAGTTTCAGGGCATAGTGTGGGGATGCAGCTATCATGCGTGCATCACCACATGCTGCAGTTAAGGTTTCCTGCCTGAGAGTCTCCAATACAGGGACCAGTAATGATAAAACAGGTTTTATCAAAGGTGAAATCTGCTTTGCTGACACAGATCCTGATAATGCTTCTGTCCTGCAGTGCTTGCCACGCTCCTCTCTGGCACTGTGCCTCCACTGTCTCCTGCACAGTAAAAATCTGTTCAGAACAAAACATTAAAATGTTTTGAAGGTACAGAAGTGTTAACAAACCAAAATAGGGGCTGGGGACTGAGCTATCCTTGCAGGCAGAAGGCCTCCAACATGGCATAGCACCAAGCATCCAGCCTGACCTTGAACTGAGGGAGATTTTGTTGCTATTTTTTTGTCATTTTAGGACCCATTCAGGTAGGAAGATCAAACTGAGGTCCCTCACCCTGGGTTTCCTCTTCATTCAGTGACAATTTGCACCTTTCCGAGGGTCACCAGGCCCTTGGGATCATTTGCCTTCTGAAGGGGCCTTCTCCTTCCACCGAGAATTATGGCCATATTTCTGAACTCCAGTCCTCACTTTCACACACATCAAAAGTGCCTGAAGTTAATTTTCAGGCTTGACTTTTTGGTCATCAGCACAGGGACTTTTTTTTTTTCCCAGATGAACCTGAATCTAACCCAAATGCTATCTGGTTGATTTAGCATAGCTCTAATTCTCCTATTCATTTCCTGAGTAGTATCTTTTAAAAGTCCCCATATTCTGGAAGTAAAAATCAGAGCTTGAGTTTAAATTTTTTTTTTATGATTTTTTAAGATAAACCGGTAACTTTTATGGCCTTGCTCTCTGATTCCATGAAATGGAATTAATTTCTTAGCAGCACTGGACTTGCTCTGTCAGTTCAATAAAAGTAATGTGGACAATTTCAGTCTATTACTTTTAAATTAACTCAGCCCATATGACTCTTCCTAATACACTGCCACCTTGTGAAAAACAGGGTTGCATTTTATTGATTCATGTGATAGATGAGAATATTAAGTGTTTCCTGGCAAACAGCACCCCAAACAATACGAGGCTCTTAAGCATGCCAGGACTGGGGAACTAATGACGCTGAGACAGAAGAGGTTATTTTACTCATATGTTATAAAATGGAAAAAAATATTAAAGTATAATATAATTTTTAACTTGTAAAAAACACACCACTTCTCTTCCATCCCCCTCCCAAGCCTTGCTGGTAGTTTTTTGTCTTGCCATATTTTGAGTCCATTTCTGAAAATACAGAATCTAAGAAGGTCATTGGGGAGTGAATAAGAAAGAAGCCGAAGCAGGGAAAACCTCAAACCAGTGAAAATATGAGGAAATGAAAAGAGGCCCTTGTAACACCACACACCTGATATTTCAGTGCATGTACTAGCCCTGTTTCCCACAAAGGGAGAGGGATGAACAGGTATTGCCCCTTCAGAGATCAAAACTTTTCAGGAAGGTTGCTTGTTAAAATTTCACTTGGTGAAAAATGAAGTCTGAAAAGCTGGTGTGATCATCCTTTGAGGACATTTTAGAATAATTGTAACAATAATGCATTAAAATGTCACCAGGGGAAATGATTAATTGGAATTGCCTTCATTTTTCTCCTCCATTTGCTTGCATTCCTGTCCTTAGTTCCTCATATAAAAATAAAAATAGTAACATCCAGTCTTAGCACTATATATGAAGTCTTTTATTACTGCAGAGTGACATATGTGAAACCTTGCTACTGACATTCATGGACTTATATGCCTATGACTTCAATTGCTTTATTAATGTTTTGGCTTTCAGCATAAAAGCTAAAACACTGAAAACCACTGGAAAATTCTGTCCGTGGCAGTGACATTTTTCATTCTGTATCAGGAAGTGTGGTAACTTCTGTGCTGGCTCTTGGTTTGCTCTTTACAAGGCAGAGAACCTAATTTTCAGTTATTTTTCTCTCAACTCTTGTCCTCACTTAAGAAGGACTAATTCAAGCTGGCACACTATACAAAACAAAGATCAGAGGCAGAGGTGACCTGTGTTCTCAAGGATCTAAAACACAAGCAAAGCGGGAGTCAATGACAGACAGATATAATAGGAGCAAGAGAATTTGTGAGTAAGAAGCTATTTTCATGAACTCTTGCCCGTGCTCGCTGGGTAACTCCTCCAGATGATGAGCTTCAAAATAGGCTGCTGGACCAGCATCCTCAACCTAACCTTGTGTGGGTGCATCTTCCCTTTGTGTATTTCCCTTTACAAAATCTATATGGCATTCAGGTTTGAAAACCCATCCCAGTATTTAAAAAAATACGTGGTTCTGTATTTCATCATAAGAACTAGAGGAGAGGGGAAAAAAAGAAAGCAACGTTACAAATAAGTAAAATAAGTAATCTGCTTGTTGCTTTAGGCATCTTTCTGCTCATTTTAGTTTGTTGTCATTCAGTTTGATTCACTGAACTGATTCAATTTTAATGGTTCACTTATGCATGCAACTACCTGGAAAAAAAGATAAAAAAATGCCCCTAAAGCAAATCTTACTGAGATTTTGGTCAAAAAAGGGATCATAAATAAGCAGAAGCAAGAGCAAAAGCTAAAACAATATGGCACACATCAAGTAAAAAGAAAGTACAATATGTGAACTGAAGAGCAGAAAACAAACATGAGCTACAAAATAGGAGTTAAAAAATAGTACCTAAGGTAAAAAATCAAATTCAATATGTTTTACAATTACACAGGAGAATGAGTTTCTTCAACCTTTATATTCTTTCTTTATTCAGTTAATTTAAAGACAACAAGGCTGGAAGGGCATCTCTTCCAAGGCACCAGCAGTTTCTTAGAGTCCTTCCTGAATGCTGGAAAATTTAGCAAGGAGGAAAATTGCGTATACTAAGAATATAACATGATGAATATGTTGTGTCACATACATACCATCTGTGAGTTATTCTGATAGACAGAACAGCTTGTCTGCCAAATCCTAAAGCATGGCTTTGATTAGTGCATACGTTGTACGATAATCATCTTGGGGAATTTGGGTGAATTAAAGTATGACCTTGAACTTGTACTTTTAAAGGTCATGCCATCTAGGTCTGGAAGGGTAACTCCCTACGCCTGTAATTAGGTTTTTCTGTAATGAGTGCTGTAGAACAGAAGTTTTCACAAATGAGGCTGCTGTCAGTTACCAAGGAGAGGAGGAACAAGACCAGGCTATACCTCCCAGAGAACAGGGACGGAGGGATTTTTACCTGCAGACTTCACGGTGGTTGTAAAACAACATGGGTTGTATCCAGTGCTTCATACTGGGGGAGAGAATGGGAAGGGGAGTTTTGAACTCAACAGGGTTGCATCCAGTCCAGGAGAGGTGTCCTGTGCACATTCATTAATTATCTACATAGTTCTGTAAATCATCTGCTTTTGTGATGGTCACAATGTTCCCTACTTCTTGGCTCCATCACAGGCACTTACATGGTGGGAAGATGATCAGCATCTCACAGATTTGGTCCTTGCTATTCTGGTTTTAGTACTGATGAAAGTTAATTTCATATGTTATCATTTACTTAAAGTTGTTAAATGTTAGCCTGAGTTTAAAAAAAACCCTCATTTTTGTGCAATAACATGATTCAGCTGTGATGGCTGCTGCAGTAAATGTCTTATAAAAGAGGTCCCTTCCTGAGCTATAGTGCCCATAAATATTAGCTTTATTTTTATAAGTAGTTGCTTTTTCAGCAGTAGAGTAGCTGTAACCATAAAAATGCTTAATAAGAAATGCTTTCTCAGTTGTCGTTTATATCGTTAAACATTAAAAAAACCCAAACATTTTGCATTTCCTGAATAGCCCTTAACATTAAATGTAAGTTCTAAGCAATTGTTTTTCTGTGGTCTGGGGATTTTCTGCAAAATGGCTGTGAGCATGGAAGGCTTTTTTTTTTTTTTTTTTAAATTTTGAAACTGCTGAGCAGCTCTGAGTGTTGAAGATTTAGACTTTGAGAATGAAGAAACTTAAAAGAAGCTCTGCGCGCATCCTCTCTCGGCATGCCAGTTTAATACAGATGTTGCCAAGCGGAATCCAGGCAGTTTCAAAACATGAACTTGCTGTTTCTAATTGGTACCTATTCTGAGTCACCCTGACTCACTATTGTGGCTTGAAAATCACATTTTCCTGCGTTTCTCCCTTTCCCATGTTGCATGAAGATAATAGAGAAAAAATATTTCAGGCTGCCTTTTAAAAGCTAATTATGCGGAATGACATGTGAAAGGTTCAGGTATTTTAGGTGTATTTCTCTATGGGCTTCAGTGGGAGTAAGGAACCAAAAATCCTGGCATGTCAAATCCAGGGTGGATTTGACCTGTTGTATTTCTTAGTCCTTCCATGGGTGGAGAATCTTGGCACCTTTCTGATGCTCTTTGATAGGTATAAAAAGCTGCGAGCATTGCTGGTGACTCTCTAGAAGCAGGGAAGAATCCCGTTAAATGATTTGTGACTCATCTAGTGGCACTTCTCTGTATTCAAGGTTTAAGAGCTACCCAAGTCTGGAGAAACCTTTTAAGCGTAGCAGAATTTTGGAGTGGGTAGGGCCAGGCTCACTAAACTCTGCCATTTGAGTCCACTCCCAGGGTATGTTGTGCTTTGTATGAAAAGGAAACAATCCGAGTGAATCCTCTACAAAAATTAGATCCTACCCTTTCTGTAAGTGCAATCGTTTGTAACCTTTTGCAGAGAGAGAAGAAAATCTATTTTTAAAAGTTTCGCTCTGTGTGTTGGAATTGTTTATTTTGGAGTCTGCATTAAAACAGCAAAAAAACAGTCATCAACTAGGAAGTTATCACTTGATAACCAGAAGGCATAGTGAAACTGCAAAACTCATTCTATTGTTTGTTTGATTTGATCCTATAAAAATCGTGACAATGAACACAAGCAAGTGTAATATATTCTTTCATTATGCTTCCATATTTATTTTATATAACAGGCAGATAAGTATGTCTCTAGCAGTTTCCCTTTTTAAGAGTATTATTGTTGATTTGAATAAATATATATATATATACTTTTTTAAAAATTATGTATAGATAGTGTATTTTCATTTTGGAGGGTTCGGTTTCACACATTCATGTTTTAAATCAACACTGTATTCATCAGAGCTTGTGATCTTTCCTGAATAATACCTTCAAAGAAAAACTTTACTTTTAGTGTCTTGCACAAACATCTAAGTTTCTTTCAAGCACACAGGGAAAGACAGTAGCTCTCCTGAGTAAGAGATACGATCAGAACAAAATAATTTCTGATGTACCATTAGGTTTCATTTGCAGAACACCCAGAAGATCACCACATAGAAGTTATGGTTGCTTATGTTCTCCATGGTGACTTTTATAGCATCAAATCAAATAGTGTAAATGAGTTTTGTGGTTTCATTGCTTCTATATTCCCCCCTGCTTTTTTGTGGAGGGTGCAGTAATTGCTACAAATTCTGCAGAGAATTTGCAATCAGACATATTTTCTGTTAGAACAAGGTGGCCCACCTTGAGTGCCTTTGCCAGCAATAGATCTTGGCAGCAAGTCCATAGGGAAAAAGTTGTTCCTGAATCTCTTCTTGGACAGGAGACCAACTCTTAAAATGAACAAGCAGCAAGTTTAGGTACAAGAGCATTAGGGTCATATGCCATGATCCAGTATGAAAAATGCTACAGCTCTATCTTCCAATGTCTTTTGGATGCTGCCTCAGCCACAGCACAGTGTAAAAGAAAAGAGAGAAAAGGTTTAACATATTCCAGTTGGGACAGCATGGGAAATGTGAGTTTCCAGAGGTAGATCAAGGTGTTAAAGTTAGATCCACTGGATCTAAAGTTAGTTACACTGGAGACTAGTTCTGTGGAAGAACATGTGTTGGGAGAAAATGTTCTAGTCCAGAATAAAAAAAAACTTTCTAAAACCAAGTCTTAAAATATGCACTCAGCTCTAGAATAGCAGATGCTCTCTGCTCCAGATGCAGTATATTGGAAGAAGTCTGCATTTTTTCAGTTGCTGTTAAAATAACGTCTATAGCATTTCAGACTGGAGACACTTTGCAACTCAGGAAGAAGTTCCCCAGATGGAAGAATGTGAATTATTTATGCAGTGTTTATCTCAAGGTTTACTTCCCATCACAACCAATTAAGACTATTTCATTTCATTAAAACTAACATTTCCACATTGGGGAAATCATTTATCTAAGGAAAATGTTATAGTATCCACTACTTAAAAGCTGGGAAGCTTCCATCAATCATACAGTCTTACATTCTTCTAAAAACTTTCAGGATGGGAAAGTAGACATTTTCCTATATTACGTCTTGCCAAAATGAATTATAATTAATTGGATTTTAACAAATTAAGATACTCATTCTTTTCTTCCTATGTAGTAGAAAACAGGCTTCAGAAGTGGTGCCCTGTCACCTCAGTCTTGCAATCCCTGGACAAGCCTCAACTCTTTTTTTTTATCTGTACACATAGAGCAGAGAATGAGCCTTTGCTCCCACTGAATAGTCTTAGGATGTTTTTGCGTGAGCAAAGACTGAGATCAAGCCTCACAAAACAGAATGTATTGTGAAATAAAACTGGCAGCTTGGTATGTAATTCTGCATTTAAAGTGGCTGTGTTTGCGTGGCAGTGAGGAATTTACTGTAATTCTTGTCTTTGTTCCTCTCCTGCTGCACCATCGGGTGTCTGTGATAGCCACAGCATTAAACTGAAAGGTCGTCGTCTTATTAATTTTAGAACTATTTTCCAGTTGAGATACTGCCAGGTCTCACTGAGGTTTCAGGAGATTAGATTAGATGGTCTTGTGTATAGACCTGCTCTAAATGAATCGCATCAGTCATAGGGAAGAGGGGAAGGGAGAAAGAGAGCCCATTACTGTCATTTGACAACTTCATTTCAGTTCTTGCCCCCAACAATTATAACTCCTAGAAAAGCCAAATTTTGGAATCCGAGGAGTTAAGGTCTGGTCAAACAAATCATTGCCTGTCGCTGCTTTTTTAAAAGCCTAGAGTGACATGCATCCTAATCTTTGAAATATGTAAGGAAAACATGGGCAAAAATAACCAAAATAACAGGTATACAGTTTTATCTCGGTCTGTGGTGGGTTTAAAATTATAGAATATGCTGTAGCTAACTTTACTGGTGGCTCTTTGTGTGGTCTGGATCAACGTTATCACTGTAAGAATGTTAAATTATCGATCTGTTCTTGTGGCGGGAGGGATTCCCGCATTATCTCCATCCTCTCTGGGGACAGGCATTAACAAAGGCCTCCGGAAGTCATTCAAGACTAGTTTGCAAACAGCTAAAATTTCTCAGAGTTTTATAAGAAGGCTGTAGTGGTCTAACAATCAGTTATTGTAATTTCATGCATTTAAGGGGAAATAAACATTGTTTTTCACAGCATCCTGCTGAAAAAAAAAAGGTCTATTGTTTCCCTAAGCTTGTGGGTGTATGTGTGTGCTTGTTTATGTGGAAGCCCTGAATCTTTTAAAACTATATGCATATAACTACTATTTCTTGGTGAGATACAACAAAATTCTGCATGTGATAAAGAGAATTTAACAGTGGGTGAAATTTCTTTAAATCACAAACTTAGTAAAATGCCTGACATTACTACTGTGGAGGAGGAGTTTATCTTTATTTATGCCTTGCTGCTGTTAACGTGGAAAAGAGCAAGATGATAGTGATTACAAACTCCAATTTGTATGTGACTGTAATCAGGTTGCGATGTGTAAGAAAGGAGGAGGATATCTCACCTAAGTTGGCTCCAATAGCTTGTTATATTATGCATTAGTTCTTCTTTAAACCATTTTCCCCCAGAAACATTTTTGTGTCTAGTTATGCAGGAGAAAATCCAAGTAATTTTTTGCCTCTTTTTTTAAGGTTCTTTTATCTCAGCTGAACATACTGTGCAGAAATCCTGTGGTTTGCTGGCTTCTGCAGTTGTAGCATCTTTTGAAGCAGGCTCTGTACCTGTCAGGCTGGATCCTGTACAAGCACCGAGCAAGGACCCCCCCCGGGTCCCAGTGCTTTACAAATGGGTGGCTTCAGACTGAGCCTCCCACAACGAGCCCTCCCTCTCACTGACCCTTGGCTTGATTCTCAGCATCCAACTTCAAAGATTTAATCCCTGTCTAGCATAGCACTGGTTTAAATTGTTTTATCTGTGTGCGGGTGAAAAAAAAGGAATATCTAAGTGATACAATTAGGACAATGTACCTAAACCTATTGATTGTGCTGTGTTACTCTGCTTGTAATATATTGTGTTCATCTGGCAGTTGTCAGGCAGCACTAGTCAAATACTTTACATTCTGAAAAGGAAATTTAATAGAGGCAGGACTCAGTATATGTGTCCGTGTACACTCTTGCATTTGTCTAGAAGATTAAATTTGATATCACATACTATAGCTAGTGTAATTTTTTTTAGTGTGGAGGCTGTTAGTGTTACCAGCTTTTGAACATTTACCAATGGGAGTGTGGCTTTCTAAGGAATGGCCTGTAGCTACAGAAATCCCAGGTCTGAAACCTCACAGCGTGTCCAGACATCAGAATAATAAAGTCACTGTTTTCATTGAGGATGTAATCTTCCTTTATATCCTTTCTTACTGATCCATCATTAACTAAAATCATAAGATAACATTCAAAGGGGACATTATCTGTACAAACTTATATCTGAATACACTGCGCTGTGTTCCGGCAGGTCTCAGCACGATGGCTTTAGAAACCTCTTCCACATCAGGCTCTGAAAATTACTGTATGCATTTATTAAATCTCAGTTAATTTCAGGCTAGGGAGACATGGGGATTTGCTGCTTCTCTTGATGACTTACTGACTCAGAGAAACTGAAGCTAGGTATAATACAGCTGTTTGGAGGGAAACCTTTCACAAGTCAAGGTGGAGGCCATATTTTAAGTCCAGGACACATAATTACATCATGCAGTGGGAGTCTGTTCTTGGGTGGCCGTATCCCTCCAGTTCTATTCCTGTAGTGGCCATAGAGGACGTGTTTGTGATTGAACCTCACACAGAGACTGTTTTTCTTATGTTTCTCAGACCTTCCTTCCTTTCTACAACAGGACTCAGCAGAACAGCCCCGCGGCTTTATTTAGTATTCAGCCGGGCTTCAATTGTCAGTGAGATACTAATGGAAATTTATCGCACGCTGAACCCAAAGTGACATATATATATGTTAAAATGCTGTGTTTTATTGCACACCTAAAAATACTTCACTGTCCTTACTTTTTGAGCTTTTTTTATGTAAAGTCCTCAATCATTGCTTAAAATCTGGCACTTCTGTATTAATCTTTCTCTTTTTTTTTAATGTAACTTTTTCTAATGAGGAAGAGAGTAAAATGGAAATTTTTGATCATCAAGTTATCAAATCATTCATCTTATTTTCATTTGTCATTCAAAGCAGAATTAAGTACAGGAGCATTTCATGACGCGCTGTCAAATGATGATGAAACTATTTGATACTAGGGGTCAGACAGTCAGCTGCTACAAATTGGCTTTATTGCAGTAATTTTAATTTCTGCTTTCTCTGTATAAGGAGGTGTCCTCTCCTGTGTATTATTGATGGCTGCTTTTGAAATGCTTTTGAGTGCACTACCATGAAGGTAAACACTGGCTGACATGGTTTGCTTTGGAGAACTCGTCATCTCTAAAGGCTTCTGAATGCTCCTGAGAGGTAAAATGGTGTCACGATGAGGAGACGAGTATTTCTGTGCCTTTTGCTTCGATCTTTTTACTCCTGACTGTGAAAAGGCAACCTTCTCTTCTGTGGAGCGGCTCACTGAGTCACTCTATTCAGAGACCTCTGGTGACCAGCGAATGCAAATTTCTTTCCCTAGGCTGTTTTATTAGCAGTAAGTAATATGCAAGCAGGCGGAGTTTTACAAAAAACATCTTTAGGGAGCATAAATACAGGGCAGTATTTTATATGAACAAGAGGCCTGCATTTTCCTTATATTCTAGAGCTTTGTGTGTTACATAAAAGCAGGTTTATCTGAAAACTCTCTCCCCAGTCTTGCCTCGGTTCACTGGTGTGAGTTTGGAATGAATACTCTTTCTGCTGCCTGTATTTTTCTCCTCAGCAATTCTTCCACGGAATGACAGAGGGATGTTCTGGAGGGACAGACCAATTATTTCTCGCCAGTTAATCCGTAAGGAGTATGGCATTTTCGGGAGTTCCCACTCAGATATTCCACCCAGTTATTCTTCCTCAGATATGTTTTTCTAAGACAGCTTTCCCTGGGAGAGTGAGTATTAATTTTGCTTGTAAGAAAGCTTTGCTGATGTCTGGAAGAAATATTTGCATACCCTGCCTTATTAGAGCAAGTAGAAGGGGCTACCCCCTAATTTTCTAAGGAGCTGTCTTTGATGTCCAGCTAACAGGTGAGAAAAAAATGGCCTATTCCTCATCCACATGAGGACTAAAAGGGGAGTGCAAGGTATTTATCACCATCTTTGCTACGTTTCTGAGAGATTTAATAGTCCCCAGAATTGTTCATTTCTTAAGAGCTATGTGCTATTAAACTGAGGCATTATTTAGCAATTGGTGCTGTCTCAAGAGGATAATTACTCAGAAGTATCTATTTGAAAATTCATCTACTGCTAGTTGTATAAATGTCTACAGTGCCTGAAGTATTTAAATACTGAGAGGCTTTATGATTAAACTTCCATATTACGCTATTTAACAGAATGGTGGATTTCCATTAATATTGTGTGTGCTTAGATCCAAATGCTGGTACATTCTCACTGACTCACGGGAATCTGCACCTACTGATGTCAATCCCACTGAGTAAAGGAAAGTAGATACATTGTATGTCATGTTGCATCCCCATATGTAGGAATGAATGCAGTACAGCTCTCAAGTCAAAAAAAGCCCCAGCTTCCCTGTGTACAGCACTGCCGAGTGTGGGGGGAACAGGACAGTGGCTGAAGTTTGGGTTTTTTTGTCAGTGTTAGGTTGAGATGGGACTCGATGATCTGAAAGTTCCCTTCCAACCTAGACGATTCTATGAAGTGGCTGCTGCCCATGCTAGGTGTGATGATGAAGTGCTTTGTGAAGGAGGACAGGGAGAGTCTTCAGCATTCGATCCATTCTTGTGAAACTAATTGGGTCTCTCTTTATCTTTGCCTCTTCATTGCAAAGGAATTTGCACGGGTGTAAAGTCTTTGAGAACCCGAGTGAGCAGTCAGGTTTTGGTGAAACTGGTCAAGACGCTCTAAACTGGGACTGGCATGTCATATGCAGACACACACAAGGCAGAATTGTGTCAATCTCATTTTCTAGTTTAGGTTAAAAAGAAGACTCTGAGTTTGCACATATAGTAATGAACATTAAATTAGTTATTGCCACTCAAGAAAGGAGCTCAGTGCTCAGCAGCCACAAAAAGACAAATAGGAAGATGAAAAATTATTAGGAAATTAGTACCATCAAAGGAAAAATCTTTACTCTATGGTATATATAGCTTGAGCAACCCTTATTGCCCACCCTCAAAAATGCTTTGTATGTCCCCAAAACCTAGGGGACCTTCAGTCATACAACACGCCTTCCATGAGACAAGAAGCTCAATAGTTCATGTGATATCTCAGCTTGGAAAAGGTGACTCTCAGGACACATGATTACAAAGGTCCTTGAAATCTCAAGTAAGTGAAATGGATGTTATGTTTTGCAATATAACAAAGGGTCTGAGCCCCAGGTGCACATTCAACAGAAAGGAACACTTCTCATGCGGTAAATCAAAGCGTATGAATCGTGGATTGATCTCGTAGCGCTCAGCAGTAAATACCGGTTGGAAAGAGGGTTTAGCAGTTTTGGACAAACCAGTCAAAGGATGGTCCCTGTGCAGCTTCCAGCTCAGAAAGGCCTCTGAGGCTTGCTGGAAGCTGCAGGGGTGTAGCTAAGGGGACAGTTGCCGTTTGTCCGTGTAAACACACACTGTCTTGTTTTAACTTTTCCTTAGTGCTTGGTACTTGAGACAGGATACAGAGCTCTAGATGCACCTGTAGCCTGAACCAAGTGCTTTTATGAGGGCTCTCCAGGGCTGTATTAATGCAGCCTGGAGTGTCAGACAGCATCCTCGGCAACACTGCTCTAAACAAGATCAGTGTGGGGCACTGCTAAGAAACTCTGCAGAAAAAGGGCAGATTGTAATAGTTTAAAAAACATCAAGATGCCTTCCAAGATATGTGCTTAAATGAGAACGGAATGGAGCTGTAAAGTAGCAGATCAAAACTGATGTTTTGTAAATCATTGGTGGATGTAATTAATGGATACGCTCGTGCCACCCATAACCCTTGGCTGGCAGTCTGTGTAAAGGAACCTCTTGAGAGTGAAAGGGCCAGATGATATATTAATGAAGGGAGGGAGATAAAATACAGTGCTTGCAGTTTCACCATCTCCTGGGATCTTGGGACCCTGTAATACCAACACACCAACCACCACGTGACTGGGTGTTCTGGGAAGACAGTCATGATCCTGAGACGGCTTTGACCTGCTCAGAGCAGCAGTGTGGGAAGCTACCAGAGCTGCCACTGACTTCACCTAAATCTTTGACAGCCCTTTGGTGTGAGAGATATGGATGCTGTCTCTTCTTTGTTTGACTTTTTCTTCCCTATCCCACTTCTTTTCCTTCCTATCTCTTTCTTCCTTCTGTTTAATGCGAGCCTGGCATAGCGAGGCTTTTCCACAGCAGTGCTGTGATCCCATGACCAGTGAGGCAGGGAGAAGCTGTGCCCTGTGCCACCTGACAGGAGTTACCAGGTGTTGGAGTGGCTGATAACAGCCGCTTTCATTGCCTGTTTTCCACGGTAATAAAGTTGCAAGTATCAGAAGCTGCGTTATCTGTCTGTGCGCCTCTTCTTTTCTTTTTGTTGTTACACTTTTTTTCTGCAGAAACTAGGACTGGACTCCAGAACTGTGCTAGATTATCTCACCTGTTTTTCTGAAGAATATCTGTCACCATATTTAGTACCCTTGAAAGATTGTCGTTGTTAAAAAAAAAAAAGGCCCATTTGCTAACAGAGATAGGGATAAGGAACATGATGATGCTCAAATACTTAATTGTTTATATTTGAAATTCTTTTTTTTTCTGTACTGTTCTTAACTTTTATCCTATATCTTTAATAAAAGGTTATAAAGATTTTAAATCATTAGTGTTGCCATGGAGCTGAGCAGCCTGGGTCTGTGCTCTGAACTCAAACGAAGTCTGACTGCTCAGCAGTGCAGACAGGGTCGTGTTAACACCTTAGCC
This sequence comes from Gallinago jamesoni, assembly GCA_025769975.1. Lineage (NCBI taxonomy): Eukaryota > Metazoa > Chordata > Aves > Charadriiformes > Scolopacidae > Gallinago > Gallinago jamesoni. The sequence continues at coordinate 7,385,824 of JAOQGH010000003.1, forward strand.
TGTGACTCTTCATACTCCATTTTAGTAATGTGAGTGAGCCAGGCTGTTGGATGCCTTTTCCCCTGGAGCCACAGGCTGTGCTGCCGGAGGGCAGGATGATGCTCTGGGTCACTGGTGAATACTGTTATATGAGCAGGGTTCTTCAACTCCCTCAAGATCAAGCAGATGACATTACAGCTGTTGGATTCAGGTCGCATTCACCACCTTCTCTCTACAGTTATGACAGTGAAATGCATGCTTTTATTTAGTGAATGTGGGGATTATTAAGTAAACACAAGACTTTCTTATCTAAGGCTCTGATTACAGACCTGCAATATTTCTGTCATAAATTGACTTGGAAGACTTCTCTTAGTGAAGCATTAGCATTAGATGCTGACAGCCTTTGGAATGTTTGTGTTTGACAGGGGATGCTGTGGAAGGAAACCAGGCACGCTGGATTAAAGACTGAAGCTAGCCAGGGTGGAAGAGGAAAGCTTAAAAAAACTGAAATAGGACATGAGTCATTTATCAGAGACAACAGACCCGCACCTTCTGCAGTAAGCACTTCTGCTCCTGAAGTGTCAACACAGGAGTCAGGAGGTGGTGCCTGGACATAGTTTAAGGGAGAAAATACTGCGATATGGGTATGACCTTTAAAACATGCTGGGCATGATTATTTTGTGCATCAGGTGAGGAGGACCCTGTTGTTCTTTTTCTGAAATGCCCCCTAGTAACAAACACTAGCTTATCAGTGACGTTGACTAGTTGAGTGAAGAGAATATTATTTTCTTGAAACTAGATGTTTTGGAATATCTTCTGGCGCTGCACTCGTAGGTGGTGGGTTATGATCAAGGCCGTATGGTTAGAGCACCATTTGCACCATGTCTTGTTACTGTGTAGTAAGTTAGCTTTAAAATTCTCTTTGAGATACGATTCTGGGTTTAATCTCCTTTCAATATTTCAGTGCAGCATATGCTTACCTTTTTCTAAACCTTTATTGCTATAATAGGAAAGCTTAAAATTTTAATCCAGGCTTTAATTCTGTTCCTTGAAGTGTGGTGTATTTTAAATAGGTGGTGGTATATTTGAACAATCTTTTTGGCAATACCTTGCTGACCGAGACTGAGATTTATGCAAGTAGTTTTACCTCAGAATTGTGGTTCATAATGTATCTTGTTACAAAAAGGTTAAATAGAAGAAATATAACTTTTATAGAACATAGGCTATAAACAGATTCTTAAATGAATCAGTGATTTGTAGGTTAATATTTGCATTTTTAACTTCAGTGCCACACTTTTAATATATTTCAGGCTTCTTGATCCAAAGCTTACTTTATATTCTGAAGGTGTGCAATTGTTTGCTGTAATCTCAAGAGGAGATAAGCATGACATCTGGTTCACACCTGTGGTTTTAGGGATAAGAGCGTAGCTGCTTTATGTATTATTCAGGGCACTCTGTTGAAACTGCAAGGAATTTGACTCTTTGAGGCCCTTTGTCCCTAGGTTTTATACTTGCTGAAAGTAAATATGAAATATAGGAATCTTCTCTCAGTAGGCATTGAATAGACTATTTATTCCAACCTATGCCTGCTGCCAGAAGGGAAATTAGTTATGCAGGTTAATTATCAGATTTATGATAAAGACTTTACTTGTGCAACTCCCATATTTCATAAGTTCCATTGAGGCATTTTGTGCTGTGACAGAACAATGCCAGGAGAGGTGAACGTACTGGTAACACCTACAACGGTCTGGTTTTGTATGGCAGGCGATACCTCCCCTGCCCACCACAGCCCTGGGCGGTGGGAGACATGCTCTCTGTGTGATGTGACAGGGAGAGGCTGCACTGTTTTGCAGCATTTCCAGTTTCCGTTCATGGTTGCAAGCATAAACTGAGGGTCTGGGCTGGTGGGGACAGCGAAAGAATTAATTTGGTTGGGCACATCTAGAGCCAAAGACACCCACAGTCCGGAGAACAGCCAGCAGCTGGAGAAAACCAGGACTTAGATGGTGCCCATTACCCAGGTGAGTTGTTCCAACGTGAGGTGCTGAGGCAGAAGAGGTGCTTTCAGAAATACACAGGTGTGAGCCAGGGTGAAAATGTGACTCTCTGGCTTGAGACTCATTTCTATTACTAAAAGGCAGAGTAGAAGGAAGGGACGAAGCTGGCACAGAGCCTGACTGTGCAGGGGCACAACTGTGCATGCCTCCCACGAGGAGTGTATACTGAAACAAAGCCTGTCAAATGCCAGTCTGGTAGGACTGTTGTGTTCATCAGGAGTCCAAAGAAGTTCAACATGCTTTAATTTCAACATCAAGGGGCCCTTGAAAAAACTTGGAGTGTTAAAACTGAGAGGTTGTTTTATTCACGTTCTGTAAGGTGATGCCACGAGCGAGCGGCAGAGCCAGATGCACCAGGGGAGTCTCGACATGGCATCTGCAGACAGGTACCAGCGTGTGAGCGTGGGAGGGGGTGAGAGTAAGATTTGTGTTTCTGTTTCATAGGCATGGAAGAATAACTTTGACATTTAGCAAAGAACCATTACAAAGAATGTGTTTGCAAATGGGTTTGCAGATGTGACAGTGGACAAGGTTTTAACTTCGAAAAGGCTGCGCAATTTCTAGCACCTTAACCTTTCCATCAGTTTTGCTGCTTACTTGAATGTTTTGATTCTTGCTGTGCTGAAGTCCAATTCTTTCTGATTTGTTAGTGTTAATACAGAATCGTGTCCTTAACAAGCTGGTGCCATTAAGTGGTGTATTCAGCTGCTCTCTGTGTGTGTCTGTACATAAAAGTCACTAAGGCAAGAAGTTTACAAATTTCTCAATACCATACTTCAGATATGCACAGACTTCACTTTCTATTCCAGTAAAACAGTCAAAGAATAAGGGCAAAGCAAGCTAGAAAATAAGAGACACAGTACAGAATTATTACATGCAAGGTTTTCCAACAGACTGGGGAATTGGGTAGGCACCCCATGCTGGGGAAGGATTTCAATTTGAGGTACTTATGAGAGATTGTGAGTTTTAGAAAGGATATTGAATTCTTGCTCCTTGACTAATTAGGCCCTTTTGAGAAACTTGAAGAAAAACACCCACATTAAGCAGTTGCATTGGAAAAATCCCTCTTGTGTTCAAGCGGGAAGACTGTGGCAGAACTAGTTCAGGGTTCAGGGCTGTCCCACCTTCCTCCAGTAATCTCCAAGGTGCTGAGACCTCTGATGCTAAGCATCCTGCTTGCTTATCTTTGGGACTACGATGCTGCCTTAGATAGATGTGTATTCTGCAATATATGGGAAAGCCCATATTATTTTTGCCCTCAAATTATTGAAGCCCTCAAAGTAAGCTCTTCTCATGGGCTGGTTCTGCTGTAATTGCCCATATACTTCACAGTTCATAAATAAAAATAACTCTGCAAGTGTACAGCCCGGAGGATTTCACATCCCCTCAGAGACAGGAATGGCCTTTCGCCCAGCAAAATGCTTCTGAAATGTGCCCCATCTGCTGCATGGCTTTAAATCCAGAGATGCAACAAAACTATAAATATCTCAAAATTTGTTCTGAGGCATTTTGAAGATCATTAGACCTCATGGAAGAGCTCGCCTTCTCCCATTTAAAAAACAAAAAAAAAAACCAGAAACAACCCACCACAAAAAACAAAAACAAAAACAAAAAAACCAAAACAAAACCAACAAATAAACCACACAGGACGTTCTGAATTCCACAGTACAAAAAGAATAATTTGCGCTAAGATGCGAGCTCTCAGAGGAATGAATACTTGTGCTAGTGCATCTTTAAAGTGAATGGTATATGAAATTGTATTAATCACACATGCTAGAAAAAGTGTGCTTTTGTAGGGTTTAGTTTTAAAGTGCAGCTCCTTTCTTTTCCCTGAAGAGCACTGGAGTGTTTTTGCTGGGAAATCCCAGCAGTTCTTTCCATTCTGGCAGCACTTCTTGATGTTTAAAAAAGTAAATGGATTCTTGAAAGACAAGCTGAAGTAAGGACAGTTTGAGTATTTTGAAGTTTAAAACTCTTTCTTCAGTAGTTTAGTTCTTGTGAGAAGACCATGGGAAACAGATGAAGACGACAGCAGTCACTTTTGGGTTGAGTTCAGAGCTCTTCTGTTCATACAGCCAGTCCGTCTGACTAGGTTTTAGTTGCTGTGGCATTTTGTGCTTAGCCACTTCCTAAATTGTCTGTTTCAGTTTTTCACCCCTGCCAGCAGCTAAGTACTGCTTCTAATTTTTCTGTTTGGACAGTTTTAGAAAGCAAAGTTTGTCTCTCGCTGAAATGGGAGTCTCAGCTTTGTGTGTTCCCACACCCATGGGCTTGCTCTCTTGTTTGGAATATGCCACGATTAGACAAAGCTGCTGTGGGTGGGACTCAATCAATAAAAAATAAATCAAAAGTCTCTGGCAGATTCAGAGTCTGGTGGTGGAGCTAGAGACCAGTGAAAGACCCTAGCTGACCTCCAGGAGCCTGGGAAGATGCCCTCAGGGGTATGTGGATGAAGTGCCTTGCAATAAGCATCTGTCCCGAACTCCCAACATCAGCTCTATGTCAGTTATGAGCTGTTTAGAAGTGGGTACTAGTGTTCAGAGGCCGTACACTGTCTCCATCAGGTACTTGTGTGACTCTTTCTTATTCCAATATCAAGCAACTGAACAGCAATTTCAAAGTTTTTTCCACCAACGCCACTCCAAATGATAGACCAAATCAGATTATTTCACATGTTTTTCATTTACTTGCCTTTCTTCCTGTTTATTCCCAATCTTTCTTAACTTTCTTCAAAAAACATTCAGTTAAAGGAGGGATGGTTAATGAACATATTTTACACATTAGGAAACGAGGCTCAGAAATGGATAGTGATTTATACAAGACAGCAGAAGTAGAAGACAGTAGAACTCTCTAAGTAGTCTGGGAAGATGAGCCTTTGCAATCCAAGGACTAGTAGATTGTTGCTTCTTCTCAAGTTACCAAAAGACCTGATTCATAAGGAATACTTCTATTTTTACCCAAAAATCAGAATACTGAGTCTCTCATTTGGTTTTATGGGCTTCTTAATCTTTTCAGGAGGGAAGGAACTTTGCATTTTCAAGGTTTTTCTCACAGACTTGAAGGCAGCAGCCACAGTGATTTTTTAAATTGCAGTGAAGGTCCTCCTGGAATCACTTCATTCCAGATCCTTGGACTTTAAGTGAAATACCGTATGTCAAGAACCCTCTGATGGAGGAGTATGAATAAGCAACACTGAGTGGTGTAATCTTTTATCCTTTTTTTTTTATTTTTACCTCCTCCTCTTCTTGGATCCCTTCCATCCCTTGGACATGTGGTTCTCATCCTTTTTATGAGCTGACTGAGCACCCTATTGTACGCTTACCACCCACGTTTCCAGAAAAAGAGCCTCCTAAATTTATGAGTCTAACAAGATGCTGTGATGTATCTGGATACACAGGTAAAATTACCACAGGATGAAGATATTTAAACATTTTTAGAAGATGAGAAAAGGAGGAAAGGTTCAAAAAAGCCTCCCGCTCATTATGCTTCAATTCTTGTTTACATCTTAGTATTAAAGTGTTAGTATTATAATTTCCTGTGTTTGGAAGGAGGTCAAATATGAAACAACATTTGTAACAAGGAAGAGGATCACAAATGAGAGGCACTGCATGGGGAGGTAATAACCACGGCTCTGTAATTCAGGGGTCTTGTGTGTTGTGAAAGAGAAGACTTACTGCTGATTTTTTGTTGGTTTTGAATGATTTATAACACTTTACTTGTGGCGGAGTGTTGCAATCTATGTTGTCATGGAAATTCTATTGAATTTATAGTTCCATTTATCCAAAACGATTTTCCAGACTTCATTTCATGGTGAATCATATCGCTGTTACTTGGAGTACAAAGCAATTGCAAGAAAGTTTCATGTTATGGAAAGCATAAACACTGAAACCGTTATTTTTATATTATGGAAATACAAATGAATGCAACATACAGCTTTTTAGCATCAAATATGCCTTCGTTGTGTAATGAGTCAGTGTACATACATGAGATGGATTCTCTTGTTTGGGATGGGAGCAGGCCTAAGGGGCATTTATTTCTGGCAGTAGAAATGAAGGAAGCTTCTGGCTTGCCAAGGTACTTCTCTGTTAACATTCAGGCCTTAACACTCAAGATACTGATTGATATGGCCGCGATCCAGCAAGGCATTGAAGCCCAGGGCAATCCTATGAGCATCGTGTTGCCTCGCTGTTCCTACTGGGCTGTTACTGGACCACTGACAGGTTTAAATGCTGTTCAGAGTTAGGGGCAGAACGTGCAACAACTGCCAACTTTCAGGTTGAAAATGACTATGAAATCGCTTAGTCTCCACTTATAACATAGCTACACCCACTGCGTTGTTTGTAGACAACAAAGCAATAATTAATGCTTACTATTAAAAAAGATTAAAGGGAAACTTACCATACTTCTAAGGCATGTGAATGTCTAAATTGAGTTAAATTCTTTTATATCATTTGTATGATCTTTGCTCTTCCTGTTGTTTCAACCCCTTCCATTTGTTTCAGCCCAGCATTGTATTCATTATCAGGTTGCGATTACTTTAGGGCGAAGACTCTGTCTGCCTCTTTGTTTTGCAATTTACCCAGCACGCTTTTAGGCACTGTAAAATACTAAGTTATGACATTCAAAATACATCTCTGTACCTGCCTAACTATAGTTAAAATTTCACTGATGAATAATAGACTAGGCAGGAAAAACATGCCATTATCTGCTCCTGTTCAACTTTATCTTTTAAAAAGAATGCAGTATACTCTATGTTATTACATCAAGCTCTAGTAGGAGAACTGGAAAACATCACGATTTGCTCTTCCCCCCCGCCTTTTCTAAGCAGATTTAGAATATGTTATAAATGATAAGTTTCATGGGTTTTTTAAAGAGAATATAATGAGGAGTCAAACATCAGACTTTATTGTCCCAGTGTACATCTCACACTCCAGTAAACACACAGACTGCAGGACAGTTATTCTGAATTTTCAGTGCTGCAGTGAAGATTACATTATGTCTGTAGAAAATTTTTATTCCAGCCAAATGGATCACATCATCCAGTTTACTAGAAATCTATGCACATAGTTTAAAGCAGAAGTAAGTTACATACGGGCTTTCAATTAAGAAAAATCATGTATGATTCATAATCTTAGCACAGAATTTGTTTTTGTGCGAGAGGTTTCAAATCCAGCTGTAAAAGTGTCTGAGAATAATTTCTTCTTACAATATAAGTAGCAAAGGTACTAATTAAGAATTAGTATATTCAGTGATTAACTCCATCATTTAAAGCAAACATTTCAGAATTTTTATTTCACCACTCTGCAAAGATTTGCAATCTACCTGCAATGCCTGTGTGTTTTTCTCCTTTGAAAATACTCTGAGTCTCTAAAGCAGTACATAATAAACCACGTATCTGTTGCCTCTGCATCTTGCTGCCTTATTCATCAAAAAATTGGCTGGCCTATAAAACCTTTCTCTTTTTTTAGCTTTTTTTTTTTTTTCCCAGCTTTAAATTGCATGGTAGTCCTTGGATTGCTGGAAGGAAATGAGCAGAAGGCTAATTCTGATGATCTTTTCCCTTCCACCAGAATTCCTGATACTATTGAATATTCTGTGCTCCACATCTGTGAAAGCACAATGAGCCTTTGTTCATTTTTTAATCTAGAGAGAAATCTGCTGTAGGAGGTTGCACAGGGTGATAGCAGTCCAATTTAAAAGTCTCAATTATTTATTTTTAAAATACTTGGCATCTGTCTGTGGAAAATGTACTTGCTTGGTTTCCAGTCTCTTAGAATTGCTTTGAACTCGCTTACATCTTCTGGGATCTATCAAACGCCCATTGTGGCTTTTCTCTCATAAGTGCTGAATGAGTTTAGCCGTGATAGTCTGTATTGGATGTAAACTTTCTGTCTTTGTAGTGGGGTAATAAGAGCAAAAATATGTCAAGCACAGGAATGGTGATTTCTGTCTGGATGTCTGTCTTGCCAAGCAGAGGAGGAGCATCCGAGCAGAGAGCTGGAGCCTTTTATTTGTGGCAGGGAGAAGTCATTCACTTGAATCCGGCTGTTTTTGCAAGCCAGTGACATTTCATAAAGAGGGTTTAGTCATTCAGCGGCAATTGTACTTAATGAAATCACAACTGATCTCTGGTGGGCAGTATTTCTCAGTAATACACACGCACATTCTGGACAGCCTGTCCTTACAAGATCAGCGTGGTGGTAGCCCAGTTTTCAGTCAAAATCTCTTAAGCACGGAGTGGGGCCTGACATTTTACCAGCTCTGGAGAGCACCAGATTTCTGTAGAGGTTGGAAGAATGCGGTTGAAGAAAAGTGTCTCTGCAGAGTAGGTTGACCCCAAAGAAGAGGGGGTTGCCTGCTCCATGGCATGGTAGAGGGTGTTGTGGGTGGTAGGAGCTTGGAGGCAAAGATGCTCCAAGCTGGAGAGTTCCTCAGGTGTTGGATGTGTGTGGTGTATTCATTTGTGTCAGCATTGTCAGCTGGAAAAAGGCCTGGAGTGCTTGGAAACTGTAGTGGTTGGGCACTGAAGCTTCCTGGACAGAATTGACTGGAAAACATGACACGGTTTTCCAGGGTGACTGGCAATTATCTCCTGGGTTATGGCAGAGTGAGGGTTTTGTCTCTAATCCTCTGTTTTAAGGCACTTGTAACATTCTGAAGATTTTCGCTTTCAGTGAGATATTTTTCAGGCTTAATCTGTGCTGTACAACAAATCTCTCTCAAGTTTGAGTGAAAACAATTCTACTGTTTTAGAGTGTGAAGAGTGTCAAAGCATAAAGTTTTTCCATTAAAAACAGACTCTTGCCCTCTCCCTGCCTCGATAAAGCCCTGTAGCTGCAGTAGTTGTTGGTAGCATTTTAAGATGGAGAGAGTCTTCCTGCAAGAAAGTGTTGTTGTGTTGGACAGTTTGTTCCATCTTAGCTTTATCAAAACACTGCAAATTTCAAGTTGCTTGGACACTACACGTGTCTTTTTTTATAATAGATGTCTACAAGGCACATGCAAGCATACTGCTGTGTTGCACATCTGAGATTAAGGAGGTCCATGTAAGCCTTTACCAGCCTTGTTAGTTGTAACAGGGCTAGATGTGAATGACTTATAAATCTAGTATATTGTGCCCTAGAGAACAGGATCTCATGCCCTCTGGGACCTATGCCACCAGGATGGCTATTTGGAGTACTCTCAGCAGGCATGTATGGAGCAGGGCATTCCGACTGCAGACAGTGTCACGCTAGAGAAACTATAGAGAATATTTCAGGCTTTTCCATTGCTAAGGGATTCAGAGCCTTTAAAAAATATATTTTTTAAAAAATTTTGCAAAATAGAAGCTGTTGTGAAATCACATGTAACAATGCACAAGAAAATGATGGTGTAAGGTGCTGAAGTCAGGCAGTGCCACAGTTCATGTTAGATGTGCAAGCTTGGATGATGCTCCATTCTGCATTTCACAAATAACATGTCATAATAAGATCCAAATTTTCTTTAGCTTAAATGCCCCTTTGTTGCATTCTGTACAACTGCTTTGTATGTATCAGGCAGAGACAGTAGAAGTCATTTATATGCAAAATGCACCATATATTGTATATACTAATTATATAATAAGGAGTAATAATGAAAATTTTCTGGCATGTTTAGGCCACTTAAGTATGCGGTGAAATTAATTTTATGGTTAACTGTCTTATTCCTGATTTGTACATAAAGACCATTATGCCATCCATTGAAAATATTAAATATCTGCTGATAAATGCATTCAAGGTTATGTATATAATTTATAAAAGGACAAAAATACTTTAGATACATTTACATTTTGTTGTAAATTGCAGGGAAATAGATGAGACTGTATTATGGAAGAGAACAATATGTGATCACGTAATTAGAAAATTGTCATAATACTAATGCTCAGCGGTGTCCAGGTGTGGTTTTATGATCAGCCTGAACCATGCAGCTTTGAGGATGTAACTTTACCATCATCTTAACATTGTTTTTGCAGTTTATGTGTGTGTAAATTATATAATAGCAACTCGTGGGAGATTCTGCTCCTAAAATGTTCCTTCTAGCTGTATGAACACATAAGGAAGCTACTGTATGACAGATGACGATAATTTTTCATACAAGACAGTTCCCCTTGACTTGATGGATGCAGAGAGAGGAACCACGCTCTTTGGAAAAACACCAGGGAGCAGTGGGAAAATGTTTCAATGTGTATGGTAATCAAGGCAGAGTGTGGTTCTTGATTAGTCTGTGAAATTGCACTGCTGAGACGAGGGATCTGAATTAAGCACTTTTTTACCAAAGCCCTTTGCACTGCTATCCAAAAGTGTATTGTAAAAATTAATTTCCTTAAAATGCCGTGAGCAAAATTGATCCAAAATGATTTTGGCATATGCTGAACTCACTCAGTGATACTTTTCTTCATAAACTCCTATGAGGACAATATAGTGAAATGTTTTATATAACATATACCTAATTTTAGGCTTCATTTTGAAGGGGAGTAAAAAGTAATTTGTGAGTGTTTTGTGAGCTTTGTCTGTGCTGGCTGAATTGAAGTTTAAGCAATTCCACCTGAAACAAACTGTTTCTAATTTCTACATCAATGAATGGCTGTACCTTGGTCTACATTTGTTCAAAGCATAAGTTGTCAGAACCTGGAGGCACCACCAACTTTGTGAGATATTGCCAGCATCTCTATATGTGCTGTGAATACACTGGGAATAGGAAGGCCAAAATAGGGGAAGAAAATTGCTTTCAAATTTTATGAAGCTAGAGTGTGTGCCAGACAATTTTTTCATTTTTTTGTGAGCCATTTGGAATGTGGTCTTATTTTATCCTCCTGCTGAAAAAAAGTACCTCTACCTCTGCAGAGACTGATCTTCATCTTGGCATTTTCTCTATATGGTGATGTTTTATTAGATGTATAGGTAGTTTGCCAGTATTATACATTACAGCCAATATTTACAGTCAGAAGCCTGGGAATCAGTAAATATGAGTAGGAACATATCTGAGCAAGATAAAAGGGTATCATCTCATCTGGCAATCTACAAAATTTCAGAATATTGGAAAAATACTTGCATTTGTGAATCCAGTAGGGTTTGTCATGCAGCACAATCTTGGGAAAACCCAAGACAAGTTATCGGTGCCAGCAGAGCATTTACCCGCAGACAGACTAGCAGGAGGGAGCGATGGTCAGACCAACAGTGCGTCAGGAGGCATGGACAGCCTCAGTTAGACCTTACAGCTCCGTTTGACTATGAACTGTGTGGCTGTTTCTTATCATGCAGTAACGCTGTGAAATGCCTGAGTAGGTCAGGCAATGGGCAGCAGAGAAGCAGGAGTGAACATGCAGATTCAGACAAGAAGCCAGTGGCAGAGAAGCCGGATGGGTCCATTCCTCTTTCATAGCCAGGAACTGATTTTTTTGCTGGAGTCAATGTGCATGAGTGAACGCACGTGTTAGCTAACTGTCCTGCAGTAGTGTTGCCCCCACAGACATGCCAGTGCTGGATTGTGGAATCCATCTGGGAAGATCCCTCATGAGTCCCAAGAGAAACCACTGCAAAATCCAGTTCTTGTGCTTGGCTGTTAGCGACAGGCACATGTTTTTAATTTGTCATGTGTAGAGCATGCATACAGCAAATGTCACTAATACTGAATTTATTCTATGGAAATGTACACACCTGCATGGTATAATGTTGAGAAGGGAGTGTTGCACGTTTTAGATGTAAACCAAATCCCTTGGAGCAAGAGGAGGACTCGGGAGAACCTCCACTCTCTCCTCGATATGGAAGGTAACATAGTGACAAAGGATGAGGAGAAGGCTGAGGTACTGAATGCCTTCTTTGCCTCAGTCTTTAG
>JAOQGH010000003.1:7397811-7409347 GCA_025769975.1 Gallinago jamesoni
TTTTGTGGTTGGACTCGATGATCTCTGAGGTCCCTTCCAACCACCACAATTCTGTGATTTCTGTGATTTCTGTGAAGTCAAGGCTGATGCAGATGGGCTGACACTGGGGGCTTCTTTGGGAACAGAGAGGTTGAAGAACTGCTGGAGAAGCAGCAGGGTGTTAGGAGGGATGACAGAAGTAGGGGCTCAGGTAACGTGGTAAATGGAACCAGAACCATAGAGGAAATTAAGAGCAGTAGTGCCCTTGGGCCTCTGTGAGTTGCCCTTATTCGTGGCATGTGTGTGGAGTAAAGCAAGATTGTCCACCAGCAGAGTGTATGAAAGCAGCTATTCTCTGTCCTCCTGTATTTGTGTAACTCGGGACATTTGCTGCTTTGGGGTAATCATTGTCCTCACCTGCTTTTGCTTTGGGTTTGCCTAAATATTGATATTTATTATTCGGCCTAAAATGGCATCAAAATATCTGGTTTTGTCTCACGCTTTTTGCTGAGTAGTAACTCTTTGGAAATAAAAGTCCCGAAATTTAACTGAAGTCAGGGAGAAGGCTGACCCTAACTGATAGTTCTGGATATCAGAGACTCATAAAAATGCATTGCTACAGAGACAGACTTTTATCTTACAAATTGCTTTAGGAGTAAAGGAATAACTCCAAACGTTGAAATCCTTTTCAAAAATTCTCTACGGTTTTTGAGATAAATATGTTTAGCACATTTAGCAGAGCAGGAGATGAGCCTGCAATGAGCAAAGAAATGAAGAGATCCTGGCAGAAAGCACAAAGTTTACCATCTAAAAAGACCAGCCATACTTTTTATCCTTGGGTTTGTTATTAAAATGCATTGCATTGACTCTGTTCCCTGGTTACTGTCCCAGTAGGGCAGTCATGCTATTAATCAAGATGCTAGTTAAACAATATTGTTCGGCAGAATTCCTTTAGCTCAGGTTCATAACACTGGGTTTAGGTACGACGTGTATGCATTACCTCATTTGAAAGCTGTATGAATCAACGCTAATGTGATTTTGTTGTTGTTTTTAATTTTTACAGATGCAGATTTACTTCTACAATCCTGATGACTTTGACAGTTTTGGAACAGCAGTTCTAGAAAACAGGGTAGTAGGAGCCATGGCCGTGTTTTTCCAAGTAAGTTTAAACAAGGGCTATATCCATAAACCAAAGCGTTCACCAAGTACTATTTAATTCATTGAATTGTCTCAAGCTTAATGGATGCATCTGTTTTCTTGTTCCCACCTGTCTAAGTGAAAGATATTTCATATTGTCTAAGTGTGATTTAAAATGTAAATAAGTATATTTAGAAACGTAATGAAAAATTTTGCGTGAATTGTTCTGATTTTATAGCTACCTTACAGATGCAGATTGGAGAACACATTTATCATGGAACTTCCTTCACAGCTGAAGCACATTGCTGGGGTTCCTGGAATACTAACAAACCGATGTGAACTGGTTCTGTTTAGAGAAAAAATTCAAACGTAGCTTGAGAGAAAATTAATCAATAAGTTTCATCAATCTTTTCTATAGCAGCTTCTTCTAAATTGTCATAGTAACAAGTTCTTGAACAAATCAGGCTTCCGAATGAGTGAATTTATGCATCCCCTTTTTTAAAATGCATCCTCAAGAGCGTGACTGCTCGGTAGCTCATTTGTTGGTTCGACACGCTTGAGAACTGCGGTGCGAGGTAGAGACTGCTGCTTGCCATGGCTGACGGGTCAAGCCACGTGGCAGCCGTGTGCAGCAATGTGGGCTTTTTGTCATATTGCATCAGAAATTGAGTTTTTCCTTTGACTGGAGGGTGAATTGAACAGAGTGGGTTGGAGCAACTCCATACCACCACGCTGCCACAAGCAGAGAAGTAGCTAATGAAGATTTTGAAGTATCTCAAGGTGTTGCCTTTTCAAAGGAGAGGGAAGGGAGGAAGGAAGAGCAAAGGAAAATGGTGGTCCTCCGTGAGCTTTCACGCTAGCTTTTACCACGGAAGAAGGGGATCTTACTGTTATCTTTGTGAAGCCAGATAAAAAAGAATATGCAAGTACCCATATGTAAATACCTCCCTTTTTCTTATGATGTTAGAGTGACAAGCCTGACTCTGCTGCTCAAATTAAGTAGGGTTGTCTTTTTCCATGTCACTGATTTTGATCAACTGCTTTGATAAGGAGAAAAGGACAGATCCTTGTATTGCATAAATTGCTGTGACTCTGCTGACATCAGGCTAGTGGAAGTCAGCATGTTAAATTCATCACTGTTGAATTCTGAGCACTTTCGTGGCATTTCATGTTAGGGTAAAGTTGGTGGAGCTGTGATAATTTACAGTGGCATAGCAGGATGATTCCCCAGACTTCTTAATCTTGATGTGCTGTGGGAATCATTGGGCAAATTGAATTTGGCCTTACAAGACAGAAGTTTAGAAACAGAACAACCGAAGGTGCTGTTACTTGATTTATACCGCAGTGAAGAGCTGTGCATCTGTGCGTGTGCCGTGTCAGAAGGAGCGTGTGTTACACCGTGGCGTGCAGGACATGTTTTGGCATCATGTGTCTGAAATTTAATTGCTAAATTACCCTGATGTGTTTCACATAAGCCATGTGAAACACACTGTCCCATGCCGCACCATTTCCTAGTCTGTATGTGCCATTTATTCCATAAACCCTGTTTTTAGAGGGTCTTAAAATTGTAGTGGGACTGTGTTTTGTATTCCCCACCTGCAAAGCCAGGTGCTGCACTTACAGCAAGTCCCGCTCTGCACAACTCCGAGGGAGCCATTAAACTCACTAAAAATAACCTAAAATAGTCTGTAATGCCATTTGAAAAAAAAAAAAAAAAAATTAAAAAAACTATCTTTGATTGTAAGAGACCTCAGGCTCTTTAAGACCACAACTGAGTGTTGCGATCTCCTCAGGGAAGCAGAAATCTATACTTTTCATCATTTCTAGCCCTGCAGGCTGCAGGACATTAGGCTGTAAAGTCTGGATGATGGTGCAGCTGGGCTCCTCTGCTCCAGGAGCCATGAAATCTGAAGCCATTACTGATAAACAGTCTCTGATCTCTTCCAGAGAGTTGGGGGTAAGATAATTCTTTGGCAAAGTGACCCAAGGCCAACCTGTTTTGTGGCTGCAAGGAAACGATTTTCTTTTTTTTTTTTTTTTGGTGTTTTTTTCCTTGCCTTTGGGTTGAAATAATAAATCCGCAGCACGTGTTTCTGGTCTTCCTTCTGGGTAGCTCAGCTCTGAGGTGGAAAGATGCCTAGGAAGATTTGTAGGGCCCAAAGTCCCCATTCTGGAAGGGCACATGCTGAATTCTTGCTCGTGTTAAGTAAACTCAAAGGACTTCAGTGTGGCAGCTGCTATTTTGGCCATCATGAGGCTTTTCTGGAGTTTGTCCCTTAGAGCTTGAGTTTTTGTACATGAGGTTATTAATTGGTGGTGATAATCCTTTGCAGATCCAGACTGTGTTTGACCAAGGTGCCAGTTTAGTTCCCTCAGCTGCATGCCATGTGCTGGAGCTGGTGAACTACGACTTGGAAAAACCTTTGCAGAGAGTTTTATTAAGAAATAGTTGTTTTTTCCTTTTGCCTTGCTCCCCGGGGCACCGTGCGGATAAGCTTACCATGGTTAGTATTTCATACAACTAATTTAAAAGCTGTCTTTTAAAACTTATTCTTAATAACTTTTAAATGAAATGTCCCTAAGATGTCCATGGCCACATTTTTGTTGGCAGCTTTGACTCTTCAAGTACTAATTTTATAGTTCGCTACTTTCCAGAGCTGAAGTCCCATCTCTAACTCATTTATCTAGAACACAGCTTTAAAAAATTGTAACAGTAGAAGTCATACCGGTTTTCACAAATACATCAGAAAACTGAATTGTGCATGCTTTTCTCTGTAAATATTTTAATACAGAAATTATTGGATAGATTTGCCATTAAGTCAAGACTTGGATTGTTGCTAATGCGTTAATGCTGTGTTGGAATGAATGTGTACTGCACTGACTGAATTTATAGTCTGGCAGGTGTTTTTTGTTTGACTGATGTTCACAAATGTTCCTTTGGAAATCAGGTTCTCCAGCGAGTGAATATTATACTGAACTATATAATTATTGGTGAAACATTAAATAATTAAGAACCCTCTTTCCTCCTTTTTAAATAATTTAACTTGAACTATATAAGAATTTTCCTTATTGAATTCACTGTTTCAGGGGCAATTTCCAGGTAAAGTAGATTGGTTCTGAACTTGGATAATTAAAGCACTTGGAACTTTTTTGTAATTGCTAATTAAATCTATGCTTTTCTCATAGCTTTCATTGTAAACTCTGTAGATTAATTCTATTTCTGTTTGCATGTTGCAGGTCAGTTGACCTGACAAATAAAATAAATTAAAAAAAGGATGAGTTGAAATCAGGAAACAATTATTACATATACAAACTGCTATTAATTGCTCATCTCTGTATTTCATTGTGGATAGATGCTCAGAGGGTCTCACATAAAATAGCACTGTGGGAACTCTACAGCGGGTTTTCTCAATTTGCAAATGAGATGAGCTGCCTGAAATCTCTAGCTGGGCTATGAAAGCTGGTTTTTGCATTGGAGAACAAGTTGTAAAGTGAGCAGGTATGTTGAGGAAGAGGGTCCCACGATGCTTGGTCCCTTTTCTGACTGTAGCATTGCTTCAGGCACCGTGCTGGGGACAAGAATCCTGCAGGGGAGCGCTGCTGAAAATTCCTGCAGGCTTTTCTTCTCTGGCTGTGTATTTGGGGCAGAATGAGGTGTCTGGCTTTGTAAAAACCAAACAGCAAACAAACAAAATGTTGTACCCTGCTGTGATATTTCCTTCAAGATCCTCTTTTGCCCTCGTTGAGGCCACAGTGAGAGTAATAGAGAAGCAAAGTGACTTAGGAACCTCTGATCTTTTTAGTTCAGATTATTTTAAAAGCTATTCAGCTGGAAAAAAAGGGAGAAAGGAACTCCAGCATGCTGGTGTCAGGTATAATGCTATTAAAGCCCATAAACATGTTTCACTGTGGGTGGGGTAATCAGTGGGAAAAATGGCTTTTTTCTTAAAGTGGGAACGTCTGTGGAAAAAAAGGCAGTATGTTTCAGGAGGGAGAGGAGATCAGAGTATTAAACAGCCATGTGAGTCAAAAAGCTCTTGGTTTTTGTTGTTAAAGAGAACTCACCAGTTATTTTAGCAAAAATCTAAGTCTTCTGGAGACAAAAGAGATCATGCCAATTTTTTCAGGAGAAAACAATGACCATTCCTGTCAGTACTGGGGTTACTTGGTGTTTCTCAAAGGGAAACTAGTGCTAGTGGAAGATGTTTAACTTCTCATACCCATTACCTCCCGCCAACAGTATCCTCTTGGTCTGCAGTGAAGGCTTCTGGATTTTCAGGAACAGTGACATGGTGGTGGGGACACCCGTCTGCTTTGGAGACAGTTAACAGTTGCCTGTGGCTGTATGGTGAGACCCGCCGGTCTGCTGGAACACGTCACAGGTCCCAGTTCATCCAGGGCACTTCAGCCTCAATTTAAGTGATCCGAACTGGAATAGTTGGTGCACACGTTTAATTTCAGCCTGCATAAGGTTCAACTTGTACTTAATGATATTCTGGCTCTGGGCCTTCGGTTAATTGTCAGGCTGAGCCGGTTTTGAGGCAAGCCAGGAGTGGAAGGGAAGGCCTAGATCTCTCACTGGTTCCTAAGTCATCCGTTCATATATATGTATATACGCGTAATACATATTTGCAAGTCACATTTAAAATGAGTAGTTACTTGGATTAAATGCATTCAGACATATTGCATGGCTCTGTTTTAACCATCTAACAATATAATTCATTGCACACTTCATGACTTGCTTTATTAAAGCCAAACTTAAAAGTGTTCAAAACAAACATATTGCTTTTGCATTTGAAATATTCATCTTTTGGGCCTGCGGTAGATTCATTACAGGAGAGAATACTTCATTTGTTGATTACTGCTGTGAAAAGACACAATACTGATTCCCTAAGCACTCATCAAATATTCGATAGCTCAGAAATTCAGGAGGAGGTGATGGAATTCTTGCTCCTACAGGGAGGGCATATAAATCTATTTTATTATTTGCAAAGAAAACCATCAGTGATTAGTTACTGTATCTCAGGTACTCAAACAAATCATCTCTAAAGAAGTTAAAGTAAAAATGAATTTTAAAATAACTTTTAGCAATGCTTTCATCATTAAAATTATCTTCATAATGATGAGTGATGTCGATACCTCGATCACTCAAGAGCTTTAGCAGGGCAGGGCTAGATTTTTAAAGGTAATTAAGTACTTGGCAGGAAATATGCAACTAACAGTATTTTCAAAAGGAGATGGGATAAAAATCAAGGGTTTTACAGGTCTTTTACTGGGATGCCATTCTTAATTTTCTTTTCCAATACTAACATTTGAAAGTACTAACATGTTGAAAAAAATACTGTGTAGAACTTTTAACTTTTAGATCTATGTGTGTGCTATTTGTAAGTATCTTTACATTTACTACTAACACGTGTGCAGAGATTTGTTCTTCAGTAAAATAAATAGTAATTATAAGCTTGGTTTTTGTAAGATGTTTGGGTAGTAGTTCTTGGTGCGCTTTGTGGAGGCCATCAATAACTCACTTTTCAAAGGAACCTAAATGAGCTAAACACAGAAGAAATTGGTGGAACACCATTGAAGCCATTGAATATTTGGCACAAAAATGCTTTTTTCAATGTGTATTTCTCAAGTAGCAGAATTCAGATTTTCACTTCCCTAGAAACCTTTTTCTTCCCTTTTCTTCTCTTTCATTGTTTCATGCGTTTGCCATCATAACCAAATAGATTCAGCGAGTAAGTGCTTAAAATACAGTAGCTATTGAGAGAACCATATCTGGTAGGAGACCAGGTTCCCATGTCCCCATCTCAATCCTGACAATTCCCTAATTCCACCTCTCCCTTACTATAATGCTTTTTGAAAGCCTGTACAAAACTGGCTTGATTTTAAAATGAGAATGGAGAGGGAAGTGTGTGCTTTTCCTGAAATATTATATCCACCTACATGAAGTATAATCAGTGCTTCAGTGTTTAGGCAATACCTTAAAGGTGATTTGCAGTAGTTCAAATAACATGTAGCATCATTAACATGCAGGGCATCATCCAGAGTCATTGAGAGTCTTTTCATTTATTTTAATAGACTTCAGATACATGTAAAGACCTTAAAATTAAATTACAGTATTAATTCTTTTAATGGTTACATTAAAACCCGTGATGTTCTATTAATAGTAGCTGATGAATAATAAAACTGTTATTATTGATTAGCAGTATTATTTAGTAATTAGTACAGGTATTTTTTTTATTGTCTTCATAACATGAAAAACCATTGCAGGCTAAAGCTACTCATTTAATGCCTTTGGAAAGTATGATTTGTATTTGTCAAAGGGTATGCCTATGTCCTAGTAACTCTCCATGGAACAGAAGACAAACAAAACAATTTGAAATGTGTTCTCAGTCCAGTTTCCTAGCATTTTGAAATTGTCACAGCTGTTTAAAACCATGAGTTATGGATAAAAGCAGTACTAGGGCCTTTAAATGGTTGAAGAATAATCTAGAGGTACGAAGTAGCTACCTTGGCATATAAAGACAAGTCAGAACAGGTAGATGTGGTCAGTACAGCACCAAGAGTTTATTTTTCCAAGAGACATCCTGTACAATATATCTAATGACGTACGGTAATATGAAGCATCTCTGGAGCAGAAAAAGATACTCTTAGTTTTCCAGGAAATAAATGGAGATAAAATTATCAAAAGACAAAAGTGATTTTGCATCACAGAGAATTTAAATATAAAATGATGAGAGTTTCTTAAAGTCTGTTAGATTTGAGTTGAGTTCAGTATGTGAATGGTGCTGAACAGCCTCCAAAGATGGCTCTTTAGCCAAAACATGCAAGTTTGAGTGCCTAACAATAAGTATTCATGTTGATCAAAATAACCTGCCCTGAAACCCTTTTGATTGGAAGTCGATCTTGGGTAGAAGACAGAAATTCATGGAAAATGTCTGTTTCTAAAAAATACATCCTACCTTTCCATTAAAGAAAACATAAATATTTTTTTAAACTAAGCCCAAAATTCAGATTTTTATTTCAACTTCTGTTGAAAGTTTCTTTGGGAAATATGAATATTTTTGAATATTTTATGTAAAAGAAGAAAGAAAGGGGAGAACAGATGGGGAATAGCTCTGTGAGTAAAATATATATATCTATCCAGTTTCAATTTTGGTGCTTATTGAGTTTCAAGTGCCTAACGACGAGAATTTAACTTTAGTCTGATCCATACCTTGCCCAGATTGGTCATGTTTCAGATGTTGTTTAATAGTAAAATTTTCTCTGTTTACTGCAGAGACTTTTTTTTAAAAAAATAAAGATTTCTTATAATAAGGTACTTCATTCTTTATTTTAGTACATAAATGAGTAGGCTGAGAGTACTAAACAAACAATTCCTAATCAAGTCTTGAGTTTAACAGAGAAATTTCAGAAGGTTTTTAGCAGTGGAATGAGGTGCTGCTGTGAGATGGGCAGAGCTGCATCCCTTTCTTGAAGATCATTGCTTGCAGCAGGGCAGAGGAGGAGGTAAGGAAGCTTCAGGCTGCTGGGGTGAGCTCTGGGACTTCACCGAGCACATGCTGTGGGAGCACTTTGGGGAGCACGGGGAGGTGGGAAGGGGTCAGGGCTGTGAGCCCAGTGATGTTCATCACTCATTTTTTACCAGATAATCTTCAGTGCTCCAAATTTTCTGTCAATAGACAACAGCACCGATGCACACCTCTGCTGCTGGGGTCGCTGTGCAGAGCCCCCGCTCCTGGTAATCCCCGCTTCAAATCCCACACAAACACGAGCAAAGTTTCTCTTGGTTTGCCAGGGTTCCATGGGTTCAAGCTTTCTCGTTCACACGGTTGCCCATTTGTCATGGCTCGTCCATGAGCGAGAGCCCACCTGGCTGAAGCTGGGGCTGCTCAGAGCAGAGGGGTGCTCACAGCAGCCTGGGCACCCCCAGCGAGTGTCCCTGGAGGAGCCAGGTACAAAGGCGTGAGCGAAAGCGGGGCTGGATTTGGAGGCAGACAGACTGACGGGGCGGCTGAAACAGATCGTTCTTGGAAGCAAACACATCGTTCCGCTTCTGCTTTGCCTGTGTTCTGCCAAGAGGCATTTGCAGTCTCTAGATCATGATGGCTGCAACCTGCTGTGTTGAAACTTTTCTATCCACAGGCTGACTGTGCAGCGTAGAAAGATAATCTACCTTATGTGCACTTATCTTCCTCGGTGCCCAGGCAATCGTCTTCCTTTCTCTTCTTCTCTTCAGCTCTATGAACTGGCTCATGGTATTTTTCCAGTAAAGCAGAAGAGCCTGGTTTTGTCAGATGACCTCCAAAATGCAATACTTTCAATTAAAGCCTTTTTGTGAGGTTGAGCTTTAAAAGGTATGGGCTGTACAGAAAGCGGTGTCATGCAGTTCTTATTACAGTGCAGAGTGAAATACCAGAATGCTCAGAGAGTCTTTTACTTTATTTTGGTTTTAATCTCAGATACATCTAACGAAATGCAACTTCCAAAGTGCCTGAAAACACACTAATTGAAGGTAAAAATTAGATCTTTTTTCTTTCTTTCTTTTTTTTTTTTTTTCCAAATGCACTGTAAATGCTTTCTTAACTGCAAAGTCTGAGATCATAACTTTTAACTTGTACTGTTGCTTCTCTGGTTTGGATGCAGTAACAAGGAGGGTGGCCAACAATGGTGATGGGTCCTTGAGGGACTTTTGCTTTTTGTGATAAATCATGTTCCTTTGCTCTGCTTTATTTAATGGAAACATCATAATTATTGATGCTTGGAAGGGACTGCAAACTTTCTTGCTGTTGGAAGGACTTGGACTCCAAAGTTGTGCAATGCTACAAGTTTGAAAAACACTCTCTATATTTTATGGGGTCTCTCCTCAATACCTTGAGCTATCTGTCATAGCCATTAATGAGAGCTGGTCGTGTGCATTGCACGGGGAATAGATCTCTGCGCCCTTCGAGTTTAATGTTCATTTGAATGTCAGGATGACTATCTTTCAGTTTACAGCATTATAAATGCTTTTGACTTGCAGCTCTTTTTCTTTCCCAATGCTTCTTAATTGATTAATGTATTACAATTAATCCCAAGAGGGATGCCATTATTAACTTGCTTCATTAAATTACATACCAATTTGTTGGCCTTATTTCTCATAATAGTCCCCTTATATTTTAGTGGTTTTATTTGAATAACTTCCCTTTGATCAGCATGCATTTGTGTATTCTTTTGCCTCCCTTTTCTTCCTCTCACTCTTAATGTTCAAAAGTGGAGTCAGTTTAGGAATATTTATCATGTCTAGTGTCAGCATCTTAAACACAGTAATTTACTTCTCTGTGATTTTAAAATATCCTATCTTTAAAAAAAAAATAATCATTTTTGTAGCCACACTGTAAAAATCTTTAAATTGATAGCAAAATATCATGTGGAGTTTTCATTACCAGACTCCTGAAAATGACACTTAGATGTCTAATATGTAAAAATTACAGTTGTCAGTCTATAATCTCACCCCCTCTGTGGTTCAGGAAGATTGATACTCAGGAAGTCTGCTGATTATAACCATTAGACTAAAAAACAAATTAGTTCCCTAACTACAGTAATGCTTTTTGCATTTTACTCTCTGGTGTGCTTTGTTGATGCATCACTTTGTCAAACACCCCAAAGCGGACCTAGAGCTGGATGCCATGGGAGCTGGCTCAAAGTGGGGGGACACCCAGCCTTCCCTTGCCCATTGTCTGCTCTAGGGAAGGGACAACAGCCCTTTGTAGAGTCTCTCTTTGTGTCTTCGAGCACTGAGAAGCCATTAGAGGTGGCTTGTTTACTTTGCTGCAAGTACCTTTTCTCCTCTCTGTGTTAGCGACCATTGCTTCATCCCCTTCCTTCTTACAGTGTTCCAGATGTGCTGCATTTTGCCTTGACCTTTTTTGTTTAAGAAAAAGAGGGAGAGAAAGAAGCTGGAAATAACGAATCTATTTTTTGCTATCCAAGTTTTGGAAAGTTTTGCTAGAATTGGTGTTAGTTACAGAATCAGAGGAGATGTAAAGCTGTACATTTGTCTTTTCTTTCTCCTCTCTCCCAAAAACAGCAGCTGCCTCTGATAAGTCCCTGTTTTCTCCCTGTTGTCAAACATCCAGCCTGAATTCCAGGAAGATTTTTTTTTTTTTTAATGCCTGTCTGCCTACCTCTTTTTAAAAATTAACTTGCTTTCTTTTTCTACAAAAATCATCCTCTGTAGCCATCTAGGACTCATATCTATTTGTCTCTCAGAGGACTAATCAGGTATATTACATGTGGTTTGCATTCATGGGACCTAGATGGAAAAATCTAACATTACAGTCGGGAAGCTACAGGTCACCAGTCCACATTTTGCCCAGTTCTGCAGGATTTTGCACAGGATTTGTGTACCCCTTAGAAAAATTACGCTTGTTTTCATACT
>JAOQGH010000003.1:7409447-7484044 GCA_025769975.1 Gallinago jamesoni
ATCAGGTATATTACATGTGGTTTGCATTCATGGGACCTAGATGGAAAAATCTAACATTACAGTCGGGAAGCTACAGGCCACATTTTGCCCAGTTCTGCAGGATTTTGCACAGGATTTGTGTACCCCTTAGAAAAATTACGCTTGTTTTCATACTCTGTATCTTGCATGAAACTGTAGAGTCTTCATATGTCTCTGGTTACCAGTTAGTGTTATGGCACTTTTTAAGTGAAGGTGAGCACAGGATCTATTCATAAGTGATTGCCTACTTTCACTTTGTGTCATAAAGGAGAGATTGGTTGTAAAGTCTGAATGTATAAAATAGATGGGCAAAATTGGGGCTTCCTTTGCCTTTAGATCTTCTGGCTCGGATGAAAAAGTTATTCTTATTAAATTTAAGCTGTTCTGCCTGAAGAATTATTACTGTGGTTCTCAGATATAACAGTGCCAAGTTTCTCCTGGTATTGGCAATAATAAACAAAGCAAGCTTCAGACAGAATTTCCCGGGTAGCATACCAAATGTTCTGGAAAACCTTCTCGGACAGCAGCTAATACATTTTTAATACAAATAAAACATAATTCTTTAGTCTCGTTTCAGCTTGATCCCTAAGGTAGAAAAAGTATACTGACTATGCATAATTTATGTATTTGTTTGAAACGTTTACCCAGATACTCCATTCACAAAGTCTCTTTCTGTTAATAGGTTGCTGTGAGATGTAAGAAGCACTTAGGGCTCGTGTTGTACAAATAAATGGAACATGTTGGTTTTGTACAATCGGTGCGCTGGTTCTGTAGTTGTCCCGTTTCCACCATCCTTGGTGCTGCCCACCCCGTCCATCCTTAGCACAGAGCAGCTCCACCTGAAATGTCAGTATGTTTTTTTTCCCAGCTCTATGTGGTGCGTGTGAAAGCATGGACACGTGCAAGGGAGGGAAGAGCGGTGGGTGCCACCCACCCTTCTGGGGACAGCGTGGATTGGTGTCAGGTTGGCGTGTCCATGTAGCACCAACCCCACTTAGTACCAACGATATGTGTGGTTTCCTGTATAATTCCTGAATGTTATACATGATGCAGAGCAAACAAGCAGGAAAGTACCCCTCAGTAATTTAATTATAATCTATCCTAAATTACTGTAAATCCAGTGTTAGAGGTTACTGCCGGAGGTCGTGTTGCTGGTTTTTGTCATCTGTAGTTTCTGTGCTGCAGGACAACTGTGGGAGTGATGATTATTGAGGGTTTTCTGAGCCAGTGGTTTTCTTTCTAGGGGTCAAAGAAAGGCAAGGAAAGTAAATCAGAGTCTGGTCTGGTCCCTTTCTTTATGTCTTTGTACAGAGGCAGACATTTGTATGTATGGCTGATGGCTTTAACTGATAATGCTGATGGCATATCACCCCCCAAAATAATTCTGCAGCCGAGATGGCGGCTTGCCCAGAGCAATCCTTGTATATGATGTTTTACCTTCTGTGAATGTAAATCGGAAATCTTCAAGTTCATAGGGTGGAGATGAGGGTGTGTAAACCTGGGAACCTTTTTACAGCATAATTTTAGTAGCTTTCAGACTTATCTTTTGCATCTGAGATTCACTGAAAAGCACACTAATCCAACTGAGGGGATGAGTCTGAAATGAGCTTAAATGGTCCCAGTCTGAGTAATGTTAAACCTCCCTTTGTTTTAAGTTCAAGTGTGGTTGTATCAGAGTTCCCAGAACAAAACCAGCAAAGAAGCTGGGATGTGCTTTTACGCAGGTTAATCTCTACTGGAGATAGATGAGAGTCAAGAGTGCCAATCACCATCTTCTTCCATGCTGAAAATTGAAATATGTGTTAAATAAAGATTGCTTAAATCTGTTCACAGCACCTCTGAAGAGTGAGTTTTCAGAGGCTTGCAAGATGGAGCAGGATTTTTTCCTATGAGCTTACGGTGTTTGCAACTGTTTCCCAGCTCTGGGAGCACTGAGAAACCACAGAAAAGCTGCCTGGCTGATACCATCAGAAAAACATTTAGCTGCTGAGTGTAACCGTACTGTTTCTGCGCATCAAAAATGCATTGTAATGTAGTCATTATCAAGAGTAAAGAGACTTTCCAAAAGAAGGTATTGCTTTTGCAACATCTGTACTGTATCAAATGAAGCCTAACTGGAGATTTGGCAAATTGTTCCTTATAAGTAAAATGATGTACCACATTAGAAAGTAGCTCGGTTATTAGAAAGCTCAGTCTTGCTCCTGATAAAATGGATTTTTTTTCAGCGTAAAATTCATCTTTACTTGCTGCAAGAATATTGCTAAAAGAGATTAACTTTGGATCCCAGTGTATTTTATAGTGTGTCTCGTGTTATTTTAAGGCTGTAAATATATTAGCTGATCCGCAAGCTTCACTTAATTTACAGCTTTCTGGGTTTTTGAAGAAATAGGATTGTGTTATGGTGGAATCAGGATGATTGAATTAAATCACCCCTTTTGATATTTATTTTCCCTCAGGATCATGCTACCAGATCAATATTTAAAAACAACTATATGAGTAAGCGTTGATTAGAAAGCAAAGCTCCATAACCCTAACAGCTAAGCTAGTAATTTTTTTGTGTGTGTTTTATCTGTGGTCTGTATGGCATTATGCACATGCCTGTGTGTTAGAAGCAGTGAACATAAAATTATTTCCTTACTCCTTCCTCCCCCCTGCCTACCTTGCCACCTGGCAAACCTTCTTTATCATATTTAGATCCTATAAAAACATCTAACATAATTTGAAATGCTCGTGTGTGAGACATGATTAGACTACATCAATCACTTTTCAAAGAATATTTTTTTTCCTGCATTTTATATTCTAAACTGCTGAAAACACGTGCTTTTATACCCTGCTGCATTTCGTGGAAGACATGAGCAGACAGATAGTTCCCTATCTCGGGTGAACCAGTCTTGTTAAGTACTGTCCCAGAGTGCATACCAGTCAAATTAAACCTTAGGTTAACGTTTTGGAATGCTCTCCTCTTGCCAACTCATTACCAGTGATATGGCTAAGTGAACTGTTGCCTTCTGCTGCTCCAGATATCTACAGAGATTTATTATATTTCAGCTAATAAGCTTACCTTCTCTAATAGCAAGCGGCCCACCCTGCCTTATGGCTAGACTTTTCTCATAACTTGGACCGAGAATGGAAGGCCAGAAGTAAAGCTGGCTTTTAAACCTCTCTAGGTAGAGCTGTTTGGTGGTCCCTGTGTTGTGGATGGAAACATCTGTCATTTTTGAGTCTGAACTCGCTGATTCTCTCACCCTGCTCCGCACTGCCCCTCAGGCCGATACCGATACCTCTCTGTGGACAGATGGTGGTAGGAGAGGGGGGTGATGCCCGGGCAGGTGGCACCACCTCAGTGTACCGCAGGGCCATATGGGCACTCGGGTGTTAGAGAAACGTGGTCTGTGCGTGCAGTACAGTACAGCTGGCTGCAACCACACCTGTCTAATACAGTTGCTGAAATTCTATATAAATTCATGCTGAGCTATGGAGATTATCTCCGTCAGCTGTTCTTGTGTCAGAAGCAAATTTTTTTTAATGCTGCATTTATCTTATAAGTGCCCAGCCTATGCCTACAATTTAGGAAATGCCCTCTTTCTTCCTTCATTACAGTTTGCGTTGCAGCTGAGGCATAACTGGTGTTTCACCCCTAGAAAGAGAAGATGTTTTATGCCTTCCTTATCATGCCATATATCAAAATGTTTGCTGCCCCCCTTAAATCTGCACATAGACAGAGCTGAAAATGCAGGTGTGTCTTCCCAGTGTGCTGGGATTATAGACCCGTCTGCAGAGAACATGGGATGCTACAGCATCAAGCTTTCAAGCACTGGTATTTGCTGCCATTAACTCTGGAAACCTTCTCATCCTCACAGCAAACATCAGTGCTCCTCGTATATGTGTTACAGCTGGGCTGGAATTCAAACTGCATTGGTTCTCAGGCGTTTTGGGGAGAATTGTCTGTGCAACCTGCCAGTGAACATGCCTCTCTGTGCCAACCCTCTGAGGATTGCCCTTACAGAGCATTGGCTTTTTAGCTCGCTCCATACCAGCCCAAACTTTTGGGCAGGGGAAAGCCTAACGCAGGTTGTGGTGTCGGTTGCAGGTGGTCATATGAGAGTGGTGCCATGTAGCCTGCCAGGTTTTGAGAAGAGAGATAAGAAACTTTTCTAGAGGTGGATACCAAAACTGGGGTTGTGGCAAAGTGTGCGCCAGGAGCCGGGATGGTCCAGCTGACTGACCGCAGCATTGGTGATAGGATCATAACCAGTGTACATGGACATCCAGGAGTGTCTGTAGACACCCGGCAGTTAAAGTGCTGGGGCATGAACAGAAAAGGTTAAAAAGAAGGCTATAAACATCTCAAATTAATAGGCAGGTTCACTGGCAGGCAGATTTAGAGAGCGTGTGAGAGGAGAGGAGATGGAAGACTCTTCCTGAGACATTCCTGTGTGCACCCACCTGTAGGAAGCGTCTTCACTGCACTTCACTCCACTTCTGGGTCAGACTAGACTCGTTCAAAGAGAACCTTCTGTTCTAACCATGTTTTAAGTTTTGTTTTAGATAGTATTCACTTGCATTTCATTTCTTCTCTTGTACCGTTCCCTGAGATTTTTAGATTCTGGCAATTTTGAAGTTATATCCTGTGTAGGAGGAGGGCTTCCTGACCAGAGACAGAGCTTGGAAACCCCCTCCATAGATGGGTCACACTCCACAGGAGCACCGGAAAGCTCTAAGAAGCCCGTGGAGCAAAGGCATGAAGGCTAGAGCATCCTGAGGAGTTCTGTGGCTTTAAGACTATCACCTACTCACAGTGATTGAATAGCATCCACTTTGCCACTACTGAAATGTAGAACATCTTGAATGAAGCGTAAATGTCATGTTAGTTTTTGTATTTCTTTGTATTTCAAGAGGAAGAGACTGCTGCCACAAACTGAATGTTTCCCAGGTTTTTAATGCACTTGTATTCTAAGTGCTTTTTTTTTTCCTGAACAATAATTTCCCCATTTCCTCTAAACACTAAGCCATGATACTTGTTGAAATGTTTTTGTAAGGAACTGAGTGAGTTGTTGGGTCATTCTAACCAAGTGAAAAATAAACAGCTTGACATATGATTCTCACTGTTGTGTGTTACACCAGGTGAAACGGGGGGTTCGAGCTGTACTTTTGTTGCTGCAGGAACTTGAGTAGCTCAGAAGCAGCTGAGAAGAAAATTGCAGGCCACATCCTGCCGCTTTTAATTCAGTGGCTTGAAGGAGATTGAGATGAAGACTGCCTCATCTCACCTGCTTCTCAGAGCTCTGCTGGTACCCTGGCTCTTGGTGCACCTTCATGCACACTAGCTATGGAGTCCTTGGTAGTCCTGCAGCTCCCACTCACCACCCTCAGTAGCTGAGGTTATTTCTTTTCCCTATCCATGAAGGATGTCCAGATGAGGGTGGAAGGGCTCGAGGACCTCCTTGGTGGTGCAAGAGGAGCTGGCAGAGCCATGCAAGGGTGCTTGACGGGGTATGTGGAGCGGTTTGGGAAGAGAAGATGCTGTAGCGTTGGAGGAGACAGAAACAGCTCACTGGGTGGGAAGAGAGAGCGGGGAGGATGTGGCAGGTGGGCGATGGAAGAGGGAGGCAACTCAGAAATGAGAGCAGAGGCAGAAGTGAGGAAACTGGGAGGATTAACTGGTGCTTTCTGCCTTAGGTACCGTGAGCACTGAACTGTGCAAGTTCATAGCATTTTGCAAAGCTGCACCCATCTGCAAGAACTTTAATGTCACTGAAAATTTACAAAAGTTAAGTAAAAATGGAAGAACTTGCTTGAAACAGAATTACAAATACAAAAATGTACCAGTCAACAGGCTTGCTTGTCCTTTTGTGCCAGAAAGCTATTGATGAACACCACTGGTCCAACATTGGGTTCTTTGTACTGCAAAGATGCCTGGAAGCCTGAGATCCCTTCCAGCCTGTGGCTGCTACATTAGACATGGGGAATTTGCTGTAGCAAAAACTCCTGCAGCAGTTTCAGTAGACCAGTTCATACCAGCCTCCTTAAAAATGAGATAAAAGGAACAACCAGCAAACTACATTGGAGTTTGATGCTTCAAAGCAGGAGATTAAAATTCTGCACTACAACAATTTGTTTTCACTGGAATCCTAATTTAATTGTGACCTGAGGTGTGGTTGTCATTGGGAAGTGGCTGTGTAACTTAATTGACATTTCTGCATCCTTTGTGTTTGTGACTCATAGATACACCGGCTTGAGTCATCTGGTACTGGTGGGCTGGAGGGAGCCACTGCTATTGTGGGGAAGTGAGCTGAGGGCAATGCTGGGAGAGAAAAAATGAGGACTTTTCACGTGGAATGAATGAAAGATGTTAGGAAGCCGAGATGACTCCTTTTCTTCATTTTTAAGGGGCGATTGTTATGACCTCTCTCACCAAAATCCTTTGTGTTGGCTGGAAGAGAAGAAGAAGGCTGGAAATCTCTGCTGCATCCCAGGCAAGCTTAGCTGAGCCATTAAATTACAAACCCCTGCAAAATGCTGGGGTTCCAGATGTCCATCTGAGCTGTTCCCTCCTGCCCTTTGCTTTTCTGAGCACATTTTATTTTCTTTCCAAAAACTCTGAAGATATTTTTTTCTCAGTTGCACGTGTTTGTACGAAATTCAAGGCAGGAGCAGAAGAAAATGAAAGCTAACTTCCATTCTTGGTTTCGCAGTTTGGAGTTTAGCCTCTCTGGATGTGCAAAGCTCTATATCAAAGAGTGGGTGTTGTGGGATGATCTGGCTGTAGTGCTTCTTATATTTTTTTCATTACACCGTTTCATTTTCCTCCCTACTTAGGTCAAAATGGTTATTTTTACCTAAAGACTCCCTTAAATTGGGCAGATCGTGGAAACTCTAAAAGAGACCCAACTCTTTTTTTTTCTCTTTTTTTTTTTTTTAAACTCAGATGGTGAGAACAGTTTATAACTGATGGCAGTTTTTATAAAATAGCCTCCATCCTGATAAAATGTTACCCCCTGGTGTGTCATTTTTCCAGCTGAACTGCTGGTAGGATTGAGAGATCTTGCACACTGCTGCTTAAATAAGTAGACTACATGCTCTATGAAGAAATCATATTATTTTCTCAAAGGAGAACAAGTAGGCTCAGTGCACCAAAATTGCTTTAAATAAACTTGCAGCTACTCTAGCCTTTTTTTGCGCAGCTGCAGATGGTACAGTCTATCAATCAAGCTTTTCCAGCTTTGAGAATCTGCCACTGAAGCTGTCTCTCCTCTGTGTTGCAATTACTTTTGTTTTTTCTTTTACAGAGCTTTGTATCTTAGATACTCTATTGCTGCTAATCAGATTGTGCTTTTGGGCTGCAGATATCTTTTGTTTTTCCTTGGATATGCGTAGTAAGATCTTTCAATAATTTCTTAGTTGAATGTGCCTATTCACTTGCAGTAAATTAGCTGCATCGTGCTTTCGAAGTGCAAGAATACTTTGGTGAAATTAATGCTTGCTTATCAATGGAGTGAGTCAAAGTTTAGGCAAACAAGCTGCTTACAAAAAGAAAGGAAAATATATTGCTGGCTGTTTCTTAACCATCCTGCTGGTTGCAAATCTTGTGGCAGTGAATGGAAGTAATGCTGCGGGGGGAGGCTGTGAAGTCGTCCTCAGCCCGGTGAGCTGATCAGTCAGCTGCCAGCCTGTGTACAATCCCCGATCAATGCTCTATCCCCTGACAAAGAAACCCAGTGTGCACAAACACAGCGTACTCCAAGCTGAGTTATTAAGCAGTAATTAAATCTGTCTTTGGGCTTCGTGCTCTTCCTTCTTTCGAGACAGTGTTTTACCTGTTGCCTTGCAACATGCAGATGCAAATTCTTTTGTATGTTCTGAGGTAGCCCGGGCTGCCTCTTCACTCTTTTTATGACACTGTTATTACTGCCAACCTTGGGTGTAAGATTGACTATTTGCACTTCTTGTATTTTCCAGCATCCCTACTGGACATAATAAAAGTGGAAAAGTGGTCATCTAGAACCTAGTTTGTCCCATCCTTCTCCCAGGATGTCTGTGACTAGCTTGGGTCCAGAGGCAACTGGTACAAAGCAAAGGCTGAGAGGAGCTGTGGTTGCAAGTAGCTGCGTTGCACTCAACCAAAGATGAGGGGCAGCCAGAACACCTGACCCCAAAGTCAGTTCAATAGCTTTTAAAACCATTTTGGACTTTAAAAAAAAAAAAAAAAAAAAAGGAAAAAAAGGAAAGAGTGCAGCTTCCTCTTTGGCACTGCTAGTTAATATCTCACTGTAGATACCCTCCAAAGCTGTGATGAAGTATGAAGTTAATACATCACTAGCAAGCTTTCAGTCAGAATGATGTATTATTCAAAGTTGAATTAGCTAGAAGGATCAATGCACACCCATTACCCTATTTAAAATAATCATTGGAAGACTCATTGCCTTTTTTTCCCCCTCTTTTCAAACAACATAGTGAATGAGACATCTAGGAACATCCCCTCCGCCAGCATGTGCACCTCTCTGACTTCAGTATATTTTCATTCATAGCAAGATTATTAACACCTGAAGGCCAAAACCTAGATTTAACTCAACAGAATTTGCCTTCAAATCACTGAACCTGAAACCATTTGCTGTAGGCAAAGGCGAACTCAGCTGTAATCCACATTTTTAAAAAATCAAAGGTCATGGAAGTATCTGTGTGAAATAGTGCATATGCCAGCATAAGGTTCAGTGTCACATCTTGCCTGGGTACCTGTTATTCTCTCTGATTTTACACATGAGCGGCAACTTGAAGTATTAAGGGGGCTGTTTCCATTTCTTGTTTTCCCTTACATTCTGCAGGATACTTACTTTGGGCAGTCCATTCATTACACAGCAAATGCTTTCCATCTCCCAGCTCACCTCTGTCAGGCTGCAGGCTCTCGGCCAGATTTGTCCTTTTGCATCAACTCATATGGGAGATGTGCAATTATAGCATCTATGGGGGAGACAGGAGAAAATATCATCTGCGGAGGAACAGGAATATATCATTCTTGGATCATTTAGTGCTTGTGAAGGTGAAAAACTTAGAGCCCCAAATCTAGCTTATCATTGCATTGGGAGCTCTGTAGGCATTTTTTTGCCTTCACAGATAGCTCAGTGTGCTGTAGTGTTGACCAGTATCCTTTCTCACCCGTCAGTTCTACTGAAAAGGTCCAAGTAAATATTTCCTACTGTATTTCAAAGCAAAGCACTTGTAAACTTTTCATATCTGTTCATCCAGATTCCAGATCTGGCTGAAAACTTTCACTTCCTTTTATTCAGAAATGTTTGAGAAAAGAGATATTTATCCACAGCCAGATTTTACAACGTGGACTTCAAACGGGAGAAAGAGAGAGGTGAGACTTTGTGCAGAGCAAAAGGGTGCGTACCACAAAGCCAGCATCTGTGTCCTTTCTCAGTGCTGCAGGCCAATGCAGGGTTAAAGCACCATCGTTCAGAAGGGTTTGGAGTGGGACCTACCCAAGCTGTTAGCTAACTCTGAAATAATTTAGCCCCAAAGACATGAGTTTAAGGAGTTACACGAGCACTATGCCAAGTACTTTCCCTTTGCTGAGGAAAGTGTGTTTCTTTTGATTGTGATTATCTTGGACTCTTTGAAATACTGTTGCTGTGATGTTAAAATACATATTGTGTGGCATAGTGTTTGCATTAATGGGATT
Source organism: Gallinago jamesoni (assembly GCA_025769975.1). Classification (NCBI taxonomy): domain Eukaryota; kingdom Metazoa; phylum Chordata; class Aves; order Charadriiformes; family Scolopacidae; genus Gallinago; species Gallinago jamesoni. Next base: position 7,419,148 of record JAOQGH010000003.1, read on the forward strand.
CCTCTCATTTTTGTTCTAAAAGAGTGAAAATCAGGTCCTTTTCTGTAGAGATTGAGGACTGGCATCTGTCCAACACTACTGAGCTGATAAGAGAATAAATTGTTTAACCATGTTGACTGTCCTGAAACCCTGCAGGACAATTTAATCTCTGCAACCTAGTTAATTTAGAATAGTTTTCTTTTTCTTCTTAGATGTTTGTACAGAGTGTTTGGACACTTGAGGATTTGGCTGGTGAGCTGTAGATCTTAAGTGCAAGCTGAATGGGAGCTGAAGGCACGCGGTTGGGGGAATATTACCCCTGACTTTCACCGTTGTAATCGAAAGTAGAATTTGACACATTGGCATCTCTCTGTGTCAGCCGTTGTCACTGGCTTCAGCTGCCACGGTTAAGTATGTAGTCATTCATCCTTGGCAGACACCGTCCTTTCCAGCACAAGAGGATGGTCTCTGGATGTTAATGCCACGGCACTCTGGGAGCAGCTGGCTATATCGCATTCAAGGCATGCAGATTGTCTTGGCCATTTTACTTAGCAGATGGGTAAGGCTTGATAGATTGAAGATTTAGTTTCCAAGTCAAGGGCCAAATGTTGCAGTGGGAGAGAAAAGTAAATTATATCACTATTCGGAGGGGAAAGGCTCAGGTACTGTATCACAAAATTGTTGCCATTCATTTTCCTCTGACTTGCACAAAATGCATGTCATTTCACCTTTCAATATAGCCGACTGTGGCATTCTCCTTCGTTTTGAGATGCTTTGCAATACTGTCTATGAGCCCATTTAATGAGCTTGAAAGCAGTTGCTGCAAATTTATGACAGTTTAATAAGTCTAAATGCCAGATATTTTTTTTAAGGTAGAAATGAGGAAGAAATTTGTATTTTGTATCCCTCCAAATAGATGGATTTTCTTCTATTCTTTTTTTCTCCCACCCTGTTCTTCAATACAACCTATTTTTAAAAGGAAAGTATATTCCTTACTCCTGAGCTGTTTAAACTATTAATATGCACCTTCTTTTCACAAGGTGGCTTGGTACCAGTGAACATTAGAGACCTTTGTGGTGTTTCCCCCAGCCTGTCCTGTTGGGTGCTGGGAGAATAACATGGCTTTCGGAAAGGCTGCCTAAGGCAATGGGAAATGGGGGAAGTCTGGCCCTTTGGGAAAGGGTCTAGGAGGTAAGGTCTGGTGTTGCTACATGACCTCTATAACTGCCTCAGTGTGCATTTGGGGGTTCCCCTGTTTTTCTTGTTTTACGTGTTACTGTTCCTAAGCATGGTAAGCTCAAAATTTTTGCCTGAGACTTTTTTATAGAACTGTTTCCATCAGAAAGACAGGTCATGGTTTACTTATATGACTTATGAGCATATGGTTTAAATTATATAGCAATGTGTTATAAATTTTAACACTTTACAACTCTGCTGATTTTTGTAAAATCAGGGATTTCGGGAGGTTCTGGGTTTGTCATATAAAATAATCAGACAAGCAGAGAGCTTCAGCATGGACAATGAATGATAGAGAATAAGAAGAGGTTGAGATTTTTTTAACTCACTAGGACATGCTGAGCTTACTATTGCTGTAACACAAGGGCTTTCTGTAGAGTAGTACCGTGCCCAGTAAAGTCTATTTTTACATGCTATGGCTTGGTGCCCATACTAGCGTGATCAGCCTGGCTGTGGTGGTATCTGTCCTCTCGTCACAATCCTGGCTCTGCTCCTTTGCTGGAACTTTCCTCTTTGCAGTATTAATAACTTTACCCTGAGAAGGTGCTTAGCTCCCTGGCCTGTCTCCTGCCCTGTTGACTCTCAGGTTAAGGCTGTAGGAACAGCACTTTGAAGCACGGGGACAACAGGTTGTGCTGCTGAAAGGTGTTAATGCTGTTGTCAATAGAGTTCACGACTGATCAACCTTGTTGTTCACTGTGGAATCAATCATTTCTCAGTCCTCGCATTAGATGTGGGAGCTGTAAGTAAATGCAACCTGTCTAGGGTAATGATTTCCACCATGACTTCAGTTGAAGAACATCTCTGTTTTATGATTGCAGAATGGGGTCACTTGTGCATTGCCTTTTCCTACATTGGAAATGCTTGTTTTATTCATTGCATTAAATTCAAGCCATTCATTCTATTCAGAATGGCATGTGCACCAGGTATCGAAGTCACCCAAAGGGTATGATAAACAAAGAGATTTTGCTTCCTCATGTCATGTTCATCCCATTATTTACCCTATGGTGAGAGTTCTGTTAGCACAGGAAACTGTTTAATGATATCTCTGTGTTTATTTTTCCCTTGCACTTAGCACGATAGTTACCTATTTATTTCTGCTGGAGAGGATTACAGGCATTTTTCAATTATAAATGATGCACGCAAGCATTATTTATCCTGTTTACTGCAGACCTATAGAGTGTTAGTCAGTCTTGAGCAAAAGCATCTTGTTCAGGAAACAACATTTGTAGTAGTGGTACTGTGAGTATTTTAGGGCAGTTTCAGGATGGTTTTCCATCTGTCCCATTAATACTTGCTGTGCAGCATGCTCATGACCAGCAGCATAGCAGGTTTCTGTTTGTGCCTGAAATTCCTGTGCTTGAGAAATTTTCATCCATGATGTTTCTTCTGTGTTAGCCTCTTAAAGGCAGAGGGGGAAACTCATTGCTTTTCTCTCCCTGGAAAAGAAAAGCTTTGCTCAGCTTTGGCAGGCGTGTGTTGAGTGAAGCCAAAGTGCTGAGACCCAGTTACAGATATATGGTCTTTTTCTAACTCTGCAGCCAAGGCATCATGAGAAATGTGACATGTAAAGTCAACCTGAAGAATTCACTGCAGTTTTCCTTCAGGATATATTCATAAGATAATAAAAAAAAATACACTGCTGCAATACAGATTATATAACAGAAAGATAAAAACAGTTTGTAGAAGGATATAAGCTCAAGCTTCATGACATGGACTCATAAAGGAGGTCAGAAGGACACTTCTTTTTCTAGAGATTTTTGTCCCTTTTTTCCTTCTGCTTTTTTTGCTCTTCTTTTCTTTTAAGTATCAGCTGTTGTCAGAGACAAGATTCTTATATGGGTGAATCTCTGATCTCAACCAGCATGGTAGCTCCAGGCCAGCTAAACCAGAGACATACAGCAATGGGGATAGAACTTGACATTTGTGTTTCAGAAACCGCCTTTTCTCTATGAACACAGGCAGAAAAAGGGTACAGAGAAGTGCAAAAAAATAGAGAGGAAATTCAAGTTTTTTGGTGGTTTTTTGGTGGTTCTTTTTTTTTAAGAACATGAAGAAAAAAGATGTAAGAAAAGTTTTGCTCTGAAGCCTGAACCAAAGAATGAGGAAACTTTTGGGCACTTTTCTAATGGTCTTGCCAAGATCCTGAAGCAGTTGTAGTGAGGTGTGGGAGAACAGTGTGTGAGCATAAGGGAAAAAGGGGAGAAGCATCTGGAAGGAAAATAAGACTATATCCCATACAGGTCTGAATTGACATCTCCGCAAGTGGTACTTGTTTGCATGTGATTTTTAAAGAAACATGAAATCCCACTCGCCATACTCTTGGAGAAAACATGATTACAGATGCATGGAGCATTTGCTTTCCAGCCTCCAAAGAAATAACATGACTGTTGATTTCATGCTACTGAAGAACACAGTACATTTGCAGAATATGTTATCAAAAAGAGCGCGTGGCTAGATCTGTATAGACATACCACCTCAGCAGATTAAGGGGGCGTTGCTGAGGCTGAGGTTAAGAATTGATCTACTTTGACAGAAAATCCCAAAAGGAAGAGTTTTAACCTTTAGGATTCTTTCCATCTATTTGCTTTCTTCAAACTGATTGCAGCTGTCACCAGAAATAAAAACAAAGTGAACAAAATAAAACTCTTTACAACTTACAGTTAAGCAGAAATAAATAAAACATTGTTCAAGTCCAATGCAAGTTTTTCATACAGTCTTTCACTAAATTGCTCATAGTTTTTTTAATGATTTTTTTTTATAGGTAACCATGGCTCAGAGAAACCTGAATAAATGTAAAAGTTGCAGGAACGTGTCTTGAAACAGCTCTGCATTTTTAGTGTTTACTGTTGATTTGCCAGAAGCCAGACAGAACCTACAAAGTGGGTCATTGGGTTCAGTGTACTGTGATTATTATTTATACAGCATCCAAAGTGTACAGAGCACCCCTTTGGGCATATAAAAGTTCATGCTTCAAAGAGCTTCCAGCCTTCAGGGCTAATAATATTATTGCCAGTAACATCTAAGCTATATATATTTCAAAGCTGCTGTTGCTACTTTCACAATTTTATTACGTATCTTGCCCTACCTGATCATTGCAAGTTCTGGAGTACTGTGATGAGAAAAGGATCCTCAATTTCCATTTAAAACACCAAACAAAACCAAACCATTTTGTCTCTAGACAAGAGCATGAAAATGTGCCCTGAACACAGCAGAGTAGTTCAAAGGCCAAACAAACAGGAAAAAGAAAGGTGGTTTGTTGTGGGTTTTCTCACTGCAGTTGGCTAAGAAGATAATGAGGTTTCTAAGATTCCTAATTAGTCACGGGGAGGAAGGATGAGAAGAGATGTACTTGTGAAACTTGGACACTGGATTCCAGTTTTGTTCTCAAGCCATTAAAATTTGTAATTCTTTCACAATAATGCATTTTTTGGATGTGCTGCGATCAATGATGTCCTCTTCCTCCAAGCTGGTTCTATGCTTAATGCAATAGTGTGTTCCCTGTTGGGCACAAGGTCGTCTCTCAGGGATTTCTTCTTTCTCCACTCCTTTCCTCATCTATTAATACATGGCCATAAGGTGATTAAACTCTTTTTCCTCATGACTTTGAGATCGTGGGCAGGCAGCAAAGTACAGAGGAGCTTTTTCACATTCAGTGTGTTTGCCCATTGGGACCAATCCATCCAAAAATGATCGACACTGCTCAGGCTTCTGGTACTGGCTGGTGGCAAAAAAAGATAAAAACATGCCACGTGAGCGAGGTACATGCCAATATTTGTCTCCCAAAAGTAAATTGGCAAGTATCTTAAATAAGCAGAAATTGTGAGTTATTCCTTCAATACCTCTGAAGAAGCAAAAGGTTAAAAAAAAAAAACCATTATCGGTTGTAAGTTCCTTGGCTGTGTTACAAGTGACTGAAGTGATGACTTTAATTTGGGAAGTTGTGGTGCTAAACAGGGTTAATTCTTCCTGCTGCCTTCCCCACCTCTCTTTGGTGCTGGTTCTCGCCATTATGGGGACACGGGTGATTGGTGGGTGATAGAAGAAATACTTCAGGATACCAGGGTTTGGTCTGGCAGTGCAGCCACTTGCATTGTCAAAAATCAGAGCTTTCTTCTAGATCCTCTCACAAAGCTTTTTTCCTCTCTCCTTTGTCCAAGCGGCACTAAAATAAATGTAAAAATATGAATAGCAAAGAGATGCCAAGGCCCAACTCCGTTACAGCTGAAAGGGGTCCAGCTTCACTGATTTCAGTGGCAGCACCAGATCTATTCCCATATCAGTAAGGGATGAACTGGTCTGAGATAACTTCTGTTTATCACAGCAGCTTTCCTCTATAAAAGCAGAATTAGATGGAGAAAAATCATCTCTGTTTCTAGGCTTTGCTGGGCTGATAATATGGCTAATGTTTTAATGAATTCAGAGGATGCTTTCTTTTGATTTAACCTTCCTTACTTTATTTTATTACACCATGTATCTTTGGCTTTTGATGAAGAGGCATTGTAAATGTGAGAACTAAGCAGCTTGTTAGATAACATCTTTTTTTTTTTTTTTTTTTTCTCTTTAGAAGATTAAACTGAGACTGTTCTGCTTGATGCCAGTATAGATGTAACCAATCCTGTATCCTTTGCATGTAGGTCAGTCAGAGGGACAATCCAGCACTGGATCCCATTATCCATGGGTTGAAGGGCGTCGTACATCATGGTAAGTAGCTACTTAAACTTTCTTCTTGCCAGGAAGGGGAGAAGGGCAGGAATGTTGTCCTTAAGGGATCAGGTCACCCTTGGAAGGACTCAGCCTGCACATTCCTCATTCACTGATGTTTAAGGGCATCACGGCCATTATTTCATTGCTAAAGATCGGAGTCATTTGTTACCTGAAAATGGGTTGGGGTTAACAATAAACAATTTGTTTCTTTTCAGTCAGTGCTCTAGAATGTGTAAGTTATCAATCAAAACCTACTACAATATATCATTCATATTAGTACTTTGAAGGAAGTGTTGATGCTTCACTCCTGCTATTTATCTTCTGTTTGCTCTAAAAATACCCCTCTCTGAAGTTTCTATTTGTTTATAAATTATTTGTCTTTCAAATTTAGGGAGCTGATAATGAAACAGAAAATTAACTATCTGTGAAAATTAATTAAACTTTGCAGCAGATGAACATCTTTCTAATGCTGACATAAATATGATCATTCGGCTGTTCTGATGCATATAAACCTATTATCCTTGAACTTATAGCAGGTACTGAAATAAATATTAATATATTTTATACTTTTATAACCGGTTTTTACTTAGGAATTTTCCTGAAACCTTATCACAGGTAATGCATCATTAGCAATGACATCAAGATGCTCTGGTTCCCAAAGTACTCCTGTCAGGTTTTAATATAATGATTTGTAAAGTTTTAATAATCTCATTGTAATTCAAAAGGCATCTGCTGGAATGGTGCTAGTACTATAATAAATCTCCGTCCCATCTATAGTGCTGTGATAAAACATCTTTCCACCTTTTCTGAGGATTGTCTTTAGACATTAGCTAGTGCTGTAGAGCTTAACAAACATTTTTTTTCTCTTGACTGCAAACCTAAAACTAGTTGACAGTGTTAGATTAAAACAAATAGGATTTTGGATTAATTGCTCTACTTTCAGATTCATTTAACATTGCAGCTGGAAGCATCAATAAATCCAATGGAAGTGAAAAATAGGGGTTAAATGATAACATACCATAAAGTCCTTCATTTAGAGAATTTTCCATAGGTGTTGCTGTTTATAAATTGCAGTGTTCTGCTGTTAAAAAAAACAACACACCGACCTGAAAAACTGTGTTGTTTTCCACAAAAATAGATGTTATTATCTAGCTCCCACTGGGTAACAAAACACACTAGCAAAAATAAAGCGAGGACAAGTTGGGCTGCGAGGATTTTTCAGTAGCTGTGTAATTTCACACTGAAGTCAAGCTGCCATTTAACTGGACCAGGATCTCTTTTTACCTTTGTTTCCTACCTGTCTTCGATTTGAAGACTCTCTACCCCCTGCAAGCCCGACACTGTTTCAGCCATTTCATCGGGTTTTTGCTGCTCCCTCTCTTGCTCCTTGCTGCTGCAGCCAAAATAGCCACTTGTGGATAATCATGCCAGTGTCTCCTAAGGGTATTATTCTATTCCCAAAAATAATTGTTTGGGTAGGATGTGACACGGTCCCGAGGCTGTGATTCCCTGACCACATAATGATTAGTCCATCTTGGTGCTGCCTACCCGCAGCAAAATCTGGGTGGATAAAAGGCATTTATTTTTGTTTTGCTCACAATGCACAGAAGGCTGCTAGTGTTTCAAGTAAAGGAAATCGCTTGATATATTTCAATAGCTTGTTTCCTTTTCAAAACATTAAGGAAGAAAAAGAGGAAAATCTGACTTTCCTTCCTGTTTCAAAGGCTCTGATTAAAGGCCTTTTCTAAGGCTCTTTTGGTGGCTAGAGTAAGGGAATTTCCTCCTACAAAGTAGTTGTTCAAAGAAATTGTTCTCTTCAAGTTAAATATTGATGGAATGCTTCAGTGAAGAATTCTTATATCGTATCTCTCTTTTAATGTTATTATATAGCATAATAGTAAAGATGTGAGCTTTTATTCCAGACACCCTCATTTCTTTTCTTGATGTAATTTACTTACATCTTGCGTGAGCACATTTTTATGAATTTATCTGAAAAGGTTCTTCCTGCCTTCCATTTGGCTGCATTTGACTGGGACCCTAAGGCAACACAGACTTTTTGGCCGAAATACAGTGGAAAACTCTTGTGGTTTTTGGACAGAGTGGTTGGATCAAGCAGGGAGCCAACAAAAGGAGCTGGAGAAAGGCAAAATTGAAACCTTAAGTTTCTTGTGCATTTTAGAACATTTCCATGCCCACATTGTTTTTAGGTGGTCATCATGATACACGGGCACATGCCTATAATGTAAAAATCAAGAATACGTATGGATGTTGAGATAACCACCTTGATTTTAAATTAGGCCATGTTCATATATTCTCCACTGGCTGGGGAAGTCACCAGCCCCTCAGATTTGTTTCTCCCATGTGCCTCATCTCATTCTCCCATGTGCCTATTTAAGTAAGATTTCCTCGGCTTTTTGAATCTGGCTCCCTCCAACCAGCAGAGCATCCTTCCTGAGTTGTGCAGGTCAGTCACTCCTTCCTCACAATCATTCAGTTTTCAAAGAGGAAATCACACACCCACACAAACACTCATCCTCATTTCCTCCTGTTCCCTTGTGGTGGTGCTAGAAGGACTGGTCTATATGGGGACCCCACTCTGTGCCACAAAGTATAGGACACCCACCCTGGCCTGTCCCCATGATGATGACAGCTCAAAAGACACTCAGTTTGGAGTAGGGATGGTACTGATGAGCAGTGAGCTGGTTTTTCATTTTTCTAGCTTTTTGGTTTTTTCTGTGAAGTTTGCATATTCCTACAGTGCCCTTCCAGGGGTAAGTGAACAATTTAAGTGTCAGAAGGACTTTCTGTGGAAGTGAAAGCGATTTTTGCTTGAGATTTCATCAGGGAGTTGAATTACTTACTAATTTGATGGAACATAAATAATTGTGCCCTTCACAGTGTCACCAGCTTAGTAACAATGCTGGAGGAACGCACACATAAAAATCAACACAGGCTTAGTCGTTGCTCAGGGTTCACTTTTTTCCCTCATCTCCAGGCATAATTTTGTAGAATCTTATTGCCACGTTAAGCTTAATTTTACATGAGCAACTGTGTAAAGTTTCTTAGCTGGAAGGAAAACCAGTGATATACCAAACAGCCTAACAATGTTTGGATCAATGATAATGCTTTTCGGTTTGCCCCGCATCTTCCCGACGAACAGTACGTTCCCATCACGTCGACGCTCCTCAGCTCCCGCATCCGCCCTCGCAGAGCATTGTGAAGGCACATGGGAACGCCAAGGAGGCTCTTTTCAGAGCTGTCAGATGCCTGTTGCTGATTTTAAAATTGCTTTTGGTTTTGTGCTCTGCCAAGGATTTGTCACACCTCTCGCCAGCGAGGTGCCTGCTATTCTCGCTCCTGCTTTCCCTGCCGCCAGCATGCGTCTGCCGCGGCGCCCGCCGGGGACTGACAGCTGGGAGCCTGCAGCCCTCTCTGCAGAGGGGATGGGGAACGGGCAGGCGTGATGCACGTCTTCTGACGCCAGCTTGCTGGAACCTTTCAGTTCTGACCACTGAGAGATTTTTTTATTTTTTTTTAGCTCCTCCTCAAATGCTCTTCTCATCGCCAAAGCTGATGGGAAAAGTCTCCAGCGATGCTGGGGCTGGGGGGATGATGCACATCCTTAGTTGAAGTTGGATCATTAGGTAAAGTAATAAAGTCACTAGTGCCTGGCTGCACTTGCACCACATGTGGCCCAGTCATGGTGCTGCAAATCAGACTTCTCTGCCTCTATTTTGTAGCTGATGTGCTCGGTGGGTGCCCTGCTCTGAGCCCCTCTGCTCCTCATCCTTCCTCGTGATGCTGAGGAGCACAGGGCAGGACAGAGCCGCTCCTGTGCAGGAGCTGAGGCAGCTCCTGGGGCCTCAGAGAGAAAGATTATGCCCTTTTGGGAATAGGGGAACGTGAAGTACCAGATTATGTCTTATACAGTTGATTTGCATTAAAATGGCTACTGAAGCTTTTGTCTGCCACATGCTTCAGCAGGATCTCAGAGAAGCACCTAGCAGGATGGAGCTATTGCACAGAAACATTGCTTTTTCCCACCTCTGCTGGCGTTGACTTGCCCTTTTTAGTCCTGTTTTGTATGTAAGCCTCTCAGAGATGCCTTTTTCTTGTTCTGCCTGAAAGCAGTCTGAAAGGCATTAAAATGAGTCTCTTTGCCTGGTGTCCATCCTGAGGGCAGTGCCCAGTGCTGGAGGTTGCAGAGCATTTGCCCTCTCCCTGCCTGGGGACGGGTGCTCTGCCTGGTCCTGCCTTACTCTGGCAGAGGGAGCAGCAGCCCACGCTGCTCCAGGGCCCTGTGAAAAAATCTTGCAGGGTGATGGAAACCATGTTTTGTCGCTCTGTCCTGTTCTCCGTGTCTGTCACCACGAATCTACACGGATCAGCAGAAAATTATTAGCAGAGCACAAATAAATTACCACAGCAGAAAAGCCTCTATTAATGTCACAAAAATGGGGCTCTTATTCCCTTTCTTGTCAAAAGTGAGCACTGAAAATCAAAGTGCAGCCAGATCAAAAGCTTAGGTACAAAGTGAATCAATGGCATCTGTTGCTTGTTTGCGAACATGGGGTGGGGTGAGTGGAAGAGAGGAACCTTTATTTATTTAAAAAGGAGTTTGGAAAAATATCTTGCTGTTTTCTTCTGCCTTTGTACTATTAAAATGCCGTAACTTAAGCTCAGCATGGAGCAGAGTGTGATCTCGAGTCTCCCTTGAGGTGGGTGAGAGGTGTTCAGGCAAGTTGGTGGTGACCACCAAAGTTTCAGGGGCTGCTAGGGAGACCCTACCAAAGTACAGTGGAAATAGAGTCACTTTAATAATGAAAAAGGGTAGACAATAAATATGTTGCACATCTCTCCATTTGTCCTAGGCAAAAAGGCAGTGAATAACCTGTAAAAATAAATCAGCACTAAAAAGGAAACAGTGTTAGTTACCCTGTGGATCTATCACACCAGAAGGCATAATAACAAGAAAACACCATTAGCAGCATGACAGGTTTTCTCTTTTGTTTTTAACTTTAACCATAACACCACCTGACAAGCTGTTTGCTTTCTGCACCAAATATCCAGGGGTTGCAGAGAAGAAAGGCGGGGGCGAGGGGTGAGGGTGAGATGTGCTACTGTGGGACCCTGTCTTTTAAAGTAAAACTTTGAGAAAAGCAGCAGCCCAGTTTGGAACATGGAAGGCCATCAAAAGGAGAGCAGCACGATGTGTTAAACTGAGAAAACAATGTGGAGGAGCATTTCTCTTTCCTCAGGGATGATCTGGATATGTTCCTTTGTTTTCTGATCTCTTCTTGTGTTCACAGTCAGAGTAGCCGTGTGAAAGGGGCCAGGACACGATTGCTGTGGAGCAAAGGGGAGGAGGCGGGAGGTGGGAAATGAAGATGAGAGCAGAGGTGAGAAGTTCACACCTTTATATAGGGCAGCTCTGTGCATAGCTGCAGGGGTCTGTATCATTTAAAAGAATAAATGATGGAAGCGTTGGAAATCTCTGGTCCTTCACCTGTCTGCTCTGCAGAAAGCAGAGCTGGTCACGGCTGAGTAAAGACCAGTGAGCTGGCATGGAATGAATATATTGCACAGAAAAAGCTAATTCAAACTAACAAAGAGAAGATTGCAGGGATAAGAACTCAAAAGTTAAGAATTAAGCTTGATGGTGAATGTGAACAAAGCATCTGCAGGCAGAAGGAGCTGGGTGCTTTGCTGGTGGGTTTCAAGGACGTTTGCTGAGAAGAGAGGGGTGGTGAAGTCTGGGAATGGGTGGGTTTGTTCTGGCTCTGCTGGAGCAGACATGAAAAGCCCACGCTCCTCTGGCCACTTCAGCCTCAGCTGACCCTCCCTCTGCCAGGGTCCAGCTTGCTACGGGGCTCCTCTCCTCTAAACTCCTCATCACAGTTTCTTTTGCCTCCAATGACCGGTGCCCATTCTGTATTTTTTATTTTCTGTGTCTCTCCAGTCTTGTCTCCCCATGTACCTCTGCCTCCAGTTAGGTTTTTGCAAAACCTGGAGACGTCTCACACCAGTCTAGGGTGGCAACAGCTGCTCTGCCAAGCCCTGCATCAGCAGTGGTTAAGCATTAAAGGTTCAAAATTATTTTTACTTCTTTAAAGGGTAAAGATTTCTTCTCTCCAGCTAAACCTTTTCATTCTAAGCTGTTTTAAGAAAGGGAGTGAGAAGAATTAGGCCTAAGACTGACATTTGGCATGGAAATGTTCAAGTTCAATGCTGTTTTTTGCATGGGAGACATGCCTTTTTCTTCTTTCCTCTTATTTTTTGTACCGCTCACTGGTTACCTCAGATTAAATTAGTTTGCAGGACTGTATTATTATCTTATTCCCTTCCTCCCTGACATGCTGTGCTTTCTATGTCCTTACGGTTCCTTACATTGCTCAGCAGAGACACTGGGTTTCAAAAAACTAAATAAAAGTGAGAAAAATAATTGCACAATAAATGACAAGAATTACCCTGAGTACAGAGGACTGTCAGAAACTGCTCTTCATGCTGGATTTACACAGCAAGTACTCATCTGCTCATCTTTTCAGTTAAAGGAACATATAATATTTGTAATCTCATCTTTAAAGTCACCACCATGAGTGGTGCCTGGTTCTGGTGTGCAGTGGGCTGTATCTGGGGACTACTGGCTCAGTGGGTGTGTGGCACGGTGTCCTTTTGATTATTTTTGTGTGTTTGCTTTTTAAATGTTTGAATGCAGAAGCTTTAGAATGATTTGGCTCATTGTGAAAATTAAATTGGCAGTAACATTGTTGAACAAATTTGGGAGACTTTCAAAGCTCTTCATATTGGTATTGCAGATTTCAGTTATTCAGAGTGTATCTGGGTGACGTTTCCACCTATCAGGCATTGCACATACGTTAATTTTGGAAATAAGCTCATTTTAAGATATTGTTTTCAATGCAGCCAAGTTCCTGTTTTCTTACAGAAAAGCGTGATGAAAGTCTCAAAGCATTCCATGAGATATAAATGGACTTGGCATATAGTTATTTTCTTGTGATCTCCAATCCAAGTTCCTGTTAGATTTAAAAGGGGGTTTGATCACAGATAGTTGTGTGCTGTTTACCTGCGTATCTCAAGAAGCCTTTTACTCTGCAGTGATTTGGTTAAAATTCAGGTCTATCTTTATCTACCGTTTTACAGAATGTATTTTTAGCAAGTCAGTCTTTGAACTCAAAATATTCAACTGATGGCTCTTGCAATATAGTATTTGTTGGCATCAGCTTGTAAAAACTGCAGTAGTTGATGGAGATCCACTACTGGTATCTGTTTTAAAATCTGATTTTTTCTTCTGCTTGGAAAATTATTGTGCAGAATTCTGTATTAGTTCATATCTCCTGGTGATGCCTTGATAAATAAAAAAAGTATAAATAGGTCAGCTTTTTAAAGCATGCCTGCAATTGCTCTGCCTTTGGGTTGGGTTGTACAAAAATGGCACATACGAAATAATGAGATTTACCAGCCCAAACAAAGAATATACTGGGTGTTACTTTTCACATTGCTGTTATGGGAGGTAGACATGGATATTGTATCAGAAGGCCAAATATATTACCAGCTGGCTCTGTTTATTCTTTTTCGTGAACGAAAGAGTTAAAATACAATATTGTCCTTTTATGTTGTGGAACACTCGGTAGTTTAAATGTCACATTCATTGTCTTAATTGTCAACAATGAATCTGTGGTACTTGCTAATTTTTCCTTTGGAAATATTAGAGTGAACAGTTTTTTACAAGTCTTGGTGCTGTAAACAAAGATTGGATATTAGGAAACATTTATTCACCAAAAGGCTTATCAAGCATTGGAATAGGCTGCCCAGGGAAGTGCTTGAGGCACCATCCCTGGAGGTGTTCAAAAGACAGGTTGACATGGTCCTCAGGGATATGGTTTAATGATTTTCATTTCTTATTTCTTATTTATTTTTTTGTCAGAGTTAGGTTGATGGTTGAACTAGATGATCTTTAAGGTCCCTTCCAACCTAGACAATTCTATGATTCTATGATTCTTGATAAAATTGGCTGTTCTGCATTAGTGAGACATCTGGGTGGATGTTGCAGGTGCTGCTCTTTTCTGCATCTGCTGGGAGCGGTGGCTGCAGCAGCACGTTTGTTGTTGCTTTCCCAGAGGAATTCTCCCTCGTTCTAGGGCCTGTCGTTAGGGTTACGATCTCTAGGGCTCCAAATTCATGATTGTTTCTTTTTTGGCTTGGGTGGCCGTCTGTTTGGGTGCTGAGATGGGACAAGGAGCAGCAGGAGTGACGGCTTTGGTGTGGGGCTCTGGTTTATGCATAAGAACGATATATATATATATATAAAATATATTTTATATATGTATTTTATATTTTTTATATATATGTATATATATTATGTATATGCTGTTGCTTAGTGTGCAAATTATTCTCCTTACAGTTTTAGCAACAACAATAACCAATTTAAGGTTGAAATTTTGAAAGTGACATGACTTCAAAATCCCGTTTTCAAAAATGTCTCACGCTCTTAGGAACATAACTTCATGGCATTTACTGTTTCTATGTGCTCCTGAAGAATATGGAAAGTAGACTCCTGAATTTCTAAGTCCCATTTTCTTTAAGCTTCTTGTGAAGATCTGTTTGTGACTCTGGTTTCTAAAACTGCACCATGCATCTAGATAGAAGTGATACAAATGAATTATCTGTTTTCAAAAGTACTAGGTTATTAAAGCATAATCAATTGATTATCATCTATTTTAGTAGTCATTTTAATCCAATTATATGTGTTTTTTAATTTTAATCTTTGGAATTCATTACTGAAAACTTACGGTGTTGCTTGTAGCCATGAAAAATTAGATTGACTACACCCTGCCCTACTTAAACTGTATATTAGTGAAGCTACTTTTTCCTCAAGAACTATTCTTTTTCATAGCTGACTCTGACTTTCCAAATGCTTAGGAAAAAACCCTCCGTAATTGATAACCAAAATTCAATCATAGTCAGATACTTCCAGTTTGCATTCAAATAAGGTATTTCTCTGTCTAAATAAGCTTCCCTTGGTTGATTATTCATATTGTAGTTCAAAATGTTTAAAAATGAAAGACAGAGTTGGATGAAATGTAGACTACTTAATACAGTGTGTATTTAATATAAAAGTCATGCATTATTCATTTTTGCAATTTGAATAACTTTGAATTTAGCATCCCCGTTCTTCATCTTTTCCTTTGATGAACAATTAATTATTAAAATATAATATTGTCAGCATATGGCACAGAAATCCTTGAAAGTGTAAAATGAGCTTTGTTCTCCTGCCATCCTTTGATAAAGGGATATTCCATATTCTTGGTTTCTTACAGAATGTTTGTCCAGCATCTTAAGTGATTCCATCATTCTAAATAAAAGGTTATAAAAGTTAAAAATAGTTAAACTGTTAATTTTAACTGAAACATTTTTTTTTCTTAAATGCAAGAGGAAAGCTCTTTTTAAAATGTGCCTCTGCCTCCCATCTATTTCGTATGTAGTCATCAGCTGTTAACGCACAGAGGGTGGTTTGCATGTTCAAATACTTTTGGATTCATAGCGGTCCAGCGTGTGCTCAGCTTCCACATAGAGAGAGGCAGTTTCTTAAATAGCAAACTCGTGTCATTTCGCTGGGAAGAGGTGCGTGTGCTGCATTTGGAAACCAAAGCCCGTGACTGAGTTTGCGGTTTTTCTAACCAATTTTTCCTGCATAAAAATAAGCCAATCAAATTAAATACGACCTTTTGCTGTGATTATGACTTCTTGATTAGAACCTCTCTGAACTTTGGCCAATCATATATATTTTAGTATTTATTATCTAAGCACACTTTTTTCCCAAAGGTATGCTATGAAGAGGAAGAAATGTGGTTTATTATTTATTTGTTTCCTTTTTGGAAATGCAGAACTGGTTGATATCTGCTTGGATTAGAAGGAAAAAAATTGTTAATGAAGAGATTTCAGTATTCTGTCACGATGTATACTTTGACTTTAATAGAATTACTCATATTTTAGAATGTCAAAGGCTATGAAGACGTTGCACACCTGTTGATATTGTGCAGAAGAATAGAAGATGTCTGAAGTGCATCATGTATTTGCAACTCGCAGCAGCAGCAGAGGAAAAAAATCCCCCTGATTATCAGACTGCTGCTCAGAGGTTTAAGCAACTCTTGATTTGATCAAGACTTCTAGAAAACTGTGGGATGCTGTGGAAGTGAATTCTGCAGACTTCATCCTTTTTCTTTTCCTTCTGATTTTGGAAGATGTGTGTGTCAATCACCAGCCTACCTGCTTCTCTGCTCTGCTGCCGGGGGAGCGGGCTTGCTTAGCAGCTCTGAGACACGAGTTCCTGCTACCCAAATGTGGGCTCTTGTTTGAGGCACGAAGAATATAGAAAGTGAGGAATAGAGATGTACGGGAGAGCCTCGCGTGTCAGCATGCCCTGAGGCAGTGAACACCTCTGCACAGGCTGGGAGGGAGCTTCGGCCTGTGAGTCAACATAAATTGCAGAGGATAAATGCTCAGGGATGGCAGGGAAATTGTCTTGCCTGCAGCTGTTCCCTCATTTATTTATTTTTCTTTACAGTGTTAAATATTACCAGCTTGTCACTGTTACTTGAAACTAAACACTTTCAGTACTTAGGTTTGTGTTTCAGGCTGTCCAAGTTGCTTCTCAGAGAAAAGAGTTTGTCCCCAGACTGTTGGACCCTGGGAAAGAGTCTCTTGGACTAGGGAGAAGAGGCAGTGGGTTTAGCCCTGGAACGTATTTCTGGTGCTGTGTTGCCTGCACCCAGCAGCACCCCCAGTGATGCTGGTGTGGCCAGGTGCAGGCAGTCCCAAACGAGCACTGGCTGGGTGCTGCTTGGAGCACCACGTTGAGCTTCAGAGGTGTCCTACAGCCCTGCTCCTCAGCTTATCTCCTTGACAGCTCCCAGAGAAGTTTGGCTGAGCAGCATGTCTTTGCCTCCCCCACCTCAGCAACCCATGGAGGGATTGACCCCACTCCTGCATCCCTTTTCCCCACTCGTGGGGAAGGGATGGGTACGCTACCCGATGCTCTTCAGTCAGGCAGCAGCAAGGAAGACCACAGGGGCCCGGCTGGGTCTTGGCAAACCCTCAGTGCCATCAAGCTAAAGAGCCATTTGCTGAGTGCTGGAACCACTGAATATGGTGTCATTTCTACACCAGCATGAACCAGTGGGATAACATGAGCATTTCACATCTGCACGCCTTCTAAATAGGAGTGTGCATGTACAGTATAGGTTTGACTAACATTTTGGCTGCTCTTTTAATAATCAACTCATCAACTCTTACAGAGCCTTCATGATAGGGTGTTTTCATCTTTTATTTTATATATATATATATATGATAAAATATGTTGTTGCCATTACACCTTGTTAGGCTGCCTATCAATGTGATGTCTGTTTTAAAGACACATTTTTTAAAAAGCATAATTTTGCTTGTCAATCTTCCCCACAGAGAAGGAGACCTTTCTGGATCCCTTTGTGCTGAGGGACCTTCTGCCAACATCGCTGGGGAGCTACTACCGCTACGCAGGTTCTCTCACTACCCCTCCGTGTAGCGAGATCGTGGAGTGGATCGTTTTTCGGAAGCCCGTTCCCATTTCTTACCGTCAGGTGTGTTTCTTTTGTTAGCAAAGTCCATCTCTTGATTCGCCCTCTTTAATACTGTTCTTTCAAAACTCGACGTTTTAATTTTGAGAACAAAAATGTTTCTGTTGACAAAAAAGGAAGTGTCGGTGATTTTTATTTTTTTCTTAAGTAATATTGTTTCTGAACATGAGCCATCAGTCTCAAGAAGACAGTACAACATGAAACCCAGTTTCCTTTCAGTGATTTATTTGGTATTGTTTTTGTTAAGATTAAATTAAGCTATGGTGTAAATATTTACATGGAGTTCCTTTTTATTCTTTGTAATTGAAACTTTCTTTTCAAAGTAAAGTGAGTGATTTCAGTTCTGCTCAGATTTAGTAATTTGAACTAATTACATTAGAAAAGATGTCTTTCCATTAATTCTCCATGCTTAACTGTTTTTATAACACAGTAAAGCTGCCATTATGTGCTTAGAGAGCTGGTGCACAAATCTTTAAAATTAGCACATAGCAGCTTTTAATGCAAATAGGTGCAGTGTCTGGGATTTGTCTGGTGAAGAATGCACCCAATAAAGTAATGGCTAGATGGAGTCAGATGTTTGCCAGTTAAGTGTATTTTGACATTGTAAAATTGTTGTGTTTAGAAAGCCATCCTGCTGAAGTTAGTCTTTTCCTTTTGTTCATCTGGCGTAAGCCACTAAAAACAAACTTTTTAAATGCACTAATTCTGTAAAGCATAAGCAAATAGTTCACTGGGTGATCATGGCTGATGGGTGTCGGTTCTTAAAGATTTCAAAAGGGTGGTAAGCAATCACCATGCTCCTGCTCCAGGCTTTTTTCTTTTTTTTTTTTTTTTTTCTTTCAGGTTTTCTAGATCCTATTGCTTCTCCCATAGACTCTTTCATCATTTTTTGGAGTGCAGTGTTCAAAACCGGTCTCAGCTGTTCAGCTGGGGCTCTCCTGGGGCTGAGGGACATGGTAGGGTTCATGTGTCCAGCCATCCATGCTGGCATTATTTAGCCTTTTTTTCACAAAAGCGCGATGTTATTGCCCATGATCAGCTCCTGGTCAGCAGGAACCCCTTTGCTCGAGGCTTTCCCAGGGCGCTCTCTGGCAGTGCTGAGCACATCCCGTGTCCCTGCAGCCCACAGCTCTGGCCGAAGCGTGGGACTCTTTGCACATGGTCCCAGTTGAATCGGACCCTTTGTTTTTATCAGTCTATTTCTCTGATTGTCGAGATCATTTTGAATTCTGTCCTTGCCTGCAGGATACTTGCAATCCCTTGTAGCTTCTCACTACATCAATAAGTTTACTGTTTATTATTTGGTGGCTGCAAGGGCTGGCCCACGCTCAGTTTTATACCCTCTATATGCATCAGGTGGGTCATGACTTCATTTTTTCTTTTTTAACAAACCCAAATAAACTGGTAAATATCAATTGTGGCCATTCTTCTAATGGTAGAAAGGTACTTTATCCTGGCATATCTCCTTTCCTGTGCTGTACAATAGTAACTGTGTCAAGTCAAGCCTTTAAAATTTGGCGTTGTGCTGCTTTATGCATGCATGTGCTGTTGAAGGGCTGGGAAATCTGTGTATAGACAGACTTTCATTGATACTACAACACATGTGGAATAAATAATAGTATTCTTTCCCTTGGCAGCTCTAGATGGGTGTATTTTAAGAGGCTGCCACCCTGCCATTGCGATGATTATTATTTGTTCCTCTGACAGAAATGGTGCAACATAATCCATTGCCATAGTTTAACCTTCTTTATCACAAACCCCATGAAGCAGCCTGTAATCCCAGAGGAGGAAAGTGATATTGTTTAAGCTTTGTTGCTGTTCCAATTAAATCCTTGCTTTTGTGCAAAATACCTTGCTGTGAAAAGGACAGTACTGAAGAGGTCCATTTGAGGAAGCTTCTCTCTTTTATTCTCAGTGCTCCATCATCGTCATCTTTACCGATAATTAGACATCAAAACAGGACAAGCCATGTCACCCTGCAGATGCATTGTAAAGCTAAGTGCATTCAATGACCCAAAGCATGGCATTATCTCTTGTAATGCATACCTCAGAGTATCTCATTGTGCTTATAATAGTTTCAGTATTTTTAATTGCGATTTGTATATCCAACCCTTAGAAAACTGTGCACATCAGGCTTTAATGGTTTGTAATTACATGACTCGGAGTTTTAGATCAGGTTTCTCTGTATCTACAATAGTCTTATAAGAGCTTTTCATTTCTTCTTCTGAACGGGAGCTCTTGTACTCCTTGAAGAGCGTGAATGTAGCTCCTTGACTGCAGCTCTGATTTTTTTTTTTCTGGCAGCTATAGATAAATTAATTTCTCATTTGTGGTAGATAATATTTTTATATTAAAAATGAAGTTGAAATGACTTATATACTTCAACATATAAAAAGGGGAAGGTTAAAAATCATATTTGAATTGGCAGTTTTTAAAATGCAGTTCTATCTCCCCAAGGTAGCGTGGCAGAAGAAAATATTTTAAAAGTTCTCTCTGAAAGTTTAAAAATTCAATTAATGTCATGGAAGTGTAAGCCTAGAGACTTGACTTCAGAGGAGAAGTTGCTACCCAAGTTCTTGAGCTTTTATAAAGTAACCTTAGACCCTGTTAGCTGGCTTCATCAAAACTACTTCCAGTGTGTGAAGCGCTAAAGATACATTAATATTCACAAGAGTTTTGGTCTGTGCTTTCATAGAAGAGCATAGTAGGATCATGTGCTGGGTTTTTTTCTTAAGACAAAGTTGTAAGATAATAGTCCCTTTATACCTTTTGTAACACATCCATCAATGCTAAGAATTGAGAAACGGGTTCTTACAGGGTTTCAAGATTTTTCAAGATGTATCTCTGAAGAATCAGAGAGAAAATTGCAGCTGGAAACAGGGAATAGGGCATTCATCTTAAGATTTTTAAAAAGTAATAATACAATCCAGATCCCACCATGACTACCTGCAAGGCTGGGAGCGGTACGTGAGCTCCCTGTCTGCGCTGGGAACCGGTCACTGACTGTCACCTCCTGTCCCTCTGGCTCAGTTTCCCTGCTTCTACAGTACAAGTAGTTCTGATCAGGTCCATCCTTGCTCCCTCCCTCTATCCTTGTGCTGCTCCCAGTGATAATGTTCCTATACATATTTCCATTAGCCGGCTCAATGCACCACCCACTCCAATGGGACTTACTTTTGAAACAAAATGTGTAAAACTCAACTCCTTCCTGCCCTGGGCGTCAGAGAAGTTTTACAGACGTGAGCCTAATAACCAGGACCGGCAAGCCCAGCAGTCAGGGTGAGCTGGGCAGCAACAGCAAAAGGGTGCTCATTACTGGTTTGAAAGGAAATGAAATAATGGTAGTGAGTGCCTCTTGGTTCAGTGGAGGATGCTTAACTGCTCTGTTAAAAATAATCCTTTGACTATTTTATAAGTACTGTTAACTGAGGCTACAATGATAATATTTCCCAGTTGCAAGTTTCAGGATGCTTACATAGTGCTCCGTAGCTTTTAGAGCAGATGCACTTAATGAAAAGGGTGGAGCTTTCAAAGTGCCCTGTCATTAAGGTATGAGTGTAATTCAAGTCCCTTTTTAAAGTCTTGGGCCAGATTCTGTACTCCCAAAATCCATACTATCAATATACGTAATTGATGTTGATGTAAACAGTATCAGGACTGAATCCTTCCCTGCTCTGTCTTGCTCAGTCTTTCCAGCGGCAACAGAACTAATTCTAGTTCTTGACCTGAATGATAACAAGCTATTGGTAAATGCTATGCTGACCTTGGTAGCTGTGAGAAAAACATCAGCTGAAAATATTTTCACCTTAGTTTGCTAGAAATTTCTTTCTAAGAAATACTAAGATATGAAGTAACAGAAAAGTTTTCCAATTACAGTTCTTTCTTACAAGTTAATACATTTTATTAAAAATAGCTCAGATCTGAATGCAACAGAGGAAACTTATTCCCAGAGGAGTATGTGCCAACTGTGCCTAAATACATTTATTCTGTGTTATTTTTTTCTCACCCTGTAGTTAGGTATCAGAGGGAACAGGGGTTGGTAGGGCGGTCAGGGTGCTTGGAGCTGGCTGTCCTGAGATTGCTCCTGACCTGCTCCTGGACTTATGGGTTTGGGTGTCCGTCCTGTAACGGTGTGACAACTGCAGTGACCTTCCTGTGGAAGTGCTGCAGAAGCTGCCTGTGAAGCTCAGCCTGGCAACTAAACGTCATAAGGAGCTTGGAGATAAGGTAGCATTGCCCTGTCCTGGAGAAGGCTTTTGGGGTGGAATGACCTGGAAGCACTTCTTGATGCGATATGGCAAAACAAAAAGGTGCCAGCAGTGAGGAGAGTTTGACGTGGCGGTGTCACACACAAAATCCTTCCAGACAAGGGGTCTAAGGCCAAATGTTTCCTTGCCCATGGCAGACGTCCACAGGTTGCTAGAAGGCCTTCTCCCTTGTTGGACAGGATAAGCACTGTGCTGAGATAAGACAGTTGGCAGTGATTTCAGTGGGCAGCCTGACTTCCCATGTGGTTTATCAGTCTTGGCATCAACATTTTACTTCCTGCCATTTTATTTTCTTATCAGCCACCCAGATTTCACCACATTGTTTTTCTAACTGATGTCCTTTCTCTCCCCTGCCATGATGGCCGTCATCAGCTGGAGGCATTCTACTCCATATTCACCACTGAACAGCAAGACCACGTCAAGTCCGTGGAGTACCTGAGGAATAACTTCCGACCACAGCAAAGCCTGAACAACAGGAAGGTGTCTAAGTCTGCCGTGAAGGATGCTTGGAGCCAAGATCTGACAGACATCTTGGAAAATCCACTCGGCACAGAAGCTTCGAAAGGTAGATTACACTTACGAATTTTGCACTTGATTAATAGGATTTTTTTGGTCTGCTTTGTCATCAAATGGTGTTGAGGGTTGCTGTGAGCTACCAAAGAAATATAACGGGTTATTCAGTCATTCCTTGTTGGTATGTGTCAACAAATTAACTAATCCTGTGAGTGCCTGTAATTACTGCCACAAGGTGCCGTGGCAATAAAACCTCAGAATATGCGGGTCTTGAACTGGCAATGTCCCTGTTGCTGCCAACTGGCTGTAGGGCCTTAGAGATGCCTGACAAAAGGGAAACAAGAAGGGACAACGCCAGAGGTAAAATTTCATCCCCATTAGCACTGACTGATTGGATGTTTGAATGGGAATAGTGTATCCAGATGTGGTTATGGGTTTCATTTTTACAGTAACTAGGCTTTTGAAGAATGATTGACCTTTTAATTCAACGTTTGTATCTATCCGTTGATAATGGTGACAGAGGGAAAAAACCTCTTCCTTAGAGGCAGGTGATTTTCTAATGTCTTGCTGAAGTGTTTCATGTGCCTTTTTGTAGAGCAGCTGGCGCTTGCTTCTGTCAGACGCTGGATAATGAGCTGGATGGAGGGGGGTGGGAGGGAGCTTGCAGTCATTGCCTTGGCACAGACAGCCCTGGCTAGAGGAGCACATCAAAAATTCTGAAAGAAATGTGTACTGGATAAAATAAGACTAGAAATAAATATCATTTACTGCCTTTATTTGCCTTTATTTTATTGAATGGCGTTATTTATAGGTAGGAGGAATGACATGTACTTCTCGGTCTTCGGTCTCAAGAAATGCTTGGTACTTAACCAGTTCTGGGGAGAGGTAAAGAGGAGAGGGGCAGTTTGCCAGAAGGAAGCAGCTAAGCAGATTTACAGGCTTCCCTTTCATACCTGGCATTTTCACCTGGCCAGGCACAGAGCACGTAGTTTTTAGAGGGTGTGAATCATGAAAACAGCTGCGTTCAGCAACCTCACCCTCCCAAGAGAGTGCTGGGAGAGTGTGTTTCTCAGGGCTCATTATTCTGTGAGCGTGCTTATTTAGATATATATATAATATACACGTACACAAACCTCATGTACATTAAAGGCAGCCTTGGGACAGAGAATTTACATCAGAAGTGAGAAGGAGATCTTGGGAATGAAGAAACCCTGCTACGCTCTGATGCTCTGGCCTGCCGTTTTCAATCGGTGTTTTAACAGCAACATGTGTCAATATTTATTTCTTCAGTTATATTCTGTGTACATATTACTTACCCAGAGCAGTGATGAAAGTTAATGGGTTACGTTATGTTAAAAGTGACAAAACTGACTAGTTTTTATTCTGAGTGCAGCCAAGGTACCTCTGGTACACGTGGTGTAATATTCAAGAAGATTTTACTGTTTTGGCCATGTGCCTGCATATTCCTCGCCTCAGTGGATGGTTTTTAAGATTATAAAAATGCTTTAGGTGATTTTCACCCTCATAGTAAATAGCTGAAACCCACAATTTTGACAGAGCATTACAAACGCTAAGGTTTGTAGTTAACGGGCTGATCTTGAAGTCGGAAGTGTTGGTACTGAAGGAGGACTTGAATAACTGGAAAGATTTGCATTGACTTTGATCTTCAACAACTCTAAGGCCCAGATTCAACCAAGCACACGTGGCTTAGTTAATGGGATGCCACTCTACAGGAGCAAGGGAGCTGCAGAACCATTAGTCCACGTTTAGGGAGCTTGGTCCCTGAGTGCTTGACACCTTACAGGCTTGGGGACTGGTTTCCTGAGCAGGTTCTCTCTGGGTCGTCTCCTATCAAGTCCAGGTACTTTAATGCACCGTACTAGTACCTGCCTCGGAATCTGAGCTTATGACATGCTCAAGACCCTCAGGTGGGGGGCATGCCTTTCCCATGATCTGACAGCATTCGGCGTGCCATCTAATGCCAGGGATGATGCTAGAATCAGTGATTTATTTTTTTTTCCCTTGAGCTTCTGCTATCAGAGGCTAATGGCTGGGCAGCCAGTCTTTTCATACCGGCTCTGTCAACCTGTCACTTTTTGGGTTGTGTGCACACCAGGGGACACTGAAAATAGGTGCATTTTTTTCATGAACTTAAAAATAAATAGGTTGTTGCAGTGTTGCTAACACAAAATGGATTGTAGCGTATCCTCCAAAGGTTACAGGGATGAGTTATAGCTCTTCCAGAGATATAACAGTGTGGATGTTTCTGGCCCCTTCTTTGACAAAGGTGAACAGTGATGATGTGCCTGGTCCACTGCACATTCTGAACTACTGACATATAAATAAAATGAGTTGAAGTCATAATACTTGAGTGAAAGCAAAACCTATTGTTTATTCAGCTAGTAAATACAGTACCTCTTTATATAGTGTCATTCATGCAAAAGTACTGAAGAGCCGAGTGCACGGAGCACTTCTCAGCCAGACAGTCTAGCATACAAATATAGCAGTGTAGGGTTAGCATAACAAATTTATTCTATGCAGATTCTTCTGCACACCTCACAGCTGCATCTCGATGCTTTCCACGTTGCATTAAACAACGTGACCAATGGCTGTCACATGTTGGCTCTCGTCTACCTGCCCCGTGCTTCGATTTGTGTGTTGTAGGAAAAGGCAAGGTCACGAAAATGTGTCTTTTACTTACGGCAAGGTGATATGGTTTGTGATGGTCTTCAGCTCTGGAGGGGAAGTTTGGGTTTGTTTGTCGGTGTGAATTTTTGCAATTTGTTTCCTCTGTCGCACTCTATTAAGTCTGTGGGCAGTGCTGCTAATCTAGAAAACAGTGTAGCATTCGTTATGTAAGCCTTTCTTATTTTGGAAGAAAATGTGCCCAGAACAATTTGCATAATGTTCAGAATAATTTTCAGAATTCCCTGGTGAATAGGGAATTTCAGAGCAGCACAAAGCGACGCAGCTCTGCGGTTGTCCACTGACAAACGTGCTCTCCTGAGCTGTTTGGCACCAAACAGGAATGTCTTTTCCCCCAGCTATCAAAGCTATCTCAGGTCACAGAACCATGACCAGTAGCATAACCTGCAGATACACTGGAGGAAACCTGTTTCTCACTTTAGGCCAGTCCTCTGAGTATTTCCTTTGCAGAGCCCTGTAAGTGGTGGCATTTGGTAAATAAAATGTCTTCTGGGAAAGGCTATTTTAGGTCAACCAAAACTGTCAGTGCACTTGGTTCCATTTTGCTAGCCAATACGAATGTTACCAGCCTTTTGTTTTGCAGTTACTCTCCTCTCCCTGTTTCTTAATTTTAAAGGTGTTTTCAGTCATCAGAATACAAGATGGTGAAAATGTTTCAGCTAATTTGAAGTTATGTAGAGGGCTAATTTTTCACTTAGGAGTGAGAACTCCAGTTTTCCTTTTGTGTTAGTATTTAGCAAGAGTTTTCTTTGGTTCCATTATCTCATTTCTTCCTCCTGTTGGCAAAAGCTGATTTAAAACAGTTCTCTTGAGGACTGGAATAAAAGCATACGCATAAGACCTTTGCTGAATCAGAGCCCATGAGCTGAGCTTAATTTGTAAGTTGACCCTGGAGCTGTTTCAAGAAACCATACAGATCATCTTTAAATATCTTACGTCTGAAATACACCGTTCAGGTTAAATACTGTTCAGCTATGTAATTGTAGCAACTGGTGGATTGATAATAAGCCATCATGCAACAATACTTTTTAAGAGGATTGAACTTTCAGAGATTCAAATGGATTGTGCTGTTAAATCATGCAGATCATCAGGCCTGTAAAATTTAACAAGAGGGCTCATCAGTGTTTTGCAAAGTTAGAAGTTCTCTGTACAGGCATATTAAACTGGGAATGTATTTGTAAAATATTTATCAGATACTGTAAGTATCAGTGACAGTGGCAGTGTTTGACTTTTTGCACATGACCATCTCTCTTAAAATTGCTTCTTTCCTTCTGTGGCTCAGGACTGTGTTGCTCTGTCACATCACATACTGTGCTCATGCCTTTCTGTGGGCTGCTTTCAAGCAGCTGTACTATTGGCATTCCTGATTATTTATCAGCTTAATAGTGTACCTTGCTCTTCAGGGACAAGTAGACAGAATTCTTATATAAAAGTCCATCCAGTTCAAGGATCTGAGTCTGTGTGTTCCTTACTGCTTTCAAATGTTGTCCCATTAAGCAGAGATGTATTTACAAACATTACCTCCTTCAGTAAAGGTGTAGGCATTGAAGCTCAGGAGGAAAAGGTGTTTCATTTCCTTGTTTTAGGTTGTACCCCATGTGCAACAGTATTTGCCCATTTTATTTTGCTGCTGATTAGGACCATCAAACATTTCTTTCTCTCTATTTTTTTTAATGCTGAGGGGGGGGAAAAAACAACAAACCTTTAACCTTTCTGTCTCATTAAATGTGCTGCAAGCCTCACAACACTTAAACAAGCATCCCATGTGAGGGGCTCTTGACATCAGAATTTTCTTTCACAGATGCCTGATTACTTCCCCAAAGGTGTCTGATTACTCTTTGCTGGAGTCTCAAATGATGCTGTTTCCCATCAGTGGGAATTCGCCTTAGAGTACCATCTTTAATTATAATCCTAGACTAAGTTAAATAACGAGCAGTCATAAATTCACTCTAGTAAAACTTACTTAGCTTTGGACTCTAAATTAACAGCTGGGATATTTCTCTAGTAGTGTACAGGCAATCATTTTCCTTACTGTTCTTTGTTAAGCGGTAGCAATACCCAGTTTGGAAGTCATTGTAACTACATGACACTAAAATGGGGACAGAAGATACTAGGATTGGATTTTCCTTCCCGCATGCTTTGCTTTGGAGGCATGGCTCCAGCTATCGACCTGCAATCAAAGGTACGGCACTGCTCAAGCAAGGCCTCCTATGAAAGTATTGCCTTTCCTGCGTGGCACGGCATCCTTGTGTTGGAGTGTACCTCCACTGCAGCAGCATCCAAAGTTCTGGAGGTTCAGTGCAGTGACACCGTCATTTGGAGGCAGATAGTTCAGAGCATCTGCAGCACTTTTTCTGAATGAGAACAAGTTATTTGTCTCATTTATAGCCTCTGTTATTACTCCTAGTAATTTGGTTTTGCTTTCTAAATGCCCATGTTTTATGAGGACTCTCTCAAAACATCTTTGCATTCTTGTTGTGCCCTCGGATTCTCTCTGGGAGGCCAAAAAGAGTGTTAGGCAGAAAAGTTCTACTCTTGCCGAATGTCATTTATATATTTCAGTCAAGCCGAAATGACCATAAAATTCTCTATAGCAATAAGTGTAATCTACCCAAAACAACAACATAGTAAATGTAAATTTAAAGTGATACATTATTGAAATCTTAACTTGGGATTGCTAAAACAAGATGATAACTATTACTTTTCTTTAAATATCTTAGGGAAAACAAAAATAACCAAGAACCTTTTAAAGTTAATTTACAATATGTTTACCGTTACAGTAGATTGTTCTTGTCCTTTGGAAGAATCTTGAAAGATTTCTTCATGGATTAAAAACTCCGTCCCAGTTTCCTTGGATAACTAGACTTTTCCTACTTTCCTTTTTTATTTCATTTTGTGATGAAGATTATCCTTTCCCGATTCCATTCCCCTTTGATCAGGTCAGTGCCCTACTAGGGTGTGCTGGTGCAGAAGACTCCACGTATCATTATCAGGATTTCTGTTGGTGCAGCAGACTGGCTCAGTGCAAAAGGTTGCACTTGAGGGTGGTAACACTGTGCTGCTAATTGCTTGCCCTGCATTTACTTTGCACCGTGGACCTGCCCGGCTGCCACTAAGCCTCAGTGCTCCAAGTAAATGTATTCACCTATTGCACCTCAAGTACTTGCTGTAATCACATTTTAGGGAGAAATCGGTGCCCTCCTTCTGTGTATCTCATCCCTTCCACCTCATCAGTCTCTTGCTCTACAGTGCTGGGTCCGGGTGTAGGCAGTTGTCTTGGAGCACGTCATGCCAAGGCAGGAAAGGACAGGCTACCGCCTTCTCAAGAGCCTCAGATCAGTCAGGTGGAAGGCAAAGAGTTTCAGGAAAAGAATCCTGACCCGTTTTGAGGGGGAATAAGGTACAAAAAGATATGGTACATATACCTGACATAGATCTCATGCTTTCCCTCGCAGTGGCTCTGTTCTGCGAGGCTGTTTTCACCTGTAGTAACGTTGGTTATAATGTGAGCAGCGCGTGTGTCTGTGCCTGAATGTAGTGGATAGTTTACCAGTAGGTTTATTAATATAAAAAAAAAGTAACTGCTGGAACTTGTTTAGAGATTATAAAGGGCCCAAACCAAAAGAGCAAAAAGAATTCATTGTGAAAGCTTAAGTATGGTTTGGGTTCACAGCTGCCACTGAAGCTGGAAGAGCTGAGTACTTGTAAGGGAGCTTGATGATTTATTCCATTCACACCTGCAGGGAATTCCTTTCTGTAGCGCTTACCTGCCGGTCCAGCAAAAGTACCAATTTTAATTCCAGTCTTAACAGTACTTAGAACCATGAGTGCCTGCAGCTCATCCCTTGTGTTAGAAAAAGTCTCCAGAAGCTATGAAAGGGAAGCTGCTTTCCTGCTCTGATTTTGGGTATTTTTCAGGCACGTATTGGGATGCTCTACCAGCCCTGTTGGCTTGTTCTTCCTGTGCCCCCCATACAAGCGACCCTCACCTGGACATGGAAATGGGCAGCCTGGCTAATACAGCAAATACATGTCCTTTGGCAGAAAATCCTCCTTTTCCCCCTGGTTGATGCAGCATGTGCCACTGAACGGGATCACACATTTGCACCAGACACACTGTATAAATAAGGACATGGGTGTACATTTTAAACACGTCACCCTCTGTGTGTACACATGAATGTGTGCAAGATAAACACAAAACTTGCAGGGCAGATCCTTGGCAGACATCGGTTTAGCCCGGCGTGACATCTGACAGTGCAAGGCTGATCTGCACCCACCGAGGATTTGGGCCACAGCTGTAGAAACAGAATTTGTGAAATATAGGAAATATTTGGGCTCAAACACAACATAGCAAAACACGCAGTCCGTGCCTTTCAGTCAAACAAGGTCTGTAGCCGTGATGCCATGGAAACTCAAAACGCTACAAAGCAACAGGAGTACAGGAGTGAATCCAAACACTGTTTGTGCGTTCACCTCGGGAAACGGGCAGGAACCAGAGGAGCAAAACTCAGCTTGCCCAGAGCCGCTCCGCCAGCGGTGCCCCCACGTGCAGCTTTGCTCCTGAGGTTATTTCACAGGGCTCATAAAACAAGTGCGGCGTCTGTCGGTGTCCCTCACACCTTAAGAAACAACCCTGTCTGTTTGAAGCCCAGGGAAAGGTGGGAGCGGGGAAGATAAATAGTCTGTCTCCTAGCTACATTCTGCCTGTGGATTGAAGGAGATCAACACAAATATTTGTGCGTACGGCATGCTCCGGAGCCTGCAAGCGCCTGCTGGCAAAGTGCAGGCAAAGGTAGAAAAATGCGTGCTTCTCTTTAAAGCAATTATCCTTGTGTATTAATAATGTCATTTATAAGCACTCTGAGAAGTTAACAATGTACACTAAAGCAAGGCAAAAAAATTGCAAACATTTAGTGAAAGGAGAAGGCATAAAATGTAGTAAAATATGCCTCAGCACTTTTCTATGTATTAAAGCCTGTGTTGTCTCTGCGTATGGTCCTCGTAGTCTATTTGTTATCCTTTGGGAGCACAGCCCTCGCTGAACTCCGAGATTGAATCTGACAGCCCAAGAATGTTGTTGTTTGTTATGGATCGGAGTCTCTTCCCAAGCATCTCCACTGAGTCGCACCAATGCAAGGTAGCTGAATCTGACCCTGTATCACTTACTTACCACGGCATTGAAACCAAGTGTGAGTTTTCTCATTGCATATTACCCATATTTGGGCATTTCAAGGCTTATTTGAAGTTTAAGGGTCTAATAATGAAAAGGAATATATATGCATGTGTATATAGATACATGTAATTGGAAGTATTTTTCTTCCCTTCTTTCTTGGCATCACTTTTGTCTTGTCTGCAGTCGGGTTCTTGGGGGCTGCAGAGGTAAGTGAACTCAGTGCAGCGTTTTGCCAATAGCACAACTGATGACAGTTTTCAGGCTTCTCTGGAATCAGTTGGGAGGGAAACTTGGGACAGAGTTGGGTGTTGTTACGGCGACAGCAGCAAGTGGTCCATCTGTCCTGCAGGACTGGCCCTTTCAGCTCCTTCCCAGGACAGAGGGGAAGGAAGCACCTTCTTTCCCGCAAGAGCTTGGCCACCAAATCAGTTGCCCTTATGGAGAAGAAAGGCATGAAACCCCTGTACTGACCTCTCAGTTTCTCCTCTACTGAGCATGTAGGAAGAAATTCCCCATCTACCATCCTCTGCTCATACTTTTTAAGGGAGAAACTGTTTCCTGCCACTCATTGCATGTATATCCAGATCAGTGAGAAAAAGCAGAAGTGAAGCCCCTCTCAGCTTACAGCCAGGAGCTGCCTCCTGGAGCAAGACAAGACCCTTGTCCCTGTCTTAGCTACCTCTGAGCAATCCTGAGCCAGTAACGTGCTGTGGGCACATCCTGATGCCAGTGTTCCCTCCCTCCACGTATGAATTGCCTTAGAAGATCCCTGCCCATCTAGCCATGAGGGATTCAGGACTCCACTATCACATTGCTTTTCTGTGCTGAAAATTGTCAGGATTTCATCACATAATGTGTATCCCTTGATGCCGAAGAGAAGAACGGCAATTTTGCATTGCTGAGACGTGCAGCAGCAGGGAGGGAGTGGGATTTTCCAAAAGAGGGCATAGCACAGCTAGAAATAACTGCCTTTAAAGTGGTGACATTTTTATGCATGGAAGAGCTAACTTAGAACATTTTTAGAGGATTTTATAAATCCCTCTGAGCCCAGTGCCACTGGATTCATCATATGAGGCACCTGTTTTACAGGGAGAAGGTATACAGGAAACAACCAAATACATGGTTCTTACACTCTCTCTGCCTTTCCCTAAATAGCTCTTCTTATAACCGCAGGTAGCATATGCAAAAAGCATGATGAAACCCAGAAAGTTTGGCTGGTTTTGCATTTCTGTCCTTGAAAGAGAAATATAGACTGCTTTAAAAAAAAAAACAAAAAAACAAGCTGTAATATTCTCTTATGTGTCTTTTCTGCATGGTGTATCTTAATGGGTGTATCTTAATATCAGTGGTTAATTTTTGCAAAACAATAAGGCCCCCTTTTTTTCTTTCATCTCTTTGAAATGGCGCTGCCAGGAGCTTTTGGATTAAGCTTTATCAGGCTTCAGTTAGGAAAGCCTCGTGGAGGTTACGTAGCCAAATACAACATACAAATCAAATTATGGGAGAGATGAATGCAGAGTTGTTAAATTAATTTTGTTTGTTCCAGCCCATTGGAATGTTTTTAACATGAAGAAAATAATTCTCTGCTGCATGGCTGGCCTGGCCAGCGCTTAGGACTGTATTAGCATGCTACATTTGTCCACGAGTGGCAAACAGGTTTTCTCCAGGCTTGAGTGAGCCCTGGAAGATGAGGCTGGCCAAGATGCTACTCCCTGCCTTTCCCAGCGGGCTGATCTGCAGAGAAAAGACTGTGTCAGGCTCACAGACAGCCCCGCACATGGCCAACAGCTGGAAACACTGTCTGAGGCTGCCCTGCATCAGGTCGGAGGGCTTCCTCCACATCTCCAGATGCACCCATGCAACACTCCCTCTTCCGCAGGACTTTTCCATAAGGCGGGACCCAGCGTGTTTCCCAGGTTCCCATTTCAGGTCATCCTGAAAAGGAAGGTGAGGGTTGTTTTTTTTTCCCACTTAGAGAGATCTGAGGTGTACCCAAGCTCAGGGCATCACTGCCTGCTGTAAGGCATGTCCTTGGTACTGCAAATGTGCCTGCCTGTCGATTGCCTCTGAGATGTAGCCCTGTAGCCTCAGCAAAGCTTTTCTGCCTCCAGGAGTCCAAGAACGGATGGTCTACTAGCCAGATTTGGTGTCCCATTAGACCTTCAGAGGGCCAGTTCAGGTATTTCTCTGCTCAGTATTGCATTACACCACAGAAAGTCATGCTGAAAGCCCCCTCAATATTTTTATTTTCCCTTAGGATCTGAATTTAAAGGAGAGCATTAGTAATATTTTTTCTAAAAATAGCTGAAATACTATTTCAGTGTGAAATGATGCTGGTTGTTGGTTTTGGTTCTTTTTTTTTATTCTCAAGCAATCATGAATTCACAGGCTTTTTTTGCCTATTTAGCATAGTTTAAAAAAAAAAAAAAAAGAAGAAGAGCTTGTGCTTCTCTTTAGTGTGTCCTGTTTCAATTCAGAGGAAGATACAAACTCCTCTCTCCCTGTCCCAACCTCTTCTTGCATTTCTATGTGTTCTTCGGCTGCACATTTTGCAAAATCAGTAGAGGTTCTTTAGCATCTAAAAACAAAAGAAAGCAAGGACCCTGCAATTTTTTTGATCTTTCAAAAATCCAAGGCACATAGAGTATTGAAAGGAAAATTAGATCTCCGGAAAATGCCAGTTGTTTTATAGATGGTCAAATCATTGCACTTTTTTTCTTGCCTTTCAGACATTTGCTACATTATTATGTATCGCTTTAATTAAATCATCAAATTGAATTATTGGATCAAATGTTTTTTTATTCCATTGTGTCCTGAGCAGGTTTGGTTAAATTAATAAAACCGTATGTTTCATTTTATAAAAATGATTTCTTTTTTGCCCATTCATGATCTGTTAAGAAAAAGCAGAAAAAGTGGCTGAAAAGGTTGGTTATTACTTAATTACATCAGTTACTGTGATGTGCCCTGGAGTAATTGGAACAAAGTCATACTAAGGCATGAAAATTTTGCAGTATTTACTGTGAAATAGCAGTGTTGTAAATTCAGTCTCCTATTAGCTGGCTATGCATGAAGTTTATCCTCGTCAAAGCTTGTCTTAGTGAAGTCATTAGAGTCACTCGGCTGCTTAAAAGTTCTCATGACCTTGGATCAGGGAGGTTCTTCTGACTTTGAGTCTATGAGTCTCCTGTTTACCCTTGGGAAATAGCCACTTCTTTCCTCTGATTGGCACGAGCTGTTTTGAATGGCATCAAAGGTGGCTTTGAGGAGTGGCATGGGATAGAGGATGTGACAGTCCCTCCTCCCTAGGGTGGCTTGGGGTCCTTGTCCAAAAAACAGCTGGCTAGCCACGGTTCAGAGGGGTATTGAGATTGAGGTAGATCTTCGCTGTCTCTTGTGAAGGTTACCCTGTTGAATTACTTCTAGAACAATTTGATGCATGATTACTTTAAATCTCCTGGAGGAGGAGGAGGAATGGATAAGACTTTTAGATCTGGGTAGTCCTTCACCCTGGGCTCCTCTCTCTGCTAAGAGTTGATTAGGTGGAGCGATAAAGGCTGGCCTGGCATTTTGAAGTGTAATTCTGTGATGACAAAGGGCTTCAAAGGGGGCAGTTATGATTTATTGGTGCAGTTATCAATAAACAGTGATGTCAGTGAGAATTGATCTGACTATCTCAGCAGAAAGAGGTGAGTATGGAGAGGCATACCAAGGATCGTGAAGCTCTGTATGTGACAGTGATTACTTTCAGTTGTGCCCTCTTGTCCAGGTCCTGGCCACCTTCATGCCATGCTCTGTGGCACCCTGACCCTGCAGGCTCCTACAGAGACCAGGAGGGAAGGGGTCTGCATGGTATTGCCATCAGAATACCACTTTGGTCCCTTCAACTCAGTGTAAATAGAAACTCATATTCATTTTGTCAACAATTTGAGGTACTGCAGAGTTGGTTTGCTTTGCTGGATCACCCTTCTGGGTTGAGCAGAAGGATCTACTGCCAAACTGCAAGATTGTCCCCACGCAATGGGAGGAGCAAACTCCAAAGGTCTTTCCTGCCCAAGCGCATTTCTGCAATATATATTCTCTTGTTCAGGCTAGCTACAAAATGTGAGTTATAACTGCACAAATGTATTTGACAGGTATTTTTCTATTGTACTGGTAATATTGGTGTTTACAGCATTTAATCATTTTTATTTAGGAACTGTAGCTATTTCAGTAATGTAACGGCAGAGCTACCTGACCAACCTGCGAGTCCCGGCATAGATATTTCTCCCCTTCAGCCCTGCCAGGACTCTTTAGAAATGAAATAATGGCCAAATATAAACGCAGTCACATACCTGCAGAGTGCAAACAAGCCAAATGTGTTGGCTTTAAATTGAAAAGTCGTATTGGGAAAAATAATTCTGCAAATAGTGTCAGCGTGATGGGCTGGGTGACACTTTGACTTTCTCTGGCAGAAGAGACCAGCTCCTTTGCCACGGCACATGTGTTTAGGTATCATTGCAAGTGATTTTTCTTGGTTCAGAGTTTATATTGGGAAAGAGAATGTAAGAATCTATCCTGAATTGTGTATTTTAAACATGATTTTTAAAGCTTGGATAAAAATCTAAACTCTTTCTAGTTGGGAAGTGAGTGATGTACTTTTTCGGTAGCGCATGAGTGCCATCTAGTGTTATTCATTAGTCCCCCGACCTCTACATTTCAGCGCCTTGAAAAGTGTTTTCTTCAGCGGCTGGGAGTGGGCTGAGCGCACCCCACTCTGGGTGCATGGGATGGCTTTGTGCCTGGGCCAAAGTTTGGGGTTTGGTGTCCGCAGTAAGCAGAAGCCGTATTTTTCCCCCCGGTTAAGCTGTTCCTGTGCTCATGTCCCCACCGACTTAAGCCTGGGCGAGAGGTAACGTGTGCCTCCCCGCTGCAGGCAGGGTTAGGAAGGCACGGCTTTTGGAGCCTGGCTGGGGGGTTCCCCTGCCTGTGATGAGAAGGAAATAGCCAAGGACTATCAAGTGCCACTCTTCCCTGTGCTGGAGATACATTACTGACAAGCAGCTGAGAACCTGTGAAGGGGAATATACAGAAAGAGGAGTATGAAGTAACTTCTGCTCATGTACAAAAATGTACCGGGTTAAGAGGAAAACACTGACCCGGTAGTGTCACATTTTTAGATGTTGCAACTAGATCCAGGGC
Organism: Gallinago jamesoni; assembly: GCA_025769975.1. NCBI lineage: Eukaryota > Metazoa > Chordata > Aves > Charadriiformes > Scolopacidae > Gallinago > Gallinago jamesoni. Next base: position 7,454,538 of record JAOQGH010000003.1, read on the forward strand.
CTGCAGCACACACCAGATTATTTATCCCCTTCATACAGCGGGAGACTGCGGGCCAGGGAAGAAGTCGAGAACTAAGCAGCCTGCCTGCAGGGAATGGATTCTCTCACTCCCTTTACTCTGGAGAGCAGAAGGCAGCTGCAGGTGGTATTAAATCCCATTGGTCTCAGTAGATTGCAGTCTGAGCTATTACTGTAGGCAAGGGCATTAAAGAAAAAAAATGGCTGTTCGGGTGAGGCACAGTTCTTCCTGTCTGTTATCTCTTCTTTTTTTAGGAGAGCTTCATATTTGTTCCTTCTTTTTTTTAGCTTGCAGCACTCCCCCGGTCAACATGAAAGTGCAGCCTGTGAACAGGACAGCATTGCTTGTAACCTGGAACCAACCAGAAACCATCTACCACCCTCCGATCATGAACTACATGATCTCTTATAGCTGGACTAAAAATGAGGATGAAAAAGAGAAGACTTTCACCAAGGACAGTGACAAGGACCTGGTAAAACCACAGCGTCAACCCCCAGATATATGTATCAAGCTATCCTTATATTTTCTTAGTAGAAGGAAGTAGAGGAGGAAAGTAGTCGTCACCTTAAAGATAGGCTAGAGTTTAACTCGCAATGAATTGCTATTAAAATGTTCAGCAGTTGAACGTTGTCTAACAGACTACCCAAAACACTGGAATGTGAATTTATAGTTTATGTGAGTGCATAAAGGACTAAATCTGCAGACACTTTTTCATATACTGTTGCTGAGAAGCAGCTGGCTCGGGAAATAGTTAGGCTCTTAATACCTTTTGGCTTGTGTTCAGCTCACAGATTTTCACATTAAAAGCCAGATCCCCCAAAATCTGCTCCCAGGCTCAGGCTTTTCACCAGGCATAGCCTCTTGCAGTCTTTGGAGCAGTTTCTGGCAGTGCGTGCCACCAGCAGTAGGAGTCGCATGGTCAGGGCTAGAAGATAAATGCGGAGTGGCCCTGTACAGGCACTGCCTACATCTGGCAGTGGGAGAAAAAGAGGGAAGAGCAAGACAGTTCCAACACAAATGGGAATCACAGATCTATCTCCTCCATTTAGGATTTGATCTGCTTGTTGCTCTTGTCTAAGTGGAAGCAAGTATTGTATCGGTCTTTAACATTCTCTGCATATAAAATCAAAGTGACATATTCAGGTTTGAAGGGCCTCCGTTTATTGTTAATCAAAGAAAGCCTCTAGAATAATGAAATCAGTAATTGTATATGCACATGAAAAATGCAGCAGCACAGAGTGTTATTCCTAATGACTGTTACCGTATATTTTTTTTCAAATATACAGTCCTCTGGGCCCATTCAATCAGTTATACAATAATACTTCTCTTATTCCCTTAGATGAAGATTCTTTTACTTCATTTCCATTTATATTTTCAATTTCCCCACTAGACATTGTTATCTGGGTCACATTAGGGAACGATGTGCCTCACGAAATCAGAAAGGAATCTATTGAAAGGCACCCAAGGTTATGATGTATTGTAACCTCTCTCTTGTCATAACTTCACACTCTTAAGGGAGATTTTTTTAATCAGGTCTAAGGAGGAGAGCCTTAATCAGCAAAAATGAGGTGGGCACAGTGACAGCATCCTATTTTATGTAAAAGAAATAATTAAAAGTGCAGGGGATGTGATGGAGTGATAGCTTGGAAATAAATTGCAGTGAGACCCTGTGCGGTGCAGCAGAACTTGGAGGTTAAGAAAGCAATGACAGATTAGTCTATTTTCGAGGGGGGGAGAAAAAAAGCTCTTTTTCAGAGGAAAATGCAATTTGCTTTCAGTGTTCTGGCAGAGGCACGGGGCTATCCCGTCTTGAAACAGAGCTGGACAGTGTTTTCCTAAAGAGATCACTGGTATTTCAAGTGACACACACTTTTTTTTTTTTTAAATTGAAAACACACTTCAAGTGACTGCTGCTGTCTGCTGCAAGACATGAGCTGGTGTAATGTCACACAAAAGGGTAGCTGCAAGGCATCAAGGTGATGTCTCCAGTGAAAAAGTACGCAGGGACATCCCAGTACAGGGTGCCAAGCCATTGTATTATACAGGCCACCAGCATCAACTTGCCATAGGAAGTTTGTTGGAAAATAAATAGTCAGTTTGAACATATGGTGACTTTTCTGGGCTTATCCCAGGTTGGGACTTGGATCTCCACCTATAAAAATCTCATTTTAATTCCTGTAAGGTCGGTTTTTTCTGAGGAGAGCAGAGACTTTCAGACATGAAGACTGTCACAAGAGTAGGTGTAGAACATGTTCATTTCTTTCTTGTGGACAGAGTCGGAAAGATCTGGATGCATCTCTTTTATCCCAGGGAAGTCTTCTGACCTTAGTCTTACCCTCTTCCAGTGAATATTTCTGTTTAGAAATAAGTTTGTCTTATATGGCAGAAATGTCCTGTGTTAGCACAATGCTTTTTATATTACGAACTGATCGTGGACAGTACTGTGGGGGTAAAAAACTGAATAATATCTATTTTTTTTAAACAGAAGGCCATCATTAGCCATGTCTCACCTGACATCCTTTATCTGTTCAGAGTTCAAGCAGTTTGCCGAAATGAAATGCGTAGTGACTTTAGCCAGACTATGCTCTTTCAAGGTAAAAAGAACACATACATATTTTTACATTATGACTCTTTGTGTGTTTAACATTTTCTTTGCAGAGTGCAATATGGTGTGGAATGATTTCAGAAGGTGTTTGCATGCATGTAGACAATGCTAATTTCAGATTGCGGCCAGTGACTTTATCAGAGTCCTATTTCTAGTGATGGGGAGTTGCCTGCATGTCTCAGCTGGCAGGGCTCATCAGCTTCTAGGAGAATTCAGAGCATTTCTTGGTACTAGCTTTCTAAAACGAACTCATCAGAAACTGCTTATGCATCAGAGGCACAGCTATAGCAGAACGTGGGTCTGATGGGTGTCTGTTTTATGTAAAGAGGAAGGGAGATCAGTCCTACCTTGACAACCACATGTGGAGATGTTCAGGTTTTACCATGCACACAGCCTCAGTGATTTCTGAAACATCTTTAAATGAAAGCTAAAGAACTGGATGCTAAGCTGCCCTTTGTCATGGATTTCCTTTTAAGTTTATTGGAGAAATCTGGTAAAGCTGAGACTTGGTAGAGGAACTTGATGCTTTTTGAGTTTAAGTGCTGAAGTTTTGCTCCTTCCTAGGAATTTGTTACTAATTTTCCTATTAAGTAGGGCAAAATTCAACTCTGCTGAGAGCACTTCCTCCCAGTCCACTTTACAGATATAAAAACCTTGGAATGGGTAATGGAAAACCAAAACAAGCAGAGAGTTAAAAATTTAAATCCTTAAGGTGAAGCAAAGAGTTAGGTCACTTGAGTCTGACGCTATGTATGGAACAAAATAAGAGAGGCATTTTTAAGTGTGATTTTTGGAAAATGCAGAGGTTTTAGTCTAACTCTGTTAGCCCTTAGCATCTGAAGAATATCAAGCTGTGGACACAATCTAGTTCAGTTCCGCTGTCGTGCCACAGTGTTAGCAGCATTGCCGGGAGAGCAGGGATCAGACAACAAATGGCCTGTCCAAGCAATAGCTCTCACACGTAGTTCTCAGTTTCATAGTATCTCAGCATAGTGGTTTGGACTTCAAGCATCAAGCAGAAGTCAGATACTTGTGTATTACTGATTATGGCCTCTTTTGGCAGATAATAGAATGGAAAAATTCTTTCACTTTTGACCACGATACCGATGTAATTACAGTTAAGAGTAAATCATTATTGACAGTTTTGCTGGATACCCGTTGGGTACTCTAGCCCGGTGCTCAAAGCAGTGGAAGTGATACACACATCTGCAATGGGAGTAAATGTTGTGTTTCTTTCTATGTCTCCCCAAAAAGGAGATGGTCTTCTAATTTTTAGCTGTACCCAAGATCTAACCTAGAAAAAGAATCCATTTGAGCTTTCAAAACATTCTTCAGAGGCTGATTATAATTGTAGTTGAGATAAACAGCAGTAAACAATGATAATATTATCATTAGGGCAGAAAAAACTAATACAGCTGTTCTGGCCTCTTGTGTAAGTCAGGCCATTTCATCCAACTTGGGTTTGGAGAAGAGCATGTGTTTTCTGACGGTGCACTTAAACCGGCATTGCCAGGTTTAAAGGCAAATGAATGTGTCTTTACACACAAGTACAAAGTAAGGTGAGTAATACCAAATGAGCAGAGTTGCTTTTACTCCAAACGGAGACCTGCATGTCTGTTTTGTAGTAGCAATATTCAGCAAGTGTTTAGCAATTTTAGCCATGCCTCCCATTCCCAGCCCGCTGACACGCTGTTGTTCTTTGCTTCTCAGCTAACACTACTCGAATTTTTGAGGGGACCAGAATTGTGAAAACAGGAGTGGTAAGTCATGGCCATAAATCCCTGCGGAGCGCGGATGGGCAGCGGGAGTTTGGGGCAGCGTTCCCACCAGGTGGCAGCACGATGTTGTAAATCTGCAGCAAGAGTGGGCTTTCCTGGGGACAAAAGGTGGTTTGTTAACATCCCTAAAATACTGGAAGGGTTTTGGTTTTCTAGCTTCTTGCTCCGAGAGGCTTTGACCACCAGAGAATCAAGTGTTAAAAAATTTTCCCAAATATCTGTTGAACTCACCTAGAGGGGATTTGTAATCTTAATGAGGACTTAAAATGATGAAATAAATTTAGTTTCCTTTATTAACTATATGACCAGATTATATGCAACAGGAATAAGGCTTCACGCGGAGCATCTTTGCTCTTCCGGTGCTCTAAGGATATACCTGCACTTGTGTGAAAAAAGCCTTAACAAGCTCTTTGTTTTAGTTCAGATGAGACTGTAATGAGTCACTGAAGCGGACGTTTCTATTCCAGAATCACAAATGTTGATACATTTACAGTAAAACTGGAATACACTGCTTCAGGTTTGAATGCACCTTATTATGTTATTTAACATAATCTATCCATAACCTACATTTCTTGGCATTTGGTATACTGAATTGTTCCGTCAAATTTATGGACTGAATTCATACTATTGAATTTACTCTAAGTACATTGCTTCTGATTTTTTCAGTTTGATATACTCCCTGGTAAGCCAATAATACATACAAGGCTTGAATTTGAATTATTAATGTTTGTTTAATGATGTATAGAGGTATTCTAGACATATAAAATCTGCTGTTGAATTTTAATATTCAGTCCAGCATTGAGACTGTACGTGCCAGCGAAAAGCAAATCTCACAGTGCCTTAGGGATTCACACTGATAAGTATCCAAATGTTTAGATGCTTATTTAAAGTTTTGGCTTGAAATCTCTAAAGCACAGGTTTTCTTCTGAGATCTCAGGTTCTCTGTGATTGCAGCTGGTCAAAAATAACGTGAGAAAGCAGCCTTTCTTGGTTTGCTGCAGCATTCCAACTACACGGCCTGACTGAAACCAGGAATTGCAGAGAGATGCAGAAATACTGTCAAGTTATAAATTTCAGTTCCAAAAATAAACACTTGACAGTTTTGTTCAACGTTCAGTAGCACCCTTGTTTGTCCTTGTCTGATGCATACCTTTCCAGCTAAAGCCCCTCTTCCTGATGAATTCAGTAACGTGAGGCATTTTTTGGTCCGTCAGAGAGGGAGCATGGTGAGGTTGTCTGGGCAGAACTGCTGACCCCAGCTCTTACGCAGAATTCTTCCTTGTCCTTAATCAACTCACTTCAGTGTCTTTTTCTGCAGGTAATTTAGGAAGGGGAATGAACTTGCCTAGTTCTTTAAGTGTATACTAAGTGTTTTTTATTTCCAGTAGAGCATACACGCATGCTGTGACTGCATGCACTGGGTTGACATTAGAGTAGCAGTGGCAGGGTGCAGAGGATGCAAAGTCCATGGTTCATTCCCTGCTTCCTCTCAGCTCCCCGAGGGAAGTGAGCAGTGCCAGCCCTGGATCTGGGTCGCTGATAGTCCCTATGAGCCCTGGGGGTAGGGAAGGCTGAGTCTATACAGGGGTGCCATGGCCTGGTGGTCCTGGTAGAGGCTGTGGTGACTTGCTGAAGGGCTCCTGATGCTCTCCAAGTCCTTAACGAGTACCCAGCTGGCCATGCTGCAGGTCGTTCCTAACAACAGCAATGCTTCACTGCAGCACCAGTCCTTAGGAGAATAATACTGATGGGTAAATTAAGGAAATAAAAATAGTACTGTTCAAGGCCCTCACAATGTGTGTGGGAAGACGCAGAGTTCCCTGTCAGAGCCGGCCCACCAGCCACGGATGCTCACGTTGGCAGTACAGCCCTTATTTTGGGACAGCCCTTATGTAATACTGTATTTTTAAACTTCTGTATTCTGAGGATTAAAGCGCTGTGAGTAATGCAGCTAAACTCATTAAACTCCTTTACATCCTCCTCACCCCGGAGAGGAAACGTTACTCAGAAGTCACTGGTGACGTGGGTGGAGAATGTCCCGCTGTAAAAGAAAGATAAGGATAAAGATGTTTTTGATGATAATGATTTTTGGAACTGGTGAATGCAGGGGAGGTTTCCTCCTTTCGGGTTTGCCATGTAGCTCAGTGCAAGGTCCTGTTCCTGGCTTGGCCCTGCATCCAGCTGGTGTCAGTCTCTCATTTGAAGAGAACCGTGATGGCATGTATGTGGAAAGGGAGGGAAAAGCATAAGAAAAATGACCCCAAGTAGCATGTCAGGGCCCCTGGTGATGATCTCTGTTATGTTTTCTTCCCCTCTGCTGCCGGTGACCTCCTCAAGCCCACAGCATCTCCTGCCTCCTCAGCTGACATGGCTCCCATCAGCTCCGGCTCCTCCACCTGGACCTCCTCGGGGCTTCCCTTCTCCTTCGTGTCCATGGCCACGGGGATGGGGCCTTCCTCCAGCGGCAGTCAGGCCACCGTGGCCTCAGTGGTGACCAGCACCTTGCTGGCGGGGCTGGGCTTCAGCGGTGGTGGCATCTCCTCCTTCCCCAGCAGCGTGTGGCCCACCCGGCTCCCCGCAGCAGCCGCCCCCAGCAAGCAGGCGGGACGGCCAGTGGTGGCAGCCACAGAGGCCGCCGCCGCTGCCTCCCCGGGGCCAGAGCGGGACTCGGCACTGACAAAGGATGGCGAGGGAGCCGAGGAGGGGGAGAAGGATGAAAAGAGTGAAAGTGAGGATGGGGAGCGGGAGCACGAGGAAGAGGAAGAAAAGGATGCCGAGAAGAAGGAGAAAACCAGGGTAACGGCAGCCACGGAGGCACACAATAGCACAGAGCCCAACGTGGCCACGGTTTCCCCCAACCGGACTGCTGAGGAGGAAGGAAATAAAACCATATCGGGTGAAGAGACAAACCAAAACGTTGCCCCCACGGCTGGAGGTGGCGAGGAGCAGAGCTTTGCCGAAGCAGACACTCAGCCCCAGCCGCTCCCTTCCACCCAAGTGCCGCCAGCCTTCACCAACGAACTTTACCTGGGGAAGATCCCAAGAAGACCAGAGACAACAAGAAAACCTCCACCAAAGGAGGACAGATTTCCAGAGGAATACCCCTCAGAAAACAAATTCATCACCATTAACCCAGGTGAGTGACCTCCAGGGAAACTGTTTTTACCAGCGCAGGACTGTTCCAAAATTACACAAAGCAAATTCCTTATTGATTTCCAGTAGATACAACATTTTTGTGGTGCCTGGCTTCATCCAATGGGCAGGTGATCGCAGGACCTAACGCACAAATTGTTACTGGGGAGAGGTGAGGGGAAAGGATCATCCCTTTATTTTATTGGGACAGATTCATGCTCCTTGTACTGCTTACTAGAAGAGAAAATTTGGAAGAATGTTAACCCCCAACATACTGCATTAAGAATTTTTGTGGGTTTTTTTTTTTTAAAAAAAAGGAGAGGGGAATGCAGTCAGCTACAGCTGTGAAGTTAATTTGGAAGAGTGGTTGCTGTGCCGAGCTGGTGTTTCACGTGAAGGTTGTATGCTGTAAGCTAATTTATGCTGTAAGCTAATTTAGTTTATCTGCAGGATTCTCCCTTATTGGGCTTTGAGATATTCTCCCAAATACAGGTTCATTGCTGGTTTATTTCTCACCCCAAAACCTACATGCTCTGATCTTCCAAGACAAGGCACCTTTTGCACTAGGGTTACCTCTTTTTTTGATTCTTGTGAAAAAAAAAAAGAAAAAACAAACAACAAAACAACAAAATTTAGGCAGGCAGAGTTCACATGTTTTCTGTGTTTGTCCTGATGAGAATCACCAACGCTCCTGTACCCGCCAACTCTGGATGTGCGTACCAACTCCACAGTATGTACACAGCAAATACGACCTTTTGGAAGCCTGCCCAGGTAATCTGCACGTGCACCAAGCCCGGCGTGGTCAGGATTTGCTGCACGGGCCTGTGCAAACAGGTATCTCACGGTGCTCCCAACCCCCTGTGCAGGAAGTCCAGTGCGTACGCACGTGTTTCTGCTTGGGGAGCTCCAGGCACCAGGGAGGAAAACAGATCTCATAACTGCAAGGAGCAAATGGAGTACAAGCGTATGGATTTATTTGCAGAGTAAGGACTGGGATTTAGATACAGCGATGAGTTTATCTGAGTGATTATGTATATTACCACAGCATTTATAAGATAGTGCATATTTTTGTGGGGTTTTTTTTTCATCATTATTGTTTATTTTGCTAATCTGTAGACTGGTTTGTAATTTTGTTTTTCCATCAAAGCTGCTCTAAAGTTAGAGTACTGTGAAAAAACCTTACATATTTATTTTCCCCTACATTTAGAACCACAGAAATGCCGACATTGTGCACTCAGTTACAGCTCAGAACCAATTTAAAAAACAAAACCATACCCAATCTTTAATAACATTTGTTACAGAAATGCTGACCTGACTCTAATGCTGTGAATCATAACTGTTCTGTAAGAGAACAGATGAACAATGAGGAAGCCAGGAAACATGCACCAGGTTGTGCTGATTTTTTAAAACGTGCTGCTGTTTTTCCTCAACTGGAAATCTTCTTCAAAGTCCAGTGCTCCCACTGAATATGGTCTGAGGTGCCTGTCAGGCAGCTTTCAATATGCCACCTGCCCTAATCACCTCTTTATCAGGGAGGAGGGAACTTGTCCCAGCCATGCATTGCAATGTTGGGAGCAAGCATTAGGCACTCAACTTAGGTTCAGACCCTGGCAATTCAACCTGCCTGGCTAAACCTGCCTCTCAAATAGTTGTCTTCAGTACTTCCCACCTTCTGCTTCCCTTTTTCTCACGTGCCAGTTTCTCGGATGGCCTGAGTACAATGTCCCTTATACAAAACCTAGAAAGGGCCTCATGGTTTATTCTCAGCCTAATAAATTAGAGGAAAGATGAGCAGTTGGTCTTGTTTCTTAGCTCATGACAATGGGATTGTTATTAGATTGTTTTTTATTCCATGGTGAAGTTAAGATGAAAATCAATGACATGGGGAAATACTGTTAATGTTGCTAAGAAGTACTTACTGGTTTTTGTGAATTCCCCTTAGTCAGTAGTGATTTCTGTCTCTTTTTAGCATGCAGAGAACTATCACTGAAAGTGGTTCAATACAGCTTTGCCTCCTACTAGACAGCCTCTTTTAAGAGTTCTGCTCACTTGCAGGCTTGGAGGCTTGACGTGACCCTGCATGAAGACTGCATGCAAAGACGGTCAGTCTTGAAAGCCCTCTGCACATTAGGCTTTCCATGCTCATATATGGAGGGAGGATAACTTACTTAGATCACTGTGTCTTACAAAAATGGCATCTGAAATAAACAGCATATTAGCTGTGGGAAAACATAAGTGAAAGAGTTGCCTGTTTCACCCAAATTAGCCTTAGTTAAATCTTAGTTAAACCTCTGGTGACGTACCCATGATGAGGAACAGATGATGATGTACCCCATTTTCATCTTCCTAGACAAGCCTCTCCCAGGCCCCTCAGTGTACTGACACTTGGCAGCAAAAGAGCTGGGAATGGTTATTCAGAGGTGAAGAATCGTGCGACTTGTGTCATTTTCCTTGCGGTAGAGGTTCATTCCCTGTCCTTGACCTCCAGGTGGAAGAAGTTAGGTTGGTCACAAATGTGGTGACTCCATGTCCAGACATTGGGAAGGGCTAGTGTTTTTCAGCTCTGAGAACATTTTGAGATATTTCTAATTGGCTATGGGACAGAGGCTTAATTGTTTTCCATGGTATTACCGAAATTCATAGAGACAGACCTCACCTAGTTCACAAAAGGAGTTGAATTCAGTGAAACTAGAGACATAAGCAAGACCTCTACCTATGAGAAAAGGCCTTAAAGGTTTTCCATAACAAGGTAAACCTGAAACCATGACAGCAACCAGTGAAGCCAAGAGGACATTGCCAGAAATACCTGAAATCATTCCTGAGCATCAGGGCAGTTAGAAGAGAGTGAAGACCACTTCCAAAGTGAGCAGAAAGAACCCCGGCAGCTTACTGTGTCCCATAGAGGGCAGAAACTTTTTTGGATGCATCTTTTCTCCAGGAAAGCAAGTTTTAAAAAGGTGTCAAGGTTTCAAAAACGTTTTTGTGAGTAGAAAGTTTAATCATTTTAAAGAGTAGAAAATTGTTTCATAACAATGTACACTTGTAAAATTAATTATATAGCATCAAATTAGCAGTTGTAAGGAGATAACTGAATGGGGAAGTACTCATGAGTGTGGATGATTAGAGGAGAACAGGGAACACATGAGAAATTACAGGGAAAGTGCGAGGCCAATTAGTACAGCAAGGCTCATTTTCTTTTAGTGCTTATTTCACACGCACATACACACACACACCTCTCCTGAGGCCATGTCATTATTTTCCAAATGGCATTGGCCTCTTCTTGTCTGGTGGTATCGGCCAACACTAATGATTTTCTTCTGTCACTGAACGCTTGCTTGCATTCTCCTCTTTCATTTTCCTGATCATCCTTTTCTCTGTTTTGGTGCCCACATTAGACTAATTGTACCTTTGATCTGCAACTGTTACACACGCAGCTGCTCAGCATTGTCCGTGATTCTGAAACCTGAAAATTAGAAAAACAGCAATTAGAATGATGCTCTACCGAAAAAAAAATAAAATAGAAAAAAAAAAAAAGAGGAGGGAGGGGAAAAAAAAGAAAACCAGCATGATTCAGTTAAATCAGGCTAGAGCAGATATTATCCCACAGAATTTTGGTTTGTCATGCCGGACAATTAAACAGATGCTTTGTATTTGACAGGAGGTAATGAATGAGCTGTTGTGAACGAAGTAATGGATGTCCAGTTGGGACTTTTGCCTGAGTCATGAGCTGGGACTGAGAAGGGAGACGTGGGTTTGTCCCTTGATCCAAACTTCACCCAGATCCTCCCATCCCTCAGCTCACCTGCTCCTGCCGGGTTCCTCCCACGAGGGGGCTTTGTAGAGAGATCATGATATACAGGGTTAAATTTCAAGCGTGGTGTGTACTTTTAGCAGAGACTGAATTCTGGTTTTTAGAACAGTCTTTGCCAGGTCTGAGGTTACAAAAGCCTTTTGGGGATAACCTCATTAAGATAATTAAACATCTGTGTAATTCTTTCTTTCTCCATACATGGCAAGGATTATTAAGCTGTATTTTCAGTGGCACTTGAGCCATTTTGCATGGCACCTTAGAGGAGCAAACAGCAGAATGGCTTGAAAATAAAAGGACTGAATTATTTGATGTTTGCAAACCCTATGAATTTCAGATATCTGACATCAGGATTAAATATGATTGGCATCTGTTTACAAAGCAGTGAAAAGCCATGCTCAGTTGTGCACAGCCTGTCAATACGAGTACTGCAGGAATGGCTTTAAAGAAATAGGGAAAAAATAACTGCACAATGACACAAGGCTTGTATCAAAGGTAATACTTTTTAGAAAGCATATGTTTTTGCCTTTTCATAGTTGAATAATAGGGACAATATTATGTTCCAGAATTAATTGATACCTTTGTATAAGTCCATAATTTCCCGTACTCAAAGGAAAGATGAGCAGATCCTTTAACTGACCGGATGATCCGAGGCAGTTGGGCAGCGGGGGTTCTCTTTTGGCCTGCAGACCACGGGTATTGTCGTAGTTAACGGTATCTGTAACGGTACAACAAACAGAACTTTGTCCTGGCGGTTTGTGCAATGGATGATAAAGGTAGATAGGTTATATATTACAGCCGAGGCTGCTTATTATAGCAAGCAGTCTTACTTAAGGAAAATAAACACGTTTCTATTCTCAGGAACCTATTACCAAGAATACGTGGAAAACCAGTACATTTCACAAATTGTAGAATGCCTTTTGTGCCTTGACCTTTGTGCGAGAGCTGCTCTCCCAGAGCCCCCCTCGCTGCCTGCCGCCCTCTGTGCCAGGGCCTGGATGGAGCTGCTGAACGGGTGATTCACGGGAATTATGGATTTTTCCAGACGCAGGAGTGGATTTAGCAGCTCCGGCGCTTATTGTGTATCATGCGGGACCTCCTGAAACAGATATGCTGTAATAATTTTTATTCCTTCCTACTGGGATGAATTCCAAGCCAGTAAAAAGGCAAACTGAATTAATTCAACGAAGGCATATGCCACTGGAAACTGTTTACATTTCTTAGCAAAAATGGAGTTTCCTGGTCCATTTTTTAAGCTATTTTTTTCTTCCCTTCCCTCCCTCTCCCCCACCAATCTACAGCGTATGGTGGGCACCATTACAAGGATATGCTGCTGACACTAGCAAGGCTCAACATTCTTGGAAAAAAGTGAAATACTGACTGTTTTTTATTTTGTTATGTAGGAGAACAGGAAGCTCTAAAGGTCCAGATCTGTCTTTATTTGGTGTATATTTTCTTCAGCTCTTTTCCCAAACTACCCAGTGTCCTGCCTTTTCTTGGGCATTTCTGCCATGACACTCACAAGATGGACACCAGGACTCCAAGCTGTACCACTGTGCTTCTGTCCCCAGCTGTCATTCCAGTACAATTTTATTGGCTTTGACTTGTTTAAGCACTCTCTTCGCTTAAGCAGCAAAAAACACCTCTAAGACTTTTTCCTCGAAGACGGCACAGGAACAGGCTCTTTTTTTTTCTAAAGCACATCACTGCTTGGGCATTCCCAACTGGAATTTTGGGGCCAACGACCAGCGTGTGGGAATGGCATTTGCTATTCTTGCACACTGAACACTTTCTTATCCTCTCACGTCTGTGGTGTTGGGAGTTGGCAGGGTCAGGTAAGTGTGTTCTCCACAGTAGACTGAGTAAGAGGAGCATCGTGAGCACTGCAAAATTTCAGAGCGTGCATTGGGACTCCAGCCCATGCTCTGCTTACAATGGAATTTAATTTTCTTCCCATGCAAAGAGAAACATATGTTTTTGTGTTGAAATATGTAGAGGTGAAACTAAACAGAACACTGTCCTTGGAGAGAAATGAAGCAACACCCTAATGGATGTAAGGTGGTGGGACTGTTTGGCTCTCCTACTAATTTTTTTACATTGCATGTTTTTTTGCTTTGTCCCTTTTAGCATTCTGATTAGTAACACTTAGCTCAACAGGCTTAATTTTTCATGCTGTTAAATGATTTGAAATGCACTGATAAAAAGCGAAGCCTCGGGGCTTATGACTTTTGCAAGTTTGGCAAATACAGAGAATAAGCCTTTGGTCTGATTCTGGGGTTGTCCTTTTCCTTATTCTTTCCTAGTCAAGGAAATGAAACACCTGTCTTAAAAACAGTGTGTTGTATATTATTAGTATGCTGTGAAGAAAGATGAAAGCTCAGCACGTGCTGGAGGTACAACGTTGTGTGCCTATTCTGCAAAGTGGCACTCTTGGTACCCTCGGTAGCCTTTCTTACTGAAGATGGAAACAACTGGCTACTCGTCTCTCTTTTGATCTCTTCTATACTCGGTGCACGCTCACTTCCCCCAAACATCCTTCTGATTAGCACCTCATTTAGGCAGCTTGCTAAAGGGCATTGCCTCCATCGGCCTAGTTCTTAAAACGAGAAAGATTTCTTGCTGGGCTTGCAGCAGTCTCCAGCCTTGCTCTGTTTTCAGCAGTCAGGCAAAAGCATTTACAATTAACCTTTACTTCCATGTTAGTTGAATTTTACTCCTGCCTATGGAGGAGTATAATCTAAATGCTATTAAAATAGAGTATGACTTCATATTATGTGACATCTGGTGACTTCCAATTATCTGTGTTTTGCCTGCCTACGGTGAAAAGGCAATTATGTTCTTCTGGTAGGATTTGCAGCAGTTTCAGAAGATATGATAATACAATACTGAATGAGGGCAAGGAAACACATTGGTAAGGAAAGACTCACGTAGGCTAAAAAGTAGAAGTCAAGTGCATACATTTCAGTCCTCGTTCAAATCTGAAGCTGTTTACACTAATCCTTTCCCATTTCATCCTGTTGACAGGTATTGATCAACTACTGCCTGTTTGTTAGGAAACAGGAATAAGATACAGAATCCGCTTATGTATTTTTCTTTTATCATTCTGTCTAAAAAAATTTATTCATCAAGTCTATATGAATTTGCACAAATTATAGATGTCTTTTGAAATACTTTGATACAATGTCTGTGCTCATTGGCTACAGTACTTGCAGAACCTCTAGATAGTCATCTTATATATGAAAGAAACAGTAATTTTTACAAGATGTCATGCGAAAAGTGAAACAGAATTACTTGCCCAGATCTCAGGATATTGACCAACTTTAATTTTGTTCAAAAGCTGTGGCATAATGATTTCTTCTGTCAGTTACAACACATCCTATCCATTCATTCATCCATCCATCTTGACAATCCATATGCTAAAAAATGCTTTCGTATGCAGTAACTCACCAGATTGTGACAATTCCGCAAATGATGTGACATGACACCCAACATGTTGAGGATTTTTTATTTTAAGATAGTTACCAAGAAATGTATTTCTGAAGCAAAGTATTACACTGAGCATTGCAAACAGGGCTGTCCTGCAGTGTTGGGAAATAGAGTGCGTTTATCTGCGAACACTTGTGACCAAGCAAAGCGTTTACTTTGTTGCCGTGGTGAGATGACTCGGTGGGGTTCTCCACATCTGATAATAGGTGCTTGCACGATAGAGCCCTAAAATTGTCTATGAGACTGTAATTACAGGCAGTAGTAAAATCCAAGCCATATGTGGCAATAAACACCATACTTCTGTGCTCTCATGTCTCAGACTAAAGACAAATGGAGTCCCACTCTGCAGTTAGAAAATCTTTGCTCTGTTTAGTCATACCATGTAAAATGGACAAGCTATTTGTTTTGCTTACATATTTTTCTGTACAATAATTCTCTTTCCATTTAGTGATTGTTTTTGTTATGTGTTTAACACACAGCTGACAAGAACAGCTCCAGCATGGCCACGAGACCTTCTCCTGGTAAAATGGAATGGATCATCCCGCTTATTGTGGTATCAGCACTGACATTCGTGTGCCTCATTCTTCTCATTGCTGTGCTTGTCTACTGGAGGTGAGCCTGTTTCCTTTGATTGGAAACTGATTATGATTTAAAATGCATTTCAGATGCTGTTTTTTATATGTTCCTGTGTTTTTTATTTTATTAGATATTATGGTGATAGATAGCATTAGATAATTCTGTGGATACTAGAACAGATTTGGTGGTTAACTATTAAGCAATCTTAAATGTTGATTTTTGTGTCATGAAAGTGAACTTGGTAGAGCTCTAGCAATGGTAGAGCCAGCTGTAAGGCAAATAGATATTTTGATAATGAGTCCCTCTAATCTAGCTATCAAAAAGTATCTTTTCCTTGGCCTTCAGGAAGGGTGGTCGTGGGATAAAAGCCCAGTGGGACTGGACTTGGTTCCATGGGTGGCTTTGCTGCAGGCCTCCTGCATAATGTTAAAGAGTTCTTTTCTTTCTTTGACTGTGCTTCAAGAAAGTGAGATAAGCTTGTTCCATGTTACATCGCAATGCTCTGAGGAGGAGTTCTTTAGCATAGGAGTGTTCAAAAGTGCAACCTACAAGGTCTTGAAGGTAAAGATTGCCTCTGACAAAAAGATACTGTCCTTTACACCAATGGGCATTGGTTCAGTACTGGAGACTAGGATTAGCATCAACAAATCCATCTCCATTTGATTTAAAATAATTTAAAACCTGCAGCACCTTCTTGTGCCAGAACAAGAACCCGGAGACAACCCATTTGTCTGGTAGTGAAAATTAACCAGGGATTAGCCTCATCAAAAGTATTTAGGAATTATTACAAAATGTGATTAGATGGGACACAGACAGTACCTTTGATGAGAAATAGCATTCCATTGATCTTATATTTGCAGAATCAATTAAAAAATTACCAAGAGGTTTTTCGGTACACCCATTTCACTGACAATTAATTGGCCAAATTGTTGAGGCTGGGAATATTTGAAAGAATATTAATAGATAAATGACAATAATCTTGTGAAAATCATTTCTATTAACATTTGCAAGTAATTAACATCAATAAAATTGCAGTGATATGTGCACAAAAACTGAAACTAGAAAAATTGTGAAGATCCCATTATAGCGTCCTGTCCTTCAACATGTATTTTCTTCATCTGAAGGACTAAACTTCGTCACATTCACACCAGGCAAGCCCTTAAAGGATATGGTATATCCTGAAGCACTCTAATGAGGAGTTATTAATATTTCTCTTGCATTGATACAAAACGCTCTTCTAAGGAGGAAAGGTTTGAAATTAAATGCTAATAGCTATTATCAAGAAGAATGTTGGTGCCTCTCATTGTTTGGAAAACATTTCCATTTCCTGCAATTTCACTAATGGATCAAGAGAAATAATTGCAAAATTAGTGTTTAATTGGCTCAAAGGGTAACAGTATCATCCCTGTGAAGATATTACAGTTGAAAAGTACTGGCTTAGTGACCATTAGTTAGGGACTGATTTTTGATAAATACTGGCTTTTATTATAGATCATAATATTACTCTGGTCTAAAATTACGATGCGTTAATTAAAGTTAAATACTTTTTATCTTCAATATTCCTAACCATCCACCTCATAAAATTTTTATTTGCTTCATAATAACAAACATGCATATAAATCAAGGAATATACATGAACAAAGACTTTAACTGAAACCAAATTACTTTTCCAGTAATGTTTGCTATTTTGCATACGGCCAGCAATTGTTTCTTATCTGCTTTCCGTAATATGCATGAGTAGTTAACATTCATCAGTGGCTTTGGTAATATTATGAGCGTTTTTTATTAATACATTTGACAGCAGTGGATCAATTTTTTGTGTATAAGTGATACTAAAAAAAAAAAGGTGGAGATTAAAAATTAATATAGACATGGAAAGTATATCATGTAGCAGTCGAAAGTTTTTGAAAAATACGAAGCAACAAATTGAGGACCAATAAACAAACTTGAGAGCACGTGTGTACTAGCTTCAAAATAATCTCCTGTGTCTACCTTCGGAGTTCTGAGGATTTTTTAACAAATACTGAGAGTGTATAAAAATGTCAACGTGTGTTTTAGGATAAAACAACAAGCAACTAGAACACAAACAGTCCACAGTAACATTTCACGTTGTGCAGACCGTGTCAGTGAAGTGGCAACACAGCATTTTTTGTGCCCTTTTCAGTGTGATTACCTTTCCTTAGGAAAAATAAAATGTTTATCTCTGTGAGTGTTTTAACATAAGGAAAAAACAGATCCTCAAACACCGCAGAGTCTAATTTACAAGTTTGAAAGGAACAGTGATCTGGATTTTCAGGAAGAAATACTTAGCTTGAAATGTAATGGGCAACATATGGAATAATTTGCTAAATAACACCATCAAAGCAAATGGCATGAAAACGAGTTTGAGACAGATTTTTCAGCAAGGGAAACATGGTATTGAAGTGCACCGCAGAGAAACACTTGTTATGAAAGGATAACCCTCAAGGGGACAGGCGGGTTGGACCAAGGGGTCTTTTCTTGCACAGGAGTTCTTTGTTTTGGTGTGAAAAAAAGCATTACAAAACAAAACTCAGAGAACTAGAAAACGCAGAAGAGACATAGTTACCCTTTGGCAATACATTTTGAGGGTAAAACAAATGATATTTTCACTTTTGTATTTTTGAGCATCTGTGGGATTAGATGATTTGAGACCAGAGGTGACATAAGTAGAACAATGAAGCAGAGCGAAGCCTTCTGCTTGTTTGCATTGCATCGATGCCCTGCTATCCAGGGACCAAAACAAGGAGTTGGGAGATTGCTTGCGAAGCTTCGGCAAAGCATTTCTCTCTGTTTGGATCCTTTGTAACTCATTCTGTGATCCAGCAATGAAATTAGTTTTGTGATGATGTCTTGTTGTAAGGAAGCTTCATTTTCTGTTCCGTTTACTTGAAAAGGAGAGTGATAGGAAGCAGTCACTGTTTGATGAAGCTTTTCCATTCTTTATCTGTTGAGCTTCCATGCTGTGTTCATTAGAGACTTCTTGTAATTGAATATATTTGGAAATGATCTGTGCAATTTCTGAACAAGACTCCCTTATTTGCAGAGGTAATTTGCTGTTCTCAGTTCCTTTTCTATGTGGGTCCTGGACAAATGGTGAAAGAATATGATTGATATTGAAGAGAAAGGGTCACTTCCGTCTTTTAAGCATGATGGCCATCTCAGTAATGAAAAGGGATGGGAACTTGCAGGCAAGCAGCAGCTCTGAATTACCTTTCTACTAAAGTTTCCTGAATCCAGGACTTTTAATGGCACTGCTGTGCAAAGAGGGCTATGTGATTTTAAGTTGGGAGAGTGGAAAATAAACTAGGTCAGCATAATGAAGCTGCAAAAATTGCACTGGTTCTTATCCCAGAACAATGAGGAAAGCACCATCATGGGATGACCAGGAGCCACAAGGTTTGGTGAGGCTGGTTGGCAGTTGGGCTTCCTGGGCAGGAGGGACAATGATGGCTGCAAATTAAGTTTGCTTCTGTGCATCTTCCATTCCTCTTGAGGAAAAGCTGACCTGGCTGATCTTTGAGCTGTCGTGGGCATGCTGAAGGGCACTGTTACTCCCAGAACCTCTAGAGCTTGAAACTGATGTCTTTTAGCATCTGTCGAGAATTCAAGTCTTAGCAGACAGAAAAGGTGAAGAGGCCAGATCCTCATTTTACTCAACATGTAGATTCACCACTTGCTTGTGCAGTGGCACAGTGGTATTTCTTTTTCTGTTTTCATTCCTTTCCTACTGGTTCCTGAAATTGTGTGCTTGTAGGGACACGCCTGAATATTTCTGAGAACTGTTCCCTGGGATTTCAGGATCTTTCACTGAGCACTGCTCATCTAAAGCCCATTAAATCATGTGCATCGGAAGGTGCCGTTTCCCAAGCACATTATTTTTGCATTTCTGAGCTTTTGTTTTGCATCTGTGATTTTTATACCCAGACTCAGTATCATGAGATCCTTCTGCAATTCTTCAAGGTCAGTTTAAAATTTGACTTGGATTGTCTGCAGTCTTTGCCACTGTTGTTCTCACAGCCTTTTCTACAAGCTCTGAGAATTGCAGAGTGTGTTTGGTTGTGACCTCCAAACTATTTAGGGATTGAGTGTGACTTCAGTTTTTTTGCAAGAAGGCAAGTTCCTACAGCATGCTGAGCCATAATATGGCTTGAAACCTCTCTTTTCTAGCACTTCCACTATATTATGTTGCAAATTGAACAAGTCCTGAGTATTGACACTTCAAGGAAATCCAGGGTCAGTGCCACTTTCTTTTTCGCAGAGATGCAGGAGGGTGACTAAAGTTGGGAAATCAACTAAAATCCTTTGATACACATTAACTTCTGGCATTTTAGAAAAAAAAAACAAACAACAACATATTTTAGGAGTGACTGGTGACCTTCCGCTCGGTGTTTTCCATTCTGATTTTTGATCTAAACACTATGATGCTATAGATGGTGGTTTCAAAGGGAAAAATAAGCAGAGAGTATTAAGAAGCAATTAAGATTTTAGAGTTTAGCCAACAGCAACTTTTAAATGGGAACTAAATTATAGCCATTTCTCATTTTCAGCTAAGAGGAAGAAATTAATTCACAACTATAGCTGGAGAGTTTTCGTTTTCTTTCTTTTCAGCAGATATCATAATTCACCTCTGAATTATTGCCACCATCAACATCGTGATCCCAAAGACAAAGCGGGGATATTGTATTGCATTTCTTATTAAATCACGCTATTTATACAGTGCTAATATGTTTACATTCAGGAGGGATTTTTGGAACAACACAGCTGCTGCCTTTCAAAGAGCACGCAAGCTTGCATTGCTTGTTTATAGTCGTGTGTGTGTATGAGACAGCTTGGGGAAAAGATGCCTTTAATTCTCTTTAGGCAAAACCCTATAGAATTTAGTAGACAGTAAGAGTTTTCTTGGGGTTTTGTTAAGCATCCTGTTGAATTGAACAGAATCCTTGGGATGGGTCTGGTGGCAGAGCCTCGTACTTCTCTGGCAGTGCCTTTCTGTGCAGAAGAAATGGCAGTGAGCACCAGGAGATGTGGGTTCTTTCTCTGACTCCATCGTTGATTTTCTGTGTGACCCTGGGCCAAGCCACTTATGGTTTGACAGTATTGTTGTTGAACTCCTTGGCAAAGACCTCACTGGGAGCGAGCTCAGGTGTTCAGTATTTCAGCATCTGAGTTCTGTCACTGGTAAAATAGCACTGAAGAAGGTTGGTCAACTGTATATGAAAATCAGTTTGTAATACAGAAATGCAAGCAACGTAAGACCAAGGACTGTTGCAGTTACCATGTCTACTAACCATGCCTTGGAAAACTGCCTTTTGCTGTTAAATTCCGGGGAACTTGCACTGCTCCAGAGCTAAGACAGTGTTAAAACTTCGCTGGGGGAAAAAAGAACTTCTGCCTATAGCAGGTTGTAAAAAGTGCTGAAATTGTTATTTGAACCTATCTCTAGGTTTTATTTTATGAGTACACAATGTGTTGTTCATCTACTGTACTGATTGAAAAAGGAACATTGCAAATTTACAGACCATTGTAAAATTGCCTGCTTACAATGATAAAAGCAGCTTTCAGCTTACTCTAAAATAGTCGTGATTATGTTCATTTTCTCACTCGTGGAGGATGCTAGGTGCTAACGGTTCCTGAGAGCCTGTGTGTTGATTTTAAGAATGCCTCGGGTGCAGTCGCAGGAGTATTTATTTCAGCAGCAGCAGTTCAAGCAGCCTCCTCTGTTCCTGCCCTAGTTCTGCCCTCGTGATACCAATGCAAATGTTTGTACAACTATGTGAGGGGTTGGATTGGGAAATAATCCATGGTTAAAAAAAAAAAAAAAAGAAAAAGAAAAAAGAGGGGCTTTCATTCCCTGATTTAAGCCAGATTAGCTCCCTGGTTTGTGCAGTGACCAGAGTTGTACCAGCGTAACTGGGGACCAGCAGAAGGCAGGAATGAGAAGGAGGGATGGGGATGCTCATGCTGACACCCCAGTGATGCCTGAGGACCACATCCGGGCGCTTGTGCTCAGTTTGGGGATGGCAGTGCATCAGGGCACAACCCGTGTCATCACAGGTGGCGAGGAGAATTAGCTGACAAGGGCAAGAGATTTCCTAAATTGGGAGACAGGCAACGCCACAAGGAGACAAGGGGAAACGTGGAGGTGAGTGGTGCCTGAAACCTTCCATCACCTTTTTAGTGACTAAATGTGCCCTGCTCGTGCTGAGCAAGGTATGCCTTCCTTTTCCTTCGGGAATGGCGATGCCTAGTGCCGTCTTGTGACAGACAGCCTCAGAGGGATGGGGACGAGGCAAGTGGGATGCAGCCCAGCCTGATTCAGAGCCCTCTCATCTCCCTGCCTCAACCCAGGCAATGCAGGAAAAGCACTTCAGCTTTTACTGCAGAAGATCCGGGTAGTATTTGATTTTGCTAATGCTGGAGGTAAAGGTACTGAAATATTGGGCTCTTTTGTGTGCTGTATCTCCAAGCGCTGCTCGTTTTCATTAAAGGGGAGCAGGCCTGTGATCAGCTTTCTCTTATCCCGTGCGGGGAACCGAGCTCGTCCTTTGTGCCGACGGCAGGCAGCTTGCTTTCAAGCCTGAAGCTTAGGGCAGCTGCCGGTTACTTGTTCTAGCTCTTGGTATCCTTTGAGCACTCATCATTCTTCCATTAGGGGGAAAATCAATATGGAAACTTCTCTGACAGTATCTCTGCTCTTTCATCCGGCATCCTGCAGCCTGGGGCGAGAGGGGGAGAGCCCACAATATCTGCTCACGCCAAAGCGTAGCGTGCTGCCACTGTTCCTCCCATCCTCGCTTCGTGGGTTTTTTTCTTCTCTTGGAGGGGGCTGAATCCAGCCCGGCTGTTTGCAAGGGTGGTGGGATGTTGGGTTTTTCTCTGTGGATGAAGGGCTGAGGTAGACGAGCGCAGCTGTGAGCAGGGGAGGCCGGGACCCACACCCCGACACAGCCAGTCCTTCCCAACTTCTTGCTCAATAACCATTTCCCAAATGGCTACTTTAGGGCCTTTCAGGAATCATGGGAGTTGTCAGTTGTTATAGTAACGGACCCCCTGCTGCTGAATTGGCCCTGAGATGCCCATTTGGGCTTTTGAACAGACTAACTCATGCTCATTAGACAGAAAAGAGAGAGAGACAGATTTGCAGATGGAAAGTTGCTTTTTAAGCATGCTGGATGATCTGTTAAGAGCTAGACTGTGGAAAGGGGCATGTTCTCTAATTATATGCCTGTTACTTTTACTCTTCTTTAATTAACACTAGCTTTACTTTTTCTTGCAAACCAGAATTCTGCAAGATTCCCATTTCCTTGCTGATGAGGCTAGTAGTGAGCTGCCGCTTTAAAACCAACAATTTTTGTTTTGAGAAAGGAAAGAAGTTGGAGAGGGATTTGCCAACCTTAAATGTAGATCAGTAGTTATTTCCGGAACTATAAGGGTATCTACAAAGCTCAGAAAATAGTACTTTTATTCCTAGTTACACAGCATCAGGAGCAACATCAAAGAAATCAGTAAGCACATTTTGGCCCAGGAATGTCCCATTTCAAGGAACTAGCACAGTCTAGATTTTGCTTCAGGTTTAAACCTGAGCAGTCCCATTGATGTTAACAGAGTGACTCCTGAACAACTAGTATCAGCTATATCAGACCTTGCCCTTGTAAATTTGAGTCCACATGGCTGAAGAACTTTAAATGGGTTCTTGAGAATATGCAATTGCAATAAAAAGTTACTTCTTTCCAGGCATTTGAAGCCAGCTTGTTCCCATGTCATGCATGTCCCACCTTCATCTGAATTTCATGAAGCAAGGGTCTCCCCTCAGCTGTCCTGTAAATGAAAAGCAAATCCAGGTTTATAGCAGGCTGGTGTATCTCCAGGTGTAAATAAGAGAGGACTGTGGATGTTCTTGTACAATATACCTTTTCTATGAGAAAGCTGGTTAGACCAGATGGGCAGGCAGGGCTAGTAGTGGAAAGGGGAAGCAAGTGCTCTAGTACATGAAAGGGTTCTCCAAGCAATATGTGATCTTCTGCACCCATTGAGCTGGGGATGAAGAGTCTTTGGCTGAAATTGCAGCGAGAGAAATGAGTTTTGACATAAGAAAAAGCTTAATGATAGGAAAGACAGGAAAGCGGTGGTCTACAGAATTTCCATCATTCCCAGGCTCCAAAACAAGGTTAAGCAGCCATTCGTCAGGAGCACCGCAGGAGTCATTGATCCCACACGGGAGCTTTGAGGCTGGCTCTCCACAGCTCTGCTCTGTTCAAAGCACACATGTGAGAGTGAAAAAAGAGGAGGAATGGTGTAGTGTGATAAATTGTTCTGTAAATCACAGACTAGAAGCCTGAAAAAGTGTTTTGAAGACACAGTTTAAATGCATCATGTTTAAAGTGAATAACGTGAAGCTGATAAAAGACCACATCTAAGAATTGGGGGGAGGAGAGAGGGAGGGCTTTAGCTTTGGAGAGTGAAAGGAAGATAGAAATGGGCAGGGAAGAACTGCAAAGGCAGCTTGCAGAGGACAACTGTGTCAGGAGACCCACAGGTTGGTGGGAAAAAAATCTGTTTGGAGTTTTGTTCCATCTGTTCTCCTGCAGCAGGGAGCCTAAAAGTAGGAAAGAGTTAAGACTGAAACAATGATTTGAAGTTTAAAAACAAAACAGAGGAGAAGCTGTTGGCATAGCTGCGGTTTGTTGTGCCCATTGTGTGTTATCTAGGGCACCATCCATGCTGCACGTCTCAATGATACCCCATTACCAGCAGCAAGTGCCATGTGAGGCCACCCTTGGTGCCCAGGGCAAAGACCCTGTGAGCAAGCACCCAGGGTGACCAAATCTAGACATCCACGCAGAGGCTGTTCTATGAAAGTGTTTTATTGCAAAGGAAGTGGAGAATGGCAATTGCTCTAAGAACCAAGATTTCACAACGCTGAAACCACCCGTCCCAGCACCAGCAGTCCTGACGCCTGCTGAATTGTGATTATTTTTAACAGTACCTTTAAATGAGGACTCTGAAACTGTGCATGTTCCTCAGCTCCTGGGAGGTTTGTACCATGTGGGTCAGTTATGTGAACATCTTTTCTGCAGGCACTTTTATGGATGGTGGCCATTGAACTCGGTGGGAACCCAGACCCGCATCACCTTTATTTTAAAAGATAATGTCAAGCATGCAATGCTAAGTCAAACAACAGGAGAATAAGTGCTTCAGTTGTGGAAGACTAGAATTCAAAATATCATGTCGGTGACCTTGAAAACTCCCAAACAAAAAAGTATGCTATTTTTTAATTTATTTTTAATTTGCTAAACGACGTGTCCCATAAGAGCTGAGACTCTTTAGGCTGCGCTTTGCCCACGGGCCCACACAGGTCATCCCTAAAGGCAATAAGGTTTATGCAAAAGTCTTGGCAGCAAGTTGGAAAACTGCTGTTGACACACTCCTCACTGCTTTGTTTCAAGGTGTAACAGCATTTCCCCAACATTTCCAGAAATACCTCCTTCTCCAGAGAGAGCAAAGGGGCGCAGGCAGAGCAGGCAATGAGGGATCTGTGGCACAGCTGCAATTGATCTTTCTGCTTTGTTTCTGTGGAACTAATTAAATGGATTAATTGCGGGCATTTTTTTCCTGGAAACGCCTTTCTCAGTGTTGCAATGGTGAGGTCTCAAAAAAAGAGCAAGATTTTATCTGTGCAGTAACTGCATTAAAGGTAGTGGTTTACAAGGCATAGAATCATAGAATCCTAGAATGGAATCATAGAATGGTTTGGGTTGGAAGGGACCTTAGAGATCATCTAGTTCCAACCCCCCTGCAATGGGCAGGGACACCTCCCACTAGAGCAGGTTGCTCAAAGCCTCAATTTTGAATAATTTTGAATGAATATTTTTAAAATATTCAAATGTTGTAGTTAAGCTCCATTAAAAACTGGTTTGTTGGTGCTGAGAAGTAGTATGCCATGAGGGGTATGAAGTTTCTGATAAGCAAAGTGGTAGAGGATGCCAGCCACCACTGGCTTCTCCTGCACGTCTGTTAGGTCTTTTGTAAGCTATGCTACAGGAAACTTTTATACAGCTTTAAAATTCTTGAATTCTGGCTTTTAAAGAATGGTATTTTAAAAGATAAACAAACTTCACAAATGCTTTTTTGTTAAATTAAATCACTTTAAAAAAAAAAAGACTGTTTCTTAAAAAGAAGGATGCATTCTTTTTCTGTTCCCCTTAGCTCAAAGAAACAATTTATTAACTCATGGTTTGGGCTGTTGCTAGTTTATATCTCTTCTATAATATTCTTAGTATGTAAGAGTATGTGTTAAAGTGTGTACAGGTATCTCTGGAGTCAATTCACTCTCATAAATTGGTAGGTTCAGAGCTAGAGGAATGTCTCGGACAAACTGTCAATGAAATATCCTATAATACAAGTAGATGTACCCGGAGGGAACAGTATACCTCGACTGTGAAACTGTGAATTAACCACAGCAACCAGATAAATTATATTTTTTCTCTCTCCTTGTAACCATAAAATATAGCTATTGAAGGGCCCTGTGCTGTCCTGAGTCCCACAGCAGCATTTGGGCTATCATTAGCACTCGCTATTTCACAGCAGGATGTGGTCTGAGTGTAAAATTATAGGGTAAGAATATTAAATCAATTCAGCGATCTTAACTGCTTGGATAAATACTAGGAATCAGCAGCCTAATAAAACAGTGACAAGCAGGGGTGGGCTTTATTTTACTTTTCTTAAAATCTGTGCAATCGGGGAAAAGCAACTCCTTGGAATGCACTACACATGTTGTGCTGGGATTACGAATGTTGCAACTATGTGAATTCATTCAGTTTATTGCAGAACACTGAGTTTGTTTGTTTAAAATAAAACAGTTCCTCTATTGCTATGAACAGCATGTATTTTACTCTATGGACTTAGAGGTTAAAATCCATTTGAGTTTTAACTTTTCAGCTGAAACAGGCGTAGGTGGTTTGCCTGGTTCGTGATTGGTGGGCTCTTTCATGTTTTGGAAATCCTGTCATTTCCAAAAGAGAACAAAACCGTTCTGCAGTCCTGAGTAATGTGCTTTAGGCAATCCTGCCTTAGCAGGGAAGTTGGACTAGATGGTCTCTAGAGGTCCCTTCCAACTCTGACAATTCCGTGATTCCATGAAATATGGAATATCCCACAGAGTGACATTTATAAAGTAATAGAAATAAGCCCAATTTGAATTTTGTTTTCCTTCCGATCAAATTATCAGTTAAACGGATATATTTCCATGCAGCAATTCACCCTCTAAAACCGTATTTTAACCACCATCAGAAATTTTCCAGTGAGCGCTGGTAAAATTCCTCGTGTTTTATAGCAGCACGAGCTTATCTCATTCACCTCCCCGTCAAATAGGCTTTAAGCCGTTACGCATTGAGGCACATTCTGTCACGCCACAGGTTGGGCTCGGGGCTACGATGCTGAATCCCTGCAGACGGGGGCTTGTCCAAGCCATGTAGAAGGGGACGTCTTTCCTTTTGCACAGGCGTGAGGCTGGTGATGCAGGTGCCTCCTCGGCTGGAGCAAATCCCTCGCTAGCGGGAGACGGAGACAGGGGATGGAGTTTACCCCTGCTCAAGGGTATTTGGCATAAATGTGGGTTTTGAATGAGAGGCAGAGAATATCCCTCTGCGAGGCAGGCAGAGGGAGTGCATCTCCCAAACCCGTCACGGGAGATTACATCTGCCAACCTCACCATTTATTAGGAGCTGAGTGGTTCGTCAGAGAAGAGGATTTTATGCTGTTAGAGAAAGGATCAAAGAAAACTGGTCTGCGAGCCTTCCAGCTGCTTTCCAGGGTTTCTTTAAGGTATTTATTTCCCCAAGCTGGTTCCACTGATGCTGAGAGGAGGAGTGTGGAGGGATGGCCATGGCAAGGGCAGGGAATGGTACCAGGCTGTGCTCCCGGCAGTGGTTCTACAGATGAAGATGGCAGCAGCTAAACAGTGCTGGGGGCATGGAGGACTTCCAACCACTTCATAACTCAAAACTTCATAACTCCAAAATTCTGGATTCTTACAAGTTTCCTAAATTTCAGTGTTCATTGGTAATAGCAACTGGTATTAGAGGCATGAAATGAAAGCTGTGAAGATGCAGTCCTCATACCTGTCATTTTTTTGATATTTTTTTTTAAATAAAATCTTAGGACATAAATGTACCAGAATGGTTAGTCTCTTCCCATTCATGCAGCTCCTTATTTTTGAAGCATTCAGGGTGCTATTTCAATCAGGGAGTAAATGGGTTTGCTTTGCAGTTTGCTTTTCAGAGCCTGCAAATGCTGGTTTTGTGAGTTTGGGCTGAAGCTAGGCTTCTTTATCCACATAGCCAACATTTACACAACAGCAAAAAAAAAAGATTCTCCTGGCCTTGATATCATTACAGGCTTCATATCCATTTGAACGAACTATTTTTCACCACTTTCCTCACTGTTACAGGTACAAACAAGCCTCTTAACCTAAAAGGTTCTTCTTGCAATCTGTTTATTCTTCAGCAAGCTTTTCTGTAGGCTTTGCATGACAGTAGTTGTGGTCATGTTTTCTGCTAATGCCTTGTCTCCCTACAACTATGCACTTGTCCTGTGCCCTTGTTCTGTCTAATTCGGGGTATGAAAGAGAGAGATTAACAGCCTAACAAACATCAAGGACATTTACTTACTTTACATCTTCTAGAGTTACTCTGAACGTGCTTCGTGATATTTAGGTGTGTATACACTTTCTATTTACCAATAATAATTCCTTCTTAGACAAAATTCTAATAATAAAGTCAATCTAAGGATAAATACTTAATTAAGTAACACCATTTACATGCACAAATCACCATAATTTGACTTGATATGTAATACTGAATCTGTCTGTGCAAACCAATTGTTTCTCTGTAGAGATCAAACCTCAAGAATGAAAAGATTTTTAAAATAATTTGAGCACAAAAAATACTCTCTTTTTTCCCAAGACTGTGGAAATAAAGTTTCTGCTTTCCAAAGGAAAATACAGTAATTAGGAAATTTGCAAATGGAAATTAGCCTGTGTTGGTCTTCGTCTTTATTTATGTCATTAAATGGACTCTTTAATTAGCATATATATTATTCATGTTTCAATATAATCCATTTTATAAGTCCGAGTTCAAATATAAAAATCAAAATGGGCTTGATGCACCCTATTGTTCACATGCAAAGCAGCTAACATCGATGTAAAGATATGAGGTGAATTGAAACATTCATATTTCATAAGGATGCAGTCTACATTTTCTGAAATTATGGCTTGAACTCTTATTTTTAACTTTTCCTCATTTGCATACATATTAGTCCCTGTTTAAATGATGTGTTAATTCTATTCATTAGACTTCAGTGAATGCTTCTAACTCTCCTGATAATCAAGCGTAGGTCCCTGGAAAGCAAATTATGGACTTTCATGTTGCAAAACCCGTTGTAAACGTGACATTTATCACTGCAAAGCCAACTCATGTGGAGCACTTGGCTGCAGTCTGGAGGGTATAACCCCTTTTCTTATGCTTATGGTAATGATTGTTATCTGTGAATAAGGACCTGGCACCAGGTCCCTGATGTCTCTTCAGAAGTGATTGGGCACTTCACAACCACACCACCCTCTTGATAGTAAAGATGCCAATTCAGCTCTTTGGGGGAGAAAGACCAACTTCACTCCCATCTTCACACAAACAAATTCAAGAAAATGGGTGATCAAGAATCTATTCCACATAACGTGGTGATGGAGATGAGAATTTGGGGCTCTACAAGGGCTCTGCAGCTCTCTGGAGTGTATTTGGCTGTCAAAGCAGGTTTGACTTCGCTGCTGTCCAGAATGCATTTGTGCTTCAAAATCTCCAAAACAGCGGTCCTGAAAGCAAAAGCCTGAAGGTGACAGCTCTGCAATCGGAGTCCTTTCTCTGGGTCTCTGAGTGAGATCCAGTAGCAAACATGGGAGCAATCTGTGGGAAGAAAATGGGCAACAAAACTACAACTACCTGAAAGGAAACTGTAGAGAGGCAGGGATTGGCCTCTTCTCCCAAGGGAATAATGACAGGACCAGAGGAAATGGTATGAAGCTGCGGCAGGG
>JAOQGH010000003.1:7484144-7498728 GCA_025769975.1 Gallinago jamesoni
TGTTGTGTGTTTTTTTTTTTTAATGTGGTTGGACTCGATGATCTCAAAGGTCCCTTCCAACCACTAAGATTCTGTGAAAATACTATTGGAGTTAGGTGTCTGCCATTGCATGTTGACTTGCCAGGCTGTAACAATTCATCTTCTTAATCCTAGGTATAAAAGCATTGTTATCCCAGTGGTAAACCTGAGGTGATAATTTTGCAGGGTTTTATGTTGATGGGGTGAGCCCTGAGTGGTGCCACACAGGGAGTTGCCATGTGTGCTCTGATTAATAAAAAAATTGATGGGAAGAAGAAAGATTCTTATGCCATCGCTGCGAGAAAACGCTTGACATCTTAAAAGTCCCATAAGTTTAGTTTCCATCTGGTTTTTTTGCAGAGTCTGGGCCTTTTCAAAATCCCTGCTGATGTGCTGTAGGGAATTAATTTAGCTCTTTGTGGTAGCAGAAGGTTAGAGTTCAACGTCACTGTTTTTGTTATCCACAGAGCTACATGGAACAAGTTCCCTGTTGTATAGTTTAAAGAAATAGGTGGAGACTACTAGAAAGAAAACTATGCTGTTGTCCCTGCAGCATAGTTTTATTCAAGGTGCATGGAATAGGAGAGCCAAAGAGAAGAAATCACAGTATTTGATATACATTCTCAGCAGCTGCTTCATCTCACCGTGTCTGAATGTGTAATCTCGCTCTCAGGAGCTTTCTGCATGAGAAGCAGCTGGGCGCTTCTGAACATACAAGGGATGCTCCATTTCACCAGCTTTTCTGATAATCCAAGCTGCAGCTCAGCCTGGGGGGAAATGGAAAGTCTGTGCTTTATTTCGGCTCTGAGATTTCAATGGGTTGCAGTGTTGTCTTCAAATCTCTTGCAGATTTGAGCTTGCACTTGGATGTCCTCTCTTTCCTTGTACTGAAAGTGTGCAAGAGTATCCCTGTGCTTTATACCAGCTTTTTAAGAAACACTTAAGCCATCTACAGCCCTCTCCTCCTTCACTCCTTGGATGGCAAGTGTGGGGTCCCATTGACTTCCACACTGTCAAGCTGGAACAGGCTGTGCAAATCCCCTGTGTGCTGAGTCCAGAAAAGGATGCTGAAGAAAAGGGGCTTTAAACCATCCCTAGCCCAGGGTTTAAGGTTATCCATAGATCTCCGTTGTTGTTTTGAAGCCTAGAAATTGGACAGCTCACCTCATGGGGGAATAAGGCCAGTGGATGAGCATTCCCCTTCCATGACTCCTTCGGGCATCTTGTTTCCTTGGTGAGCCAGACAGCAACTCCCCACCCCAGAGAGAGATGTGTTGGCAACCTCACTCCTCTTTTTTTTTTTTTTTTTTTCTGGTGACTGGATTAACTGTAACATTCTCATTGCTCTCTGCCAACCTTATTATATTGACTCAGCTTTCTGCGAAGGACTTAAATTCATACGGGTTGGATGTTTTCTGTTACAGCTCATGTTCTGTTTTGACCTTCTTGGCTTCACATATTTTCCCCTTTTAAAGTTACTAGCTGTATCTGAGATCTTAACATCAGTGGGCCGCTTTGTGGAAATAAATATTAATGAGATGGCTGCTGATAGCATTGTATGGGTAGAAACAAATGCTTTTATAATAAATGGAATTTAATATTAATTGAGTGTTTTGGAGTTAAAGCAGGATAGAAAGTGACAAGCTCGTGGCACAGCAAACTGCCCTTTGCGAGAATCCAATTAGAAGAGTGAGCAGTGAATTGTAAGCAAACTTGCTATAATCACACAGGGGCAATACAAGAGTGGAGCATAATTTGAAGCCTGGGACCTGTCCCCTTGAATGTCTCATAATTTCCATGAATCAACATTTAGTTACTATGTGGAGCCAAGTTTGCATTCTTCAGCTCTTTCCTGGCAATGGCGCATCCCGTTGCTCTAGTCGAACCGGAGGGAGACAGTATGTTTTGCAATAAAAGGGCACATCAATTAGATGCACTGTGTTCTGCTACACGTCTGTCAGAGGAAAGTGACTCATTTGTTAGCCTGCTGAAATTACTTTGCATTGAAAATCTTGTGCTGATGTTAAAGGGTTTTGCCTGATCTCTTGAAGCTATTACCTTTGCCGTTTCCTCAATGAGAACGATCGATAGTTGTTGCCTTTCCAAAGTGCAGTGTTCATTCATGATGTAGGAAAATAGATGATTTGCTGAGATGGGCTGTAGATAAATGGTTAAATGCTGCCTGGAGTAACCAAATGCAATTGTCACAGATATATCTCTTGTCCTAAAGAGTGATGTAAAGTGTTCACTGGGTTGGAATTGTTCAAAAATAGTTTAAATATTACATATCATTTTCATCTGGCAGGTGGAGTTGCAGAAGCTGCTGTGAGAGGTTGTTTGTGGCATTTCAGATAACCTGAGTATTGTGCGGAATGGGCTTAGCGAGCCCCTGAAAGGAGGGTGCGGGATGTCAAGTGAGGGTGCACGAGCAGTAAAGACCTAAGCACAGCATCTGGGAAGTTGGAGCAGTGCTTCCAGGCTGATGGGAAAGCATGTGGAGAATAAAAAAATAAAAATAATTAAAAAAAAAAACAACAAACCAAAACCAACAAGGAGCAAGTCAATTTATCTGTTCTGTCAAAATGGCTACAATCAGCCAGGAGGCAAATGAATAAATGGATCAACAAGGATTTCACACTTGTGTGTTCTCGACAGGAAATCACAGATCTGAAACCAAATGTCTGGGACAAAACTACCAGAAATAGTGGCAAAATACTCTGCTGTTTAGTCTGCATTTTAAACATTTTTAGCTCACAAAGCTTCTTGAATTAAAATACTGGAATAAACCAGGGACTTGTTACTACAGTTCCCAGCAGAGATGGAAATAGTTGCGGTGGGTCTGACAGCAGGACCCCAGGCTGCGCTGGAGTCTCCCTTTGCCTGTGAACCCGAATGTGTCTTGCCATGACGATTGCTGCTGCCTTTTCTGCTCCCCAGCTCTCTGTCTAATTGCTGCACTAATGGCAGCAAAAGCACCACCAAAGATCTCATCAGAACATGGAAATGAAATGCATAGATACAGCAGGAGGAAAATGAATTGCTAGAGGTGTCAGCGCTGCACAGTTCAGCCAGGAGCAGATGTCTCCTGCGTTCCTCGAGGACAGCCTGTCTGCCTGAGCAGCCATGTCCCTTCATGAGCTCTAAAAGAAAAGGAGAATACTGAGCCAAGAGCTTGTGTTTCATTTCCATGTCTGCTTCTGAGCAAGCGCCTGATGGATCCAGGCGCGTTTCTTCATGCAGTAAGAAGTGCTCATGGGTTTTCGCTAAGATGCAAACTGCAATCCTTGTGGGCTTTTTACTCCTTTTCCCCAGACCCACATTTATCAACAGTGAAAGGCTATAAAGAGCTTAATAAAAGGTAGATTAAAGCTTTGGAAATAGTGCAAATAAAGAGAAGAGTCTATAAATAGAAAACATATTAAACTGTATCTGGTGTTAAGGGGTCTAATAATTAACACAGGTTGACTGAATTTCTCCTGTTTCACTTATCTGCAATGAACCTTTATCTTGAATCAAAATGGTCTCCGCACTGTGATTAGTTTTGTTATTAGATGTTTCTACGCACTGATTAAGACAACAGGAAAGCAATAGATTATTTGCCTGAGTGTATACTTAGAGAAAAAGAGTTTGTCATGGGGATGAAAGCAGTTTCTAATTTTCAGAATAATTTTGACTCATTTCTTAAAAGCAAAGTAACGTCTGTTGCTTTATGATTTTTCAATTTTTGACTAATAAATAATTGAGTGACTGCTAATAGACTTTATGGTAACTTTTCTGATATGCCTCATACTTTGAGTCCTTTTTGTACAATAAATGCATATTTCCTTGACACTAAAATTCAAAGAGCTTTGAATGGGTTGTAGCCTGAAACTTCAGATGCTCTTTTCTTAATAAATATTTTGAAAAGGGAGCTCTTCCTCACTTCATTCTAAGTTCACTTCATTTCAGGATCATCCTTCTAGTCCCCTCTGCCTCATGGTGTAGCGGACTCTACCTCTGTTACTTGCTTATAATATTTCTACAATTTTTATTATGGCTTATTTGGTCTGTGAAGATGGTAATTTGAAACAAAGTGTTTTTATTTTCTATGTTTCTTTATTTTGCCTAAGTATGCTTAATATTTCATACTGTTTTTTGGTATTAATTAGATTTTTCTTATAGTATTAATTATCTTGGGATTTGTTTGCTGTTATTGCTATGGTTGATGCTATTATTTTTTTTAACAAACATTCTCGCAGAAAATACTGCACTATTTAATGCAAATGCTACTGGACGGATGCTCCTGATGCAGGGACATTTTATTCTGCTGAATTAATTGATGTGGGTCTGTTGTGTTTAGGGAAGGGAGCCCAGTGGACATGATCACACCACACCAATTGTCCTATATAACCAGAAGACCACTTCAGCAAATACATCTTGCTTCTCTGCAGCATAGCTCTGTTAATGCAGAACTATGCCCAAGGTACTTAGCCCAGCAGATAAGGAGTACCGGAGCAGGCAGAGCTGGCACTAACCATCTCTCCTGGCATCTGGGATAGGTCACTGGGGTCTGACTTGGGTATTTTTACAGAGCTAGTTAGAGATGTATTCAGCAAACCACAGCAGAATGCACAGCACGGTATTTCTCAGTGGTTTGATTCAGGGGATGGTAGTTTATTGTCTCTGATATTTGTATTTCCTTGTCACATTTGTTAACCTTTGAATTCAAGGAACTCATTAAAGCAATCCTCAGACGCGCACACTCCAGGCTTCCCCAGAGCTCTCGAGTCACTACCACATTAGTATCAGCGACAGCAAGAAGCGAATCTCCAAATGAGTTGATTGATAGCGAGATTAATGATCCTCAAGACTTCTGTCCAGGTTTATTATTTGGCGGCTTACAAATCTTTGCTTTCAGGGAGATGGGTGGGGAAGGAGGACCAGCTGGCTGCCACCCAGTCTGTCTGTATTAGCATGATGAGGTGACGTACGTAGCCCTGTCAGAGCACTAAGCATTAAGTAGTGTATTTTCACTGTTCTCATTATCTGCCAGGTACTCAATAATTTGCTTCTCTGCTCTTGGTGCCAGCTGCTCTTTTCTTTTCCTTTGTGCTCTGCTTCCAAAGGTATCTTTTTGTGCCATTTCTAATTGTGTTCTAAACAGAGTTAGCAGAGAGACCGTAAAAAAATGTATGTAGCCTTTTTTTTCTTTTTTAAATGGCCAATGAAAAAAGCCCACCCTCTAAATACACAGTGATGAAGAGAGAAAGGAAATAATCACACTTCAAATAGTTTATCCTGGCCTCAAATAAGCTAAACATGAAATACGTCCAGCAGTGTTGGGAAATCTTCCTAGTTCTCCCATGCAGTGGTAGTCCAGGTGCACGTGGACATGTCTGATGAGAAAGAGGGAGCTTCCCATTGAGTATTTTATTATATTTAACAAACTGGCATTTCTGCCTGAAGCTGGGCAGGTCCATCAAAACAGAGGAAAAAACTGTGCCTAAATTTCTAGCACATTTTTGCATTAATGTTTACTTATTCCAAGGCTGTGGCTTGGGATAAGTAAAATAATTATCAGTTGAATGTCCTGATCTCCTATTTGGAGGAAGGAAAGAATATTTTTTGCAAACAGAAAAGCAGGGCTCTTTTATTTTGAAAGTAATTAGATGGGAAAAATTAGGGACATTTAGGTGAATGTTCCAAAGGGAGATGCAGTTTCTTCTGCCCTCTGTTAGGTGGGATAATTTCTGTACTATTTTTCTTATAACACAATTTGAATCAGAGGAATTGCACTTTGCATTCAAAAGTACCTGTATTTTAATCTTGCAGTTTGTCACCCTGTTTTTATTCTTTCCTTTCCTGAGATTCTTCCCAAAGGGAATTCATGTCCTGAAATGATAATATCAAGTATGCCCAATTTTGAGTTCTTAGAGGTGCTACTAAAAGCTCCTCTCTAGTAAGAGGCAATCTTCATTGATTGCTGCAGTTCTTGTGATTACAGAACAACGCTTCACTTGGTTAAATTTAGCTTCCTTCTGTGAGAAAGTTTTAGGCTCCTTTTTAATATTACATGATGTTTAGGGCATTGGAAGAACACATTTTATAGGAACTGCCTAAGGTATTATTTGATTGGGAAAGGCATGACTTTGTTTTCCTCTGTGATTTTTTAGTCTTTGTTATGAGTGTTCTATTAAATAAGTAGTTGGCTCAGGAGCAAGAAAATGAATACGTTAGGCTTCCCTTTGGTTTTTTAAAACCATGCCTAATTTTTAAACCATTTTAAGGTACCACCTATAGGTTTCTCTACCCCATTTTTCCCTGAAGACGTTAAAGTTTTGAGTGGTAATGCATATAACCAGGGAGCTTGTTCTCTTGCAGTAGAAAATACTGATGAGTAAACCCATTCAGTCATCTGTAAAATTGCTGAGTGTATCCAACACAGCTGTTGTGAGTATTGATTAAAACAGGAGGGGAAGGTCTGATGCTGCTAGCCCTGTCAGAGGTCACCAAGAGAGTAATTAGCTACCAAGTGTTACAGGGCCAAGTGTCATCGCAAATAAGGTTTCACCATTGCCTTCACTGTTCTCCGGGGACACCAGGAAGATGGGACAAGGAAGCATGGAAAATGTTTGTGCTGAGTTAAACTAAGATTTATCCACTTACAATTTGCAGTTAAAGAGCTTTCTAAGTGCATTTCTGCATTGGCCACCTGGGCACTTTCTGGTCACCCATCTGAGGAAGAGGGGAGGACTGGAAGGCAGCTCATCTTGGCGTGTGTTGTCGTTTCTTAACTGTTTAATTATTTGAATACCCTTTTAAAAATTTTTATTTCTTGTATAACGTCTGAGTTCAATACCGTATGTGATGTAAATGGGTTGTCTAGTCTCTGGTGCAAGATAGGATCTCAGAGGATTGGGAGAAGAGGATTTTTAATTTTGTGGAGGGCTGTGTGGTCAGCTGGCAAATTTAGGCCATAAATATTAAATTAGCTGTCTTTCTGTGTCAAAAATCCCTAATCTTGTTTGTAGATTAGTTTTTCAGATGGGCAATTTTACTAGTGGTGTGTTCTTCATCACAAATACTGTCCCAGAGTTTTATCCACCTTCTTTTTTTTTTCCCATCTGCCTTTTCCCAGCCTTTCTCCCATCTTTATTTCTCTATGATGTGGTTGTGAGTATGTGTGGCTGGACTGGTGATTAGCGTTCAGATCCTTTTAGCTTTTGTGGGACTGTGGGGGTGCACAACAACTCACTAGTGTGAAAAAGCCCAGAGGAAGTCCCCTGAAAAGGGACAGTCTACTTTTCACCGTTCTGTCGAGGAAAGGATGCCAAGGGCTTTGGCACACTGTGAACTCCTGAAACCTATCCATGTACTGTCTAGACCAGTATCCTGTTATCATATCTGTGCAATGCTTAACACTGCTCAAGAAGATTACAGGCAGAAATTGCTTTGTGGGGAGAAGGTGAGTCGTCTTCGGGAGGGATATGCAGGAGAATCAGCATTATATTGTAGGGAAATTTTCCTCCTTTTTCAGCTTTCCTTTATTCTCTTGGATTTTATGCATTTCTGCTTTGTATATCCTCCTGTAGCTCAAGTTCAGTCAGCCTTGCTGCCTTACCACTCCAGCGTAGCACAGGTTCTTTTATAACTTGGCTGTTGAATTCTGCTCATTAAGTGTTAAGACCCGGGAAGGAAAATAATTGTAGAAAATTGGGGCAATATAATCCATTTTCTGGCCAAAAAAGGAGTAAATGCAGATGCCCCTCTGATACAATGAACATAATATCACTGTTCTATGCTGGTCACTTAGTCATATTCATAAGATCAGGGTTTTTCATGTGGTTTTCTCTTCTCTTTTTTTTCCTTCTTAACGCTTGAGTCAGTTTTATTGCTCATAAAAATCAGTGACTGATGACCCCAGCTAGAGCAGTGCAGACTGCAGACAGCTGTTGTCCAGGCTCCCATCCACTGCTCTGCTGGTGACATGGTCATGATTTGCAGCGCTTCTGTTGTTCCGTAGTCTGCAGCTCTTTCCTGAGGAGTCATTGCCAATTCTGACAGTGACAAATACTTGCCAAGGAATAGTGAAGCTAGTTTAAAGTGCAGAGCCATGTGTTACCAGTACACTTGACTGCATACATACTATGTTTTTAGTGCCAGCAGAAGCCAATCTTAATTGTGTCTCCTGAAAAACATGCAAAACTGTTCAATGAGAATCTGAGGCATCTTTTCTTCTATTGAAAGTGGGAATGAATGTGCAGAGGTAGTGAAAGGGATCGTTTCCTGTCTTTGGATCCTTGTTTGGGATTTATTTGCAGACCCTCCTGTGATGGAGAAGCGTGGTGAATGAACGCCTACATCCAGGTTGCATTTGATGAAGACTAAGCCACATTCTGGCTTAGAGATCCCTTACAGATTGTGGTTTGACTCCTGCTCAACACATCTTGCCTGTTCTGCCCACCAGCTAAGGACTGT
Source organism: Gallinago jamesoni (assembly GCA_025769975.1). Taxonomy (NCBI): domain Eukaryota; kingdom Metazoa; phylum Chordata; class Aves; order Charadriiformes; family Scolopacidae; genus Gallinago; species Gallinago jamesoni. The sequence continues at coordinate 7,492,620 of JAOQGH010000003.1, forward strand.
GTGTGAAAGTAAGGTGGCTGCAAGGACTATTTGCCTCTTCGTTAATAAATGTACATTCTGCAGAGCTCCTGTCAGCTGGAGGCTGTTTCTGGAGGAAGGGTACCCAGAAGACAAGCTTTGCCTTGCTCTGACAGCAGTGAATAGGCCTCCAGGACCCTTTCAAACCATCTGCCCCTGAATTGGTCATGCTTTAGGAGGTAATAACCCAAAAAGAGAGTAGTTGCAAGAAACTGGGAGCCGAGTGCTCCTAGATGCTGTTACAGAAGTTAAATAGTATATATCTGGCTAGCCTTGGATAGGGAATACATGCTGCTTCAGCCAGCAGAAATGCCTGGAGGAAGGAGTAGGTCCCTAGTGAACAAGGGAGCTATGAATGTGCCAGTTGCTTCATCGTGTGAGGCAGGACATGGCTCTTGGGTGTCCCCAGAAAGTGAAGCATTCCCCTTTGATTTTTCTCCTGTGTTCAGCCCGCGTCCTGGTGGCTTCAGCCAGCCACTGCAGAGGCTGTCCCTTGCCCCTCACAATAATCCCTTGCTCTTTCTCTCCCTGCCTTAGCTGCTCCAGAGCAGCACAGATCCCTCGCCTGTCGGCACAGATCAGGGGATGCTGCCCGTGTGAGATGGAGAGCAGAGGAGGAAAGGCCAAACACTGCCCTTGGAGCTATTCCCAGTTCTCCCATTGACTGCAGCATGCACTGTGTGTTTGTATTGGAGGCAGTATTAACTAAACACTAAGGCGCTATCTTCTACATGAAAATAAAATGCTTTCAGGCCATTATGTGATCTGGTTCTCCCTCTTGCTTTTAGATGAGTATAAAGGAGAAGCTGCTTGAGGTTTATTAACTAATAACCAAGGAAACCTGTTTTGAGTGTCAAAATCTCATGAGGCATCTCTTCTTCTACAGAAGCTAATCTGGTATTTTGCTCAGCGGAGATGGAACAAGCATTTAACCCAGCTAATCAGGACCATCTCTTGGCATATTTTTATGTGTGCAGCTTGATAATAAGGTGCTGCTGCTCCGGACTTTGCATCCTGTTAGTTTGCTTTAATAACCCGCTGCTGGTATCTCTGCAAAAAGATTCTGGGCATGGGGATGCTCTCCCTCGTGTCAACTTTGCATTCCAGACCCTGCCTCTGCTCCTTCTCCGGGGAGATGCTAATCTCAAAGTGTTTTACTTTCTGCATTTTGGTCCATATGTGACAACTGTGTGTCTGATCACCACAATCTCGCACAGTTATTGTACCCTAAGGAAAGGGAGCCAAAAAAACATATGGGGCTAGAGAAAACGGTGTGCTTCACTGCACACAGGCGTATTTCAGAGACAACAGACTCTTTGGTAGGCTCTCCGAAATATTGTGAAAGTGAAATCAAGGCTGGGATTTGCTTTTGCTTAGAATTATTCTAAAAATAGTGTTTCAGTTGTTAAGATTTTAATAATCATGTGTGCCATTGACAAGTCCCAGTTGCTCATTCACTAAGGGCTTCTTCTGTCAGAAAATGATCTTTTTCTTTTTTTTCTACTGACGGTGTTGGATTCCTGAGCAAATGGGCACACAGGTGCAAGCACCTGCACATGTACACACACTGGGGTTAAAAGATACAGGCTGAAGTGCTCATGTGAAAACAGTTGTAGACTTGCACCTTGTCTAGCCCTGCATCCACTCCACCTCTCTCCGTGGCTGCTTCTCCTGTGAGTTGAAACAAGCAATTTTCTGCTCTTATCCTTTTCCTTTACCCAGCCCTCCCCATATACACACACAGATTTACTGCAGCCTCTTGTAGCCTTAGCAACTGCTGCCTCTTCAGGTTTGTACACTGAGGGAAAGGCAATGGGTAGGGGAAATGCTAGGGGAGAGAAAGGAGCATCCTGAAGCGGGAAGAAGGCAGATACTAAATTGTTGGAAATGCCTTTCAGTAGCCTCAATCCAGCTATCAGTTTATTACTACCAAATAGACATGAGTTTGCAAAAGGCTCTTTTTGGGCCCGGGCATTTCCTCACACAGTTAGTCCCAGGCTGGAAAATTTATATTATCCAAACTGGGGACTTGGAGGCATCTGTCTGGTACCCTGAGACACCTGCAGTGAGAGGTACAAGAGTGGGAAACACAACCACTAAGCAGAACTTACTGGAAAATCCAGCAGTTTTGTGGAACCTGTCGTAAAAGGTCTTTTAAAGATCAATGCACTTTATCCTGCTCTCAGTTTCAAGCTTGCGTAGTCCCATCAGTGCTGCCTTCTGCTGTCACCGGCAGCCCCTGAGACACAGAGGGAGTCACCGGGACAGGGATGCGATGGCCTGTGCACAGGCAGCTCAGCTGTAGAGGCTGAACTTGGAATATTTACAGCAATTATGAGCAAGTTAAAAATGAAAAGAGTTTGAGAGCCGTGTCTTCACCTGATGTGCCAGAATTCAATATTATAAAGTAATCATTATTCTGTATTATATATGTATATACGTTAGAGAAGAACGTATTTTAGCATGACATTTGTGACTTGAGAAAACCTTTAGTCAAATTCCATGGTGACTGCCTTTTTAAAACAGCTACAGAAAGTAGTCCAGGAATAAAATAAAGAATTGTTAATGACATTAATGATTGCAGAAAACTTTACTCTGTGAAAGATTTATTGAATACATTGTTATTCCAGCATTGTGCTCAGCAGAGATATGCTGGACTGGGTATTCAGTTATCACCATCGTGGGCCTTACAATATCAGGCAATGTGATTATCCAACACAATTACATGTTTTGAGGCTATTAAGCAAAAGCTATCTTATGGCTGCATAAAAAACCATAATGCCAGCCTATCACAGCCTCTCAGAGTATAAAATAACAAATTACAAAAAAATAATTGCTTTTCTTAAGTATCATCAGCTTAAAAATATCCTGTAAATCCCTACGTAAAGGTCTGTCTTTTTATCAAATACCTTCTTAAGGCCTTCATTACCGGGAGAAACCATTCAAGGATTTTTCTAGTATTGACTCAAGGGAAAGAGCCCCAAATACATCAAAATCAGGAACATTTTGCCTGTTTCATATTCATAGTTTCTTCTTTATGTGTGACTGATTTATTCTGCTGCGTGCCCCCAGGGTGTGCATTGTCCAAAATAAAAGCTGCCAAAAAAAAATGAGGAAAGGGAGCAAGTTAGGGTGGGGGGAGTTCAGACGACGTTTTTAAATGCTGTGAGACTATTGCACGTCTTGCATCCTCGTGTGTGAATTCACCTTATGGTGTTTCTTAACAAAAGCATGCTCCCTAAATAAATAATTTCATCACAATGCAAGACATCGTGTGCCTGAAAATAGAAAGCTGCTCCGAGACAATTACTCCATGCTGTGAAATCCGCTCTCTTCTGCTTCTGTATTGTCTTAAGTTGTACTTGTGCTGCCATCGCATGTGACTGCGTTATAAAACACTGGGACGGTGGGGTAGAAAGTGCAAAAGCATAGAATGCAAGTGCATGTAATTATTTTAGTTTCTGGTTTTGCCTCAGACAGTGGTTTGATTTTCAGTGACTTTTTTTTGCTCTTGGGATGCTGAAAACAAAGGGAGCAGAAATGGCTTTGACAGCGTCAGCGAAGCCGGCTCTGCGGAGCGGGCTCTCCGTGGAGAGCACAATGCCCGAATTACAGAGAAGCAGACTGCAAGGCAGAAACTTTATAAGCCAGTACGTGCAGATATGTTTCAGCAAGGGAACCCGCAACTTGACAAAAGTTACCGCTCACCAGGCCGCCCGCAAACTTCGCCCAGGTGTTGAGGAGCGGTTCATTAAGGGCTGCAAAGAGGGGGATCTTTCTGCAATGGGAAGCTATTGTTAAGAGCCCCGACAGATGAGAGCAGACCCTTCTCCTGCCACAATAGCTGCTCACACCAAGCAAGACTCATTAAATATTCAGTTCCAGCCTCAAGCAGCTCATTAAGTCAGGAATGAGCAGTGACGCTGGTGTTGGAAAACCCTGCCTCAGTTAACATCACCATGCAGAGGCTCCTCGGATCTCTTGATGTTATTCTGCTCAGTACCTTTTCTGTGATGACCAGCCTGTGCTCTCTGCTTTGCTTTAAATACAGGTAAAAAAAGAGTCAGGTGGATTTAAGTTCTCCTATTCTTTATAGGCCTTTTCAGAGATGAGTCCTGGGGCCCAAGCATTTTTCTGTACCAGCGTGTGTAATACAAGTTTGCAGGAGGAGGATGGGATGAGGGTTATATGGCTTTAGCGTTAAAAAACAAACAGACAAAAAAAACCCATGATGTTTGAAGGATAACTTTCATAGCAGAACATCATGATATGCAGAAGTTATAGATGCTGTATTGCTGTCTGTTGGCTGTTACGCTGCAGAAACTTTTACAGTAAGTGTATTTTCCCTGGAAATGCTACTGTGTTAGGTGGATTTGGCTTGAACTGTATGCTGAATGTGTTTCTTGTGGGAAAAGTTTCTTTCTGAGTGATATGTTTGAAACCTGTTTTGCAACCACTAACTTTTGTGAGTATAATGTCATATTCAACAGTACTTAGCAATATTATACAGAGGCATTTATGATGGGTGGATGTCATATGTCAATGAATTAGAACACACCAGAATTCGGAATTAGGATTGCAATTATGGAAAACGTGCAATTTTTTTCATGCATCGATGTTTTAAAAATATAATTTCTGAAAGTATGGAGCAGAAATGGAACAGAAATGGAGAAGCAGAACACGTGCAAAAGTTTTTTGCTATTTTTTTCAGAGGCTAATTTTTCACACCCTGAATCTATTTCTCTTCTTTTTCCTTTAACAGAAAGTGTTTTCAGACTGCCCATTTCTATGTGGAGGACAGCAGTTCCCCCCGTGTGGTTCCCAATGAAAGTATTCCCATTATACCTATTCCAGGTAAGATGGGCTTAATCTCCTGTGTTTGTGCTACTTGGAGTCTGTGTTAATTACATAAAGAAGGTTATGCTTGTGATAAATCATGGGGGTTTGGTAGAAATTTGTTGTATCAGTGCTGCTTCATTTAATTTAAGGTGCTTTGCAATGAGGCTCTGAATGCCAATGTTGTATTTTTCCATAGGCACCTCTCCCACGTTACTTTAATAGAAATTTCAGAATAACCTTTGTAAAATGTCAAAAACATGAGCAACACTTCTTAAAAACAGTAAGGCATTGCATCCAGGGTGAAACCAGCTGCTCCATCAGGGCAGCTTTTGGATGAGGGATATGTAGCTCCACTGCTCTCTCGAGGCTGGGGGACTTGCCCCCCACTTTCAGCCTGTGCAGAGTGGGATTTGCTGGGTCTCGGGGAGAAAAGCAAGACACAAAGATAAGCAAACAGTCTCAAGTGAAGCCCAAAGCCATCTGTTAATTTGGTATTAATCAAGTTACCAAAGGTCAAATTCTCCTCTCAGCTATACTGAGAGGGAAGCTGGAAGCAGAGTTTAGCGCTATACTCTCTTCGTGAGGCATTTCCTCTGGGAATTATTAAGAGCAGGATCCAGCTCCCTTTAATCTGTGATGACAGAGAGCAGCTTGGTGTTACAGTGGCCTTTGCAGCCTCTGCCTTGTTTGATGTTGTTCAGTTTCACAGGCAGAATTAGGATACTGAAAATGTTGTATTGACCTCAGTCTGTCAAGCGCTTGTACTTCTTGCTTCAAGGTGTTTTAACTTTCCTTGTCATATTCAATATTTTGTGGTGTTGGGCTAGGATTCAGTCCGCAGCTAATTAGATTCATTTTACCAAAAAAACCCAATCAAAGCCATCTCTGAGACACTGAAGAAACACGTCCTAGAAAAGTGAAAGAATCCAGCTACATTTTCCTTTATTTTCTTCAGTAGATGTGTAACTCCTCTCTAGAAAGACTCTTTCAAAGTACCCATGGGAACTAATATGAAAGGTTAGCTATTACATTGCTGCAGAAAATGTTAGGCAGTTTGCCTTGCACTCTGATGCTGTGCCACTGAAAATAAAAGAAAACTTGCTGTTATCTCCTCTCCTTTCTGTGGCAGACTAAGATGCGTGTCCTTGCCACCTCACTTCCTCAGCAAGGAGCCACCCTCCTTCTCCTTCTCCTTCTCCTTCTCCTTCTCCTTCTCCTTCTCCTTCTCCTTCTCCTTCTCCTTCTCCTTCTC